>JAVSBV010000097.1:11488267-11501265 GCA_033117975.1 Parotocinclus spilosoma
TGTGTGTGTGTGTGTGTGTGTGTGTGTGTGTGTGTGTGTGTGTGTGTGTGTGTGTGTGTGTGTATGTGTGTGTGTATATATATATATATATATATATATATATATATATATATATATATATGAAACAGTTGCTTTTCTTATCCAGTACTTTGTTTACAGATCAATTGTTGTAGTACTTTTTATTTGCATTCACCCTTTATTGTCACAAAAGTTGAGCTGCTTTCTATCTTTCCATCTACAAGATGGAGCAATATGGTAGATGTGTCTAATAGATATAATAACCAATAAATCCAGCAGCACTGCTATGTCTGATCCACTAATACCAGCACAACCCACACTAACACACCACCACCACGACAGTGTCGCTGAAAGTGATCCACCAATGAAATGGTACCTGATCAGTGCTGGTCCTGTGGGGGTCCTTAAATTAAAGTGAACTAAAAGTACATAGAGACACAGATGAACTAAAATCTACGCATATTTTATTTCTCTATTAAACACATATTTGATATATTTTGTCTTTTCTTATATTTCTACCTTTGCACTGTTCAGTGATTGCATACAATTTCGTTTTACCTGTTGGTGTAGTGACAAAGATCCTATTCTATTCTGATTGGAGACATACAAAGTGCATTAATATATTAAAATGAATACAGTATAGAAACAGTGTGTACCTAATAAAGTGCCCAGTGAGTGTTTTGTGTAACTGATGGAAGCTGTAAATGCCCGATTTGTGTATTGTCACAAATAAAAGGCTGTGGAAGTACGCTCATTAACAGGCGTACTAGTGAAAACAAGCCGTTCACACACACCTAGGAAAACACACACATACACAAACCGAGAACTTTGATGCTAGGCAGTGTGTCTGAGTGCTTTCAGGAAGGCAGGATGTGTATTAGACTCCCCTAAAGGATCGTGTAGTGTAGTTGTAGACATGGTGTGGCTTTGTGAATTTGTCTGGGTGTCATGAAAACAAAAGATGCCACGATGTGGAGAATTTTGCTTGTAAAAATACTACTATATACAAAATGTGTCTTGAAAGATTTTGAAAGATTTATTTTCTTTTTGATTAATTGAAAATTATTAGCCTGTTGAAAAAAACAGATTTATTTAAATCAGATTTATAGATAAGCCTATGTTATGTTGTACAGTGGTCAGTCAAACCATCAAGTCCACATGAATTCACCAGCTAAATCAACTTGGACTAACATGGAAAACGGAACTTGTATAGTCAAGCCTAGTCAGATTGATTTATATAGCGCTTTTTACAACGTAGCATTGTCTCAAAGACAATTGGCCTCCTATGGCCGATTCCAATTGAATAAACCTAGGGTGACAGTGGAAAAGAAAAACTCCCTCAACATTATAAGGCAGAAACCTTGGGAGGACCAAGACTCAAAAAACCTTACTAAATGACCATGCATGGTTTTTCCAACATACCAGCATCCAAATACAGCATTCACCTGCAGCGTACTCAGAAATATGGTTGCAGTGCCTATGCTAATAAATGAAGCTAGCTAGTACATACATATTTTTGTTAAAATACACAATGACAGCAAAATCTACACAACTGTACTTCAAATCGACAGAAACGATATCTCAGTATTTACTGGAACTCTGTCGATAGTAATTAAATGATTCTTTTCAGTAAATATCTTGGGTCATTGAAAAGTTGTTTAAAGGAATTTCGCTATCTGCCTGAATTGACATTTTCACATTGTAATGGGTGACAGAATTAGTTTTGGCATTTGATGCTTTTCTTATTGTAAGGCACTTTTTGCCGAATGATTCCTCTCAAGTTTGCCGAGTGTGTTTTTGTGCTGGTATCTTGGCTGGTTTAAGCCTTTCATGGACAGCTGACGTCCCAAATTTGTCCCAATCTTTATGATTTGTCCGGTGGTTTGTCATCAGACTTTGAAAGAACTTGGCACGTGTTTTTAACGGCAGCCGAATTGCAACATAGTTTGCAGACTGCAAAACCAAACCAAAACTTAAAATGAGTGGGGATGAGCCACATTAAGAAATTAAATCTAATGACTTAGAATGTGAGGCTGATGATGACTGTGAGTCTGTATTTGACTCCTGGCACATTCTGTTTAATCACATGCTCTAAGGTAGAACGCTAGCACGCATGCGCTGTCCTATCTCTCTGCATGACTCGCCGAACACGTGAACTCCTAAGGTGTGTTTTTGACTGTTTTTTGTGGCCTAGTGGTTAAGGTCATTCTTTACTAATTGTCACCATGGCTACCCAACTTTTTATCTTTGCACTCCCAAGTTATAGTGTCATACGTGTAAAAGAGAGAAAACACACACTGCAATCCACAAATAATTTTGTTAAGAAAATGACTATTTATTTTTTTAAAAATAAGTTTAAGAAATCCAGTGATATATGTAAATAATCCATAAACTGATTAAAGTGCCAAATAACAGTTATACAAAAGGTAAATCTGTACAGAAAAATACAAAACTGGAATGTGGCTTTGGCTAGGCAAGCTAATGGCTTTGTTTTTTCATGTTTATAATCGCCACAGTGCCACCGTGGGCAACTTGAATTGGTCTTCATGAACCAAATTTCAGCAATAACAATACGCATAATAACAACACATTTGGTCTGTCTGACATCACATTTTAGTACACAGTCCTCCGGATTTGATCCATTCAGGACCGCTACCAAAAATCCATAGTTCAAATTCAAATCCATCAGTCCAGATACTTATGCTTACAAAGAATGTGCCCATTGTAAACTGGATCTAAGTTGGTCCAGTTTGTAAAGATCATTTTTCATTTCAGCAATGCATATAATTTTATTATAATCAATGCACTTTTTATGCTTTGGTCATTTTATTGATGCATATTCAGTATTGGTTCTTGTTACTGGCTAAAGCCGTTGGTTTTGTGATGCCTAGTGACCGCACTATCAAATAGGCCACTGGCTGTGTCAAAATTGTTTTACTTTAAGATCCTTTTTTAAAGATGGGTCACATGGTCATTTCAGTTCCTTTTTTTTTGGTTTTCCAGCGACATCACTGGCAGACGTCCTCTGGTGTATAGATTATCCATGTCCCGCTGGCCAGTCTTCTTGGATGTACTTATTTCCAGTGACCCAGTAAGCTCCGGTCCTTGTGTCTTTTGGTTTTCAGCGATCCTGCTGGTTGACGTTCTGTGGTCTTTGGATTTGCACTGACCCCTCTGACCGAAATCCAAGGGTGCTTAGATTTCCGGTGACCCCATTGGCTGAGGTTCTCTAAACGTGACGTACTCCAGCTACACACCTGGCTGCTGTGCTTGGGACTTTGGATTTGCTGTGACCCCATTCACTGACATACTTGGATGTCCAATGACCCCTTTGGTTGACATGCACAGATGTTAGGAATTCCACTGACCCCATTAGTTGACATCCTCTACTGGCTGTTGTCTTTTGGATATCCAGTGTCCCATATTATTGACCTGAAATCCAAACTTCAACTATCTTTAAATCGTAAACGATAGCGTATTGTTTCAGTCATGCACCTTTTAATCTTTGGTCATACTGGAGAAGTCTCTTTGCTTTGGCTCCTGCTATTGGCTGAAGTCCTCATGTTTGTGGACATTTAGCTTGACCTCACTTATAAATCCATATAAGTTCATGTATTCATAATGTTTGCACTTAAGTCCACATTTTGACATTGTATTAGATTGAGTCTTGCACCTTTCAGTCTTTGGTCTGTTGCTATTGGTATTGGCTGCTGTCCTCAGGTCTTTGGCTTTCTAGTGTCCCCATTGGCTAAGGCAGCGTGACCTCACTTTATCTTGGCAGGTTTCAGCTCTTTTACTTGCATGTGTAGTGTTTTGTGGACGGCCAGAGTCCGGGACTGACAGAAACCTTTCCCACACTCCTGGCATTTGAAAGGCTTCTCTTTAGAGTGAATGTACCTGCAGAAAGAGAGAGATGGAGGTGTGTTAATGGACTGTAAAATAATCATGCCAAGTAAGACTAATGCTGATGAAATGCAACCAATTTAGAGTGCGAGTTTATCAAGGAAGCTTGTGCCTCCATCTACTGTGGTCTGACGAGGCCATTATATCTATATATTATTCAAGAGTGATCGTATATAGCAGAAATGAAAAAAAGATATATTTATCATCCAGTCTCAAACTCGTATGTCCTCATATAGCAGCAATGCTCTTACCGGTGATCTCTGAGATGATCTTGCCTCCTGAAGGCCTTGTGGCAGATATCGCACGTGTATGGCCTCTCGTCCGTGTGCGTGCGCTCGTGAATCAGCAGGTTGTACGACTTGGTAAAATGGCGACCGCAGAATTTGCACACAAATTCCTTCTTGGTTTTGGATGGTAGTCGCCCTCTGCTTGGCTTCCGCTCGGGCGAAGCCAACTTTGCCACGTCGAGTAGGCATCCTAGGGAGGGCGCGTTCGTGTGGCTTCCACCTCCTACGTTGACACTCAGATCCTCAGCCTTCAGCGGTTCCTCCTGAGTGGCGGCGGCAGCCAAGTTGGCAAAATCGAAGCGCGGCTTGCTCTTGGCTTCCTGTTTGGCCGGATGCATAAGTTGAGGGAGGAGAGGGATGGAGGGGAGAGGGAAACGAGAGAAGGTGCATCGGGGTAGAAACGGAGGGTATCCCAGCGTCCAGTGGTGCAAATGTACGGCGTGAAGCGCACTGAAGCTGTAGATGCCTGGCATTTGATCGGCAGGGAGGTGGAAGCCGTTGGACGTTTGAAGGAGGGAGTAATTGGCCAGTTGGAGGGATGGATGGAGAGGTACAGGAGCAGGAAGTGTTTTACTACCCATGATTCCTAGGCTGATAAATCAAGGGGTAAATATGCGGTGGCTGGGTCCTGAAAAACAGAAGATAAAGAATTAGCTTTGCTGCTCGATGGACAATGGAATAAAAAATGGTTGAATGATTTTTGAACACTAAGTCGGTCCAATCATGCAATCAGACAGTTGTTTATAGATTTGCCTGTCAATTATATATTAACTATACTACCAGTTTAGCTTTAAGGAATAATAGCTATAAGGGTGTCACAGGTTTTACGAAAATAAGCAGAAAAATCAGATGACCTTCCATTCCAGCGTCATGTGTAAAATAACTGGAATTTGAGGTCAATTAGTACGTCAGAAATGCTAAGACTCATGGAACTGTGTCCTAAACCACACACTTGGTTACTAAACTGCGTGTCAAAATAGTAGCTATGCCGCAGACGTTCATGTTTCTCGTGGGTTGCTACGGGAATGTCTAAAACTGGTGAGCATTTCTAGTAAACAATGTGTCAAAAGACAATATAGGTATAATTAGGTGATCATAATCTGGCATTTTGCAACTCTTATTCCAAGCCGCGTCCTAATGTACTGTAAATGGGTTGTCAGCCTACAGTCGTGCCACATGACGTCTCATTTCTCATGGGTCACCCTGGAAAAAAGTAGCTACTTCTGAAACAGATAATGTGTGAAATAAGGCCGGAGAGAATGTTCAATCAGGCAGCCATCGCTGGAAAAAAGTCACGGAGCAAAATTTCAAACCACATGCTAAATTACTGTGACTGAAAAACTAGCTGTGCCACTGAAAGTTTCTCATGGATCGCCATGGAAATGGGAAAAAAAATGGCAAACGTTCATGCTAAATATATAACATCAAGTCAGGCAGCTATTATCAGGAAGCCACGTAATAATACTCAGAAGAGTTAACTATGCAATAAATCATTCAGTCATTCATGTATCTTTCTCACGGGTGTCTGGCTGTCGCGGAAATGTGTGGAATAGTGCCAAAAGTGGTATAGGCTTTTAAATTAGGGAGTCAAAAATGGGATATTTGTGGGTTCTGTCTAAAGCCACATGCTCTAAATTATGTGACGTAAATAACAGGTATGTTCCAGAATACACTGCTCAGAAAATTTGGGCATCTTTTTAACATTTTTGTGAGCAGTATATAGTGTTTCTGGTGAATGACCACAAAGAGTTCCCAGTAGTGGGTGAAAAAAGTCTCACACTGATCAGCCTTAACATGAAAAGGACATGCTTAGACCCCAGTACATGCCACTACAGCTCTGACCCATTGATTCCACAAGAGCTCTGAAAGTCTTGTAGTTTATGGCACATAGATCCTTTATGTCTTGTTAAGATGTGAAGTGGGGCCTCTATGGATCAACTTTATCTGCCCCAGCAAATCCCACAGTTGCTCCATCAGTTTGAGGTCTGGTGAATTTAGAGGTTAAGTGAACACTGTAAACATTTGTCATGTTGCTCTCTTAGGAACTAGTGCTGAACGAGGCCATTAAGGCGTGCACTTGATCTGCACCAAAGTTTGAGTTGGTGAAATGTGTCAATGGAGCATCCACATGAGTACCAAAACCCAAAACTGTCAGCGGCTTTTATTTTGTGGCTGATCGGTGTAAGTCCACATGCTAAACTGTGTGCCAAACGACACGCCAAGGTAGACTGGCCTACTTCTGTTACTTATGCTACTGTGCGTCATTTAAACCGCACTCTTGCACACTAAATAGAATGTGAATAAACAGCAGGTAACTCAATCAAATATGCGGAAACCTTTTAACCGTCCTTTAAGTCTCGCTTCATAATGACTGTATGGTATGACCTTAAACTAGTGGTTTGTTATTAGAAAGTAGCTCGCTAATTGAAGCTTATCCAAGTCTTAGCAGTTTTAGACATGTTGGTTTCTGAGTGCTTTAACGTCCAGCCTTGGGCTGTAACACACACACTTCTCCACGTCAACTTTTCAAGCTTATGTCTAACATAGTGGTACTGTTGAAGCGTTTGTGTGACACAGAGCTGGTAGGCAGACGTGTGTGTGTGTGTCTCTATGTATGTATGTGTGTACGTGTGTGTTCGGAGGTCCCATGTTTATGTATCATTTTTAGGACCAAATATGATTTTTCTTATTACATTTTGGCTGCATTTTTCGGGTCCCCGAAAAATTTTTGCAAATACAAAACTTTCTCTTAAAATACCACAAGAGCTAAAAGCGTAGGTTAAGTTTTAATGTAGGCGTAAAATTTATTAACTACAGTGGAATTTGTCAATGGAAAATTCTCACAATGATAGAAAGACAAGTGTGTGCATCTCGTCTTGCTATACTTGTGAGGACCACATATCCCTAGTATAAGAACACCATAAATTGTTAACTAGTGAGGACTGTTTCTTTTCAAAGTTACAAAGGACAAAGGTTAGTGTCCCCACAAGGATATCAAGACAAACATGAGTTTGTGTGTGTGAGCGTGTGCGTGTGTGTTCATTCTGGCATAGGCATTTTGCGCCCTGGGCATCATAGCTGACAGACAGTGAAAGACAACTGAGCGAGTAAAATACCTGCAGCGAGTGTTAAATCTAGCTCGACACATAAAGACACAAAGCACAATAACACCTCTTTGTTTCAATCCTGCCTTCTGACTGACACATACTCGACCCCCGCCCACAACACACACATACCAACTCGTTTACCATATCTCAATGATCATTGAAGCATTTCCTCATTTCAGGCTTATTATACTGCTCACAAAATTTAAAAATGAAATATCCCCTAATGGCATATCCCCTATTTGTGTGAGCAGTGCATTTGAAATCCAACCGCCTGTGAAATAATTGCGTTATTAGTCCCCTGCGTAGATTTTACTACGTCATTTTTGTTTATAGAGACATGATTTGAAGTGCGTTTTGGAGCTAAAAAGCTGTAACGCTGCCAATTGTTTTCAGAATGCACGAGTCAGGCTTTTTGTACACATTTTAAAGAGGACCTATACTGGGTCTTTAAATGCTTTACACCTATCACATAGGCAGGATTTTAAATAAGGTAGCATTCCGTAGCCCAACATGGGGTGTAGAAGAGCTTGTTAAATTTTCTAAACAGTGCACTTATAAAATCCTGTGGTGCTCCTTTCCATTTAAAAATGGGAACCTAAGGTCACCTAACCTTAATAATAATAAATACATATATTGTGAATATGTAGTTCTGTAATACCCTGCTTTTTTTTGTCCTGTTATAACTATTAATTGGGTACAAAGATATGGGGGGAGCCTCCTTTAAAAACAGACTAATCGTTTTCACGGAACAGCTTTGAGGAAAAAGAAATGCTTGAATAATTAACGTGTTACAAAGGCGTTACACGCCGAAGCTCAGAACAGGTTGTTGATTCCACCAGGAAATAAAAAGTGAAATAGCTCTAATGAGGCTCCCTGAAGCTCAAAGCTCCCCAAGGGATTTGGGCCACTCTGATCACAGTGCAGAAGTAATTGACTTCTACTCGCAGGGTCATTAGAGGAGATCAGCACCAGGCTTGTACCCTTTAACCCTTTTAAGTAATCAGAGGCTACACCCGAGCACCCTTAAGCCTTTAAACAGAGCGCCTCAACCGACAAAGAGGTGACAATCAGAACGGAAAAGGAGCAAGTTAACCGTGATTTAATCACGTCTTACGCTCACTATTCACTCTTCCACCTGTCCAGATAGAAATTGCCTAGAATTATGGACACATGCTAATTAGTCAGATTTATACACACTCATATCACCCACTAGGTTTTTTTTATCTGGAGTGCCAAGAGGAATCTATGTCAGGGTCACAGTTCACGGCCTAAACGCTAATCTTAGGGAAGGCGATGAAAAGGTTATCAGGGGTTAATCACAGATTGAAACGGTGCCCATATATTGAACTCAAATTATATAGTGAAGTGCTTAATATTGCACGTAGAGCACATTGCATTGGGGACCAAAGCCGTTAATCAAACCCTAGATATCAAACCACACTCGTATGTGAACTTGGAAACTCAATCCTGACCGGCAGTCCTACACAGTCAGACTTTGACCGCAACAAATCGAGTTATGTACTGTAGAATATATTGGATCTACGGAGCTAAATACCGATGTCATTCACACCATGTGTAGCTCACTAACAGAGACAAAAAGGCAAACACCCCCTTTTTTGTATGAAGTAAACAGTACGTGGTGTAGAGCACATTTCAGTTTCATCTAGTGCATTCTATGGAAGTTAAAAATCATCTAAGTTACAGCTCTCCTTATCTACCACTGTGTGACCCTGGCTAATTTTGAGGCTACCCAAAATGTTCTTATTGTGACCATTTCAAGACGCATCACCTTTTTTTAAGCTTCTAAAACCAGACCGAATGTTCCATACCTAGGTCATAAGTGTCAGGGTGTTTTTTTTATCACGGTTCCACAGTTCCACTAGATGTGTTTTAAACGCCTCGACCTCTAATTTTAAGCTTGTATAAAATGTGATGTTCGAAGTCCAGCAGGGAGCTGTTATCAGTCCGAGTAGCGAACACAAAAGTTCTTCAGATGGTCAACATTGATCCTTTAGGCCACTGGTTCATGAATAAAAGAGATGCTCGTTGCTGCTGCAAACGACCTGAAACGGTTCTGCGTAGATATTTTCAGTCTATAGGACTTAACCCCAATATTTAAGGCTCGCCTCAAACAGATGAGCCCAAACCCCGGTGTGAGTGATGTGTGTGTCCTGCTCACTCCCAGTTAATGCGGCCATCATAACTGGCAACACAAATGGTGAATAAAACGATAAAAAATATCAAGATTACTTTAATAGGTAAATAAAACATCCTATTAATGCAATGATTGCTATTGATAAATTGAAAGTGTGTCATAAGAACGAATAGTTATGCACGTGATTAAGGGATAATCACTTGGTAGTAGGCAGGTCTTTTAAAGAATTATAATTATAATTTCATTAAACTGGTCTTTGGGAACTCGTTGTTTACTGAAAAACAACTCTATATGAAGTGTATATTAAATTCAATGAAACGTGCGAAATATTTCTAGTCATTTGTGATCTGTCTCTCAGCATTAGCATGCCTCGCGCCCTCCAGCACTGGCACGAGCTGGCCTTCTATTTTCACACACGAACCTAATTCGCAACTAGGACACTATTTATTGTTGATTTAAGTTATTTATTTTTAGGCTACTGTTTATATATATATATACTGTTCTAGATATCTATATATTTGCTTTTTAACTGTCTGCCCCGCGGAGCTGAAAGGCAGTAAAAGTGATGCGAGAGACATCTCGACTTCGGCGTGTGGTAAATCTGAAAAAAAAAAAGACCGTTAAACCTCAACTATTTTTCGTTTTACACGACAAGGAATGATTTGAACTCGATTTTTTTCGATGCGTAAACAATCAGGGGTCGTTAAAGATCGGATTTCGGGGGATATATGAAATATTTATGGAGGAGAAATACGTTATTTGGCTTATTTCCTTAAAAGTTTGTTCCACTTACACGACGTATGCTAATGTCAATAAGCTAGCAATAACTCGAAATTTAGTATAATGTCAGTTTATTTAACGAACAAACTATATCGGGTTTGATACGTTTTGTGTTTTGCGCGTGCACCAATAAATTAATGTTACTGTTCTATCTTGTTTGAGGTAAAACTCCATTTTTGGGGATCAGAAAGACGAAGAGTGTAGGTATACCTATAGGTACATGCGTGCACCTGTACACACGATTTCTATGCAGTGACACAGAGGAATTAAACATCGCACTTGGTACATTTTACACCTAATTAAAAAACCGGTTATTAATAATCCGAATAATAGCACGTGCATGCTCAGAGAACGAAAGGTGGAAGAAGAGCTTCAGTAGAACAGTGCTTTCGTTTAAAAGATCCGTTTTTAGTAAGTCCATTAAAAAACACAACTATTTTGTTTGCTTTTTTAAAAAAAAAAAAGAAGTGAAGAATCCCAGCCACATCAGTGCTTATATAAAATAAATAAGTATCACGAAACGAAATGTTTATTAAGGAACCAAGGATTTATTATGGATCAATACGTCCAGGGTATTATTTATTTTACTTTAAATATTGGTAATAAAAATACTGAGGATGCTTAATACTTAAAAATAAGTGATACAGTATTTTGTACATCACTAAAATGTCACCCTAAAAGAAATACGTTCACATAACATTGAATATAGACTAAATATGGGACTGATGTAAGTAAAGGAAATCGAATTCGATTCAAATCATTTCTTAAAACGTTTCAGAACTTGTAGTGCAAATGTTGTTTTTGGAAGGATGCACGTGATGAGCAGCATCATTTCCATTTTTTTTTTGGTTGACAATGAAACTATTTCATCTAGTAAGCTACGGGTGTGTGGATCCCAAGTTTATGAGTTAATGTAGTTTATGTGCCATATGTTCATTGATTCGTTGTTATTGTAAATCTAGTTTATTGCCACTTCGAATTTCCGTGAAGCATTAATGCAGGTTTGTGTGCATGAACAAGAATATGAGCCTAATAATAAACGTTTCTAAAGGGCGAAGCGTTTCTAACAATTAAAAAAAAAATAAATAAATGTATTAATCGTAGCCTAAGGGGTTTTATCATATGGAGTACAGGGCGAATAAATTCAGAGGTCTAGGCTATAGAGCACTGCAAAACAATGAAATAAAAAAATACAAATAAAAAACACATTTTTTAAAAAGTCAGACTGGTCACATTATCAGCTTTTTTGCACGAAAAGAAAGACAGGAAAAAAGAAACAAAATTGTTATTTAATTAAGCGTATTAATTTGAAAATGTTTGTATGATTTGAAACCTGGTTATTGTTATTATTATTATTATTGTAACAGGCTCGATCTCAAACACTTGACCCTGTGCAGCAGCTGGAGGTCCTGTGTTGCAAACAAGCTTTAAAAGTGCAAAACTCGTATTAGATTAAACCATTTCTGCTCCATAAGTTAAAACACGCAGCGTGTCAAAACCCCCCCGCATGCAGACACAATACATGCTGCAGCCTAAACGTACAAAACACAAAGATACAATAAAAAAACAAAATAAAAAAAGAAATTACTAAATTACCCGCTGGAGGTGCGACGGGACGATCCGGTTTCCTTTGCAGAAAAGTTTAGTCTTCCCACGCAAAGAAAGTTGCATGCAGTCTTCTGCAAGTTCACACACACACACACGCACACGCGCGCGCGCACACACACACACACTGTACGCAGACAGAACACAAAGCGCAGCCGCTCCACACAGCTGTTACTGCAGGATTAAACTTTCTCTCCGTCTCTGCTCCTCTTTTCCCTCTCTTTCTCTTTCTCTGTACTGCGGTCCCAAAACCCACACCGCCTCTTTATTGTAACCAAACCCTCCCGCGTCATATGGCCAAACCCACCACACACACACACACACACACACACACACACTGAGAGAGAGAGAGAGAGAGAGAGAGAGAGAGCGCGGGACAGCAGAAAGTTTTCTACACTTTCGCAGCGCAGCTGAACACCAGAGGCATGAAACAGTGTAATACACACAGACACATGAACGTGCGATTTTCCTTAGATTTAGTCCAGTTTCGCCACACGTGGGACACTTATAAATAGCAGCGTTAAAATTAAATAACACACAGTTGAGAGAAGTGTACTTCACTTTACAAACGTGCCATGTGACCCTGTATGTAAGATTATATGAGCTATGAATGATTACAGCTATTAAAATTCGTTCACAAATACCCGTGACTTAATACACTTGTCCTAATAGCTTTAACCCATATTAGGCGAGTTAAATAAAGTAGTCCCTCCTGGAAGACATGCATTGAAAAAAAGATTAAAAAAAAAAAAAAAAACGAAGCAAAAAGACAAAACAGCTCTATAATTTGTCCTGATTTACACCCTTAATATTTGTGAGTCTACCCCCCTTGTTAGGTTCACTGTAGTTACAGAATAATTCGTTATAGTTTACTTGATAATATGGATTCTAAGGGCTTAAATGCATTATTATTGTTGTTATTATTATTATTATTATTATTATTATTATTATTATTACATTAAAACAAAAGACAAAAACAACAACAACTAAACAGTCAGAGCAAAAGACTAACGAACAGCAACATATTACTACTGGTACAAATAACAATACTTTTTGTTGTTATTATTCTTACCATTATTATAATAATTAATAACACTAATAATAATAATAATAATAATAATAATAATAATAATAATAATAATG
>JAVSBV010000099.1:0-13752 GCA_033117975.1 Parotocinclus spilosoma
TCAGGAAATCCAAAAAGTTGTGTTGACAAGAGCAAAACCAGCGGGAGGTGAACACGCCCACCACTTTCTTGATTCTGATCAAGTGCAGTCCGTCAAGAGAACGCATCAGATCACACTGGATAAGTTCTTTAAACATTGACTGAAAAAGTAAGAACTTTTTTTTGGTATTTTTTCAGTATTATGCTTCTCATGCTAAATATCTATACATTGTGTTGTCAACACGGTCTATTCTAAAAAAATATATATATATATTTTTTTGTTTACTATTTAAGATAAATAGATAAGATAAAATCATTTTACTGTAAAGCTGCATGCAGCACATTCATTTGCTTAGCCTCTACCTACCCTGCCTCTCTCTCTTACACACACACACACATGGAATAAGAAACTGTCTTTTATGTGACAGCGCAACACATTTCCTAATGAATTGACAAAAAAGCAGGTATTTCAGAAAAGAACAGGGAATTAAGAAGCATGACAAAATAGTAAGAGGCTGTGAAAAACGAGGAGATTTAACTCTGGTGTATGCTTGTGTGGTGGAGTTAAAATGATGCCGTTTTTCTTACTCTGGTTCCATTTTTATATTTTGAGTCAGAAAATTAGGTTCCCAAATGAAAAGCAATTCTCAAATAGAAATTGAAGTGTTTTATAAAACATTGTACTTTTTACTACACCTGTACTACAAAACCTAATGTATTTTAAGCTAATATATATTTAATATATAAGGTTAATTAAGTTAAATACCTTATTAATTAGTGTAATAACCTCAGTCGACCAAAGACATGTATGTGAATAGACGTTGTTCGATGTCCTCATATCTGTTTTAATCAATTTATATGTATTTATATTTACAATATACACAGTGAATGAGGAACTATATGATGTGAACAACAACAGGAAAAATGGGGAGACGCCTTAAAATAAGACTTGACTGAAAAAGAAGTGAAAAAAAGCACTAGCTTCTGTTTAATTATTAGTTTTCTTTGACGTTGCATCAGTATCGATGGTGTATTCCTGACAGACACAAGGTTATATCAACACATTAATCATGGGCCGGTTTAGAGTGACCAGTTATCCTAATGTATGTCTTTGAACTATCAGAAGACGAGGAGGACATACAAACTCCAGAGACCTCTGAGCTGTGAGGCAACCGTAACCATTACACTGCACCACTGTGCTGCTCAAACCAGACAGAAAGATATAGTCAGAAAGCTGGAATTAATAGTCATTCAGGGTGTATCCCAAAATTTGGATTCTTTCCACACCACTTGTTTCTCACACCTACGGTATCACTATCAATAGAAGTAAGCGTTTACATAAAAGTGCCACAGGTCACATGTCTCAAAGTCAAAAGAACATCGCTCAAAGTGATTAAATGTACACAACACCTGAACACAACAGCTGTTTCTGAATTTTGTGCACACCAGCAAAAACAGTGCTGACACCCTGCAAGTGCAAGATGTTCAAGGACTCTCTTTCCCTGACTCTGTGTTTCCATGAACAGCAGGCTCACAGCGTGACTGATGGAGGGGCTTCTGCCGTTGCCCTACATTCCTGGCTCTCCTGGGGTAAGACTCCGTTATGAAAACAAAGATTCCTGGACCAAGTAAGTAACACAGTGGAAACCATAATTTAGCAGATGTTCATCTAATTACGACTGCCCTCAACTCCGTCAGACACCACTGAGGTGAACTGAGATCTCCACCGTTTACCAGGGCTTGTCCAACATCAAATTAAAGGCAAGTTCCAGGAAGGGATAAGAGCTCTTTCCTTACATCCAGGTGATATAGTGGTAAATGGAATATTGTAGAACTGTACATAGCTGAAAACGTTACTTTAAATGAAAGCGTGAACATTTTTTGCTTTACTGCTTTACTTTCAAATAGTTTCCAGATAAGTGTGTAGGAGCACCAGCTGACTAACAAACAAAAAAACCTATTCAGGCTGCCATGACGCTTCATCAGTTCATTATAATGTACTTTTAATGTCTTTGGATGCAACATTTAGGAGCCCAAACTGTTGACTATATCGTATATGCTCAATCAGAAATGATTGTGATGCCCCAGGCTTTATATATCGTAGAACCAAAAACGTGGCCCACCAACATCTATCTGATAAGCATCTAAACATTCCCATCATTTGCCTGGCTCTTACCAGAAAGAGATGTTTTAAATCTTATGGCATGTTTCCATCAAGTATTTACAGTATCACAATTCCAACAGAATCATAACTCAAGTCATTTCAATCTCGTACACTGACCTCTAAGGGATGATGCACCTTGATGTCCACCTGAACAAGCTTCCATGTCGACGTTGCATAAATCTCTGGTCTCCACATCGTCTCATAGTGGCCTAGCTGGTCCCGGGTGAACATGGCGAAGAAGTTGCCCATGGCATGAGTTCTCTGGTAGTAAAAGGACAAGCAGCCGGTGATGGGGGTACTGATCATGGGTGACACCAGCTTTGCCACCTCTTGGAACCTCTTTACGTATATCGAATCAGCATACATATAGTGACCTAGTCCAGAAGGAAGGCAAAATCAACAACAGAGGATGAACTGATGCAGCAACTAATTCACAATAAAAAACAGAAACTATAGACTGAGGTACATGCAGTCCTATGTATCTACAGGAATGGGTGGTGGTGGTGTTAGTATGGATTGTGCTGGTATAAGTGGATCAGACACAGCAGTTTTTAAACACTGCATATACCACCTTTCAATCTCTCACCAGTTTTCATAGGGATTGCGCCTACAAGATGCTGGTGGCTGGACATTTTTGGTTAGTGCACTATTTTTGGTCCAGCAGTGACATTGAGGGGTTTCCAAACTCCAGCAGCACTGCTGTGACTGTTCCACTCATACCAGCACAACACACCTTGGTACAACATCACCACGTGAGTGTCACTGTAGTGCAGAGTGATCCAAAACCCAAATAGTATCTGATCTCTAGTGGACCTATGGGGGTCCTGACCATTAGAGAACAGAATAGAGAACAAAGGGTTAGGGTTAGCTAAAAAGTACAGCTACAAAGTACAGATATATGGTGGACTTATGAGTATACATTTAAAATGTAGAATGAGCGTAGAAGTAAAGGGGTGTACCTAATAAAGTTATCCGACAGTATATAATACCTAGTCAATGATATGTAAATATCTGCAGGGAATCCCCCCCCCCTACAGTGCTCCTGCCTACACATGTCATTTCAATGTCAATTTCAATTTCATGTCTCTTGGAACATCCTGGCTTTTCTTTTTCCCAAATATTTTTGGTCCACAATTCTGACTGACTGTACACATTTGTTATATTGTTTCATACCTCTGTCATTGTTCATGGTGTGGTCATATGGGAGGTTGGTCTGTTGTCCCGGATTAAGGCTACCACCAACATACCAGTTTACATTGGGGTTCCACTGATTACTGTAGCCACACAGATGGTCCTCTTCAAAATTACATTCTAAAACAAAGCAATAAAACTCATGTTCTTAGTTAAGTAAAAGATTTGTGATCTAACATTTAGCATACCCCAGATACATGTGTTTGACATGAATGTGTTTATCAAGAGGTACCTATACAGTAGCCCGGGATGATATGAATTTCAAAGATAGCGATGCTGTTTCCTGCTCCTTGGTCAGGTTTGGCTTCCAATAAAAACTGTATCAAATTGGAAAAGAGTCAAGTTAGGTGACAGGAAGTGAAGTTACAGTACAGTAAAGTTTTAACAATTTGAACAATTTGAGTTGGTTTTCTGTCAGCTCCATTCTATCAATCTTTGTGGGGTTGACCATTCTATTTAAAGTAAATAAACATCAAGTAAAATGTCATTTTGGTAACAGCTGAATTAGCTTAGATGGCTAAACAACCAGCTTAAACATAAGGGACAGTTGAATATGCTTTAGCACAGATACGTAGCAACATATGCTAACTACAATTGGTAGTTTCAGCGACTGATCTTTTATTCAGATTAAAACAACACGAAAAGTGGAGAAAGGCAGAGTGATCTCGCTTCCAGGCACAAAAGTTGCGCAACTTGATCCGAGCCTCAGCTTCTCAAAACGAATGCATAAGTCTGACCCCTCCTATACAATTTCCGATTGATTATATAGTTTTAGCTCCGCCTTTATCTTTAAAGGTGAGAGCTTTTTGTGTTCCGCCTAGCCTTTCTCAGGCGTCTCAGAAATCCGGACCCGTTTGTTCCTTCTCAGCGGTATTGATAAATTCACCAAATGTGTATCACACTTTCTGGCCATGCGGAAACCCACACTCTCAGAAGTCCGCTAGATCAAAGAGGCGCCAGCCTTCTGTCTCATCTGGCGTTGGGCATTTCCTAAACACCCATACGTGAAATCCTTAGAATGTTAATTTGCTTTGCCCCAATACAGCCTTTAAGCGCCAGAATGTCTACACAAGGCTTATAACGCAAGACTACGTTTATCATCGAATTAATACAATGTTTTACACTATGCTGTATAATTTAATTAAGCTAACAGTCACTATTTCAGACTCTCTTATTCAGAACTTGTGCTCTTTGTGTTCTGCTTTGTAACCTGACTGCTTGTTTTAGAGGTTAAGGAGAAGTCCAGAGATTCGAGTCCAATCTCTGCAAATTTGCAACTGTTGGGTCCTTGAGCAGGACTCTTTATCACCATTGGACTGTAAGATTTGAAGTTTAGTTCAGTTTAAATTACGTTTAGTAGACAGCTTCTGCTTTTCCAGATAGCTTGCAGTCTAAACTAAATTGGCTGATCTTTATTTGATTGTTGGATGATGGAAGTCTATGGTACAGCTGTCCATCTAAAGTAAATGACAAAACCTCCCAGTGCAATAAATGCTTTCAGGTAGTTGGTTTCCCAAGTCACCAATGCTTATATCCTCAAATCTAGAATTATTCTTCTTCTGGAAAAGTGGGTCATTTCTGACTGCTTGAAAAACGGCACACCTTTGATGTCTTGTGTATTGGGGTAAAACCGTGTTGAGGGAAGAATTATTATTATTATTATTATAGTTATTGTATTGGTAAAGGTATATATTTGAATTGAGACCCTGCTGGTATTGCCACACTCTGATACCAAGTGGTTTTGATCACCAGTTTATTATTGGCTGCTGACTGTTAAAATCTCTCTGCAGGAGGGAAACACAAAGTGCGTGGTGACATAAATGTGCTGCTGTGCGGCGATCCCGGCACGGCCAAATCCCAGTTCCTGAAGTACGTGGAGAAAGTGGCTAGTCGTGCGGTGTTTACTACAGGGCAGGGTGCCTCAGCTGTAGGTCTTACAGCTTACGTTCAGAGACACCCAGTCACCAGGGAGTGGACGCTGGAAGCCGGGGCGCTAGTGCTCGCTGATCGCGGGGTCTGCCTTATTGACGAGTTTGATAAGGTGAGAGTGTTGACCACACATCTTGACTTTACTGTAATTGAAAATGCAAGTTCTTACTTTATCACCTGGTTTCTAGATGAACGATCAGGATCGTACCAGTATCCACGAAGCAATGGAACAGCAGAGTATCTCCATCTCTAAAGCTGGCATAGTCACATCACTGCAGGCTCGCTGTACCGTTATCGCTGCTGCTAACCCCATAGGTGTGTGTATAATAATACTGCAGTAATACTTACCGCAGTTTTATGGCACAGGCCTTTTATGCATGAAATGAGTATAATGCTTGTTTAACAACTTATGTAGTGTATGTGTTGTATGTATGTATGTATGTATTAGATGTTCTTAGTGTTCATTGAGTTTATATAAGAGCTTGCTGGGTTTTTTTTTTGTATATATACAATACTGTTCAAAAGTCATAGGCCACCATTTCATTATTGTTTTATTTATTGCTATAGTGACCATTTATCATGTCTGCCTATTTGTTCAAATACAACCAGAAATTACAGGAAATGTATATGCAGTATTAAAACACTGCTTTTATAGGTTATAGTGGCAAGTATTTAGTGTGACTTTCTTGAGCAATAGCAGTACCTGGGAACTCTGGGGCAGTATCAGGATACCAAACTGACCCTTCTACAGTCCATAGAAATTTGATCAGGTGATCTTTTTGGAAGTGTAGCAGCCAAGAAACCAATTTTTCAGAAGATATGTGCGAAATCTTACAAACATTTGAAAGAAGATCACCGGAATAGAGTATTGTAGAGCGGCGAATCCAAGTTTCAAATTTTTGAATCCAGTCCCCAGAAATGTTATATATGGTCACTATATTATGATAAAGCAAAACAAATCTAAAGGTGGCCTAAGACTTTTGCACAGTACCGTACATGTTTCACAGGTAAAATGCAAAAGTCTAAGACCATTAGATTTGTTGATTTAGCAATAGTATAATGATCATGTGTAACATTGTCATTGATAGGACCCCAAAACATTAAAACTTAGATTCATCAGTCCATAATCTCTCTTCCTCTGATCACCATACCAGTCTTTGTAAGCATTAGCACAAGTTCGCCTTTTCATTCTGTTCCTTTTCAGAAAAAGTTGTTTCTGGGCTGCTACCCTTTCTAAAAAATCATTCCTGATCCTTCATATCCATGTTTTTATCCATTTACCTTGTTATTGATTCTCCTGCTCACTGTGAATTTTCAAAATTACTTTAATAACTTTTTAAAATGTTCCCTTTTTTTGTCACTATGCCTTTGCCATCTAACATTTTTGGAGCTTTAATTTAAAAAACGTTTATATGTACTAAATACAATCTAGTAGTTCAGCCAAAAAAAATTAATCCATTTTTTTTGTTCTTTGGTTAGCTAAATAAAGCTTCTAAATTCAATTCAAGATAAACAACAAATCACACATTCTTGTTTTAACAAAATATCCAGCTTTTCTGGGAATGGGGTTTGTATATACAGGTATGTAGCTCTTGTGTAATTGAATAGGTTTGCTTTATAGCCCAAGTACTACATGGAGTGTGTTATGCAGAGCAGATCTATAGTGTGGTATTGGGTGCCTGCATGGTTCTTACCACCCTGGTTGCCACCCAATTTCTGCAGCCTATAACTCAATTTTAGCAAGCACTGTCAAATGCTCATTTTGGCCAGAATAACGTTAAACGTTCTTTTATGTGTGAACTCTAAAAAAAATATGAAAAAATGGAGGGGTTTATTGATGGTGCACACACAGACCTATACTTAGGGAGAGTGAAATTAGTGTTATGGCTGCTGGGATGAGTGTTACACATAGCAATAGAATGATCAAAATAAAAACAATCACAGAAAAATTATACATCCCCAACCTGTGACTCATCAAAAGTGACTGCCACTTTTAAAAACGTGCTCTCCCATTGTTGTTTCTGTTTCCAAAGAACGCTGTGTCAAGATCGTACGAGGCTGCATCAAAAGAGAAGGCATGAAGAAGAGCAAGTTCAAACCTGATGGGGCCTCGTGTGACACTCGATCATGTCCATTTATGAGCTGATGTAACGCATCGTAAAACACTCCACCACCATGACCGAGAGCTGGGGATGTGCAAGACAGGCCAGTCTGAGCCTTTTAAAATCAGCAGGTGTAGATTCACAGGTAAGAGGCTTTTCTGTGTTTGTTTTTATAAAGCTTTTCATTATTGGCCATTGTTTCTATTAAAAAGACTGTTTGTGTGAAATAGTTGGCAGCGAGCGCTAATTATTGTGAACCAGTCCTCATTTGTACATCAGCATTTTAGTGCCCCATGTCAGCATAATTTAATTTATATATATATATATAATTTTCCCATAATTTACTGTGAACAACATGTATATATTTATGGGTGACGTAATGGCACAACGGTTTGTGTGGTCGAATCACAAGTCCAGCGACCCCAGTTCAATACTGACCTTGCTTGTGTGAAGTTTGCATGTCCACCCTGTATCTGTGGGGGCCAATTCCGATGCTCTTATTTCCTCCCACAGTCAGACACGTTTTAGGTTAATTGGTTACGTTAAATTGGCATGCCGTCAACGTGTATGACTAGTTTTGACTTGGTGGGTAGTGCAGCTGCCTCACAACAAGAAGGTCCGGAGTTTAAGCCCAGGGTGGAGCTGGCTCGTGTCTTACTCTGGGTAACATTTTGTATCCATATAACCTTTTGTGTGTCACTGAAATGGCCACTAATGTTGATAGTGACATTAAATAAACCAAATAAACAAACAATCTGGTTTTTCCATAACCTTTTGCCTGCCATGAATAGTCAAAAGCAATGTTAAATAATCAAGTAATAAATAAAAATGTATTATTCAAAATCTAGTATTAAAGTAGCTTAATTCTTACAGATAACATTAAGGTAGTTTGTCCTGTGGACCTCTATTTGTAAAGCTACTTTGAGACGGCGCTCTATAAAAGGATTTCTACCTGCTCTGATTAGTCTCATTTAGTCATTTAGCAGACTCCAGAGCACCTTATGTAAACAATCTTACAAATCAAGCAAATTGTGGGTTAAGAGCCTTGCTGAAGGACCCAGCAGTGGCATGTTGACAGAGATGGGATTTAAATCTACTTGATTTTCAGGAGAGCTGTAAAGTACTATCATGTTTATGTGACCATGTTGAGGTTCAGGATGTGCTAATTAAGAAATGTGGAAAAGTTCACAGGTCAAATGGTTCACACTCATGTTCTGATTCGATGCAACCTTTGACTGACCTACTCAGTCGTCCAGGCAATGGTTTGCAATAGTTTCGGATATGTATGTACATCTCCAGTTACCAAAGCCATGCCAGGGCTGCGTTTCAAAATCTCAGTGTTCCTCATTTAGGGGCTGGGTTTGAGGGTTGTCCAATGTCCCAGGACAGGAATGCCGCCTTATAACACAGGTATCATGAGGTTTGAGCTGTAACCGTAGTTTGCTCCAGTTGGTCGACTTTCCGGCTTCTGTCATTAGTAATGAATCCTGTTCACTCAGGATTTCAGACGTACTTTAGACCTGCCATTTCCACAAGTTACTTAAAGAACCTGTGCAAGCTGCTGCTGAGTGAATGGACAGAGGTCATGCTTTGATCCGTCTGCTGGAATTTGTGATCTCAGGAAACTCCAACACTCTTTTATGTAGCCTGAAGTGGTTTTAATGGTGCCACGACATGACATGGTTGTTAACAGATCCTCACTCGCCTTTGTTTCTCTCTGTCCTTGTCCCATAAGTATGTACATACCCGCCTAGTTGGTGCCACTGTTGGACCAGGTCCAGGGTGTCTATGGACGATTAGTCTAGACTCGGATTAAGACCTAACTCTAACTAAATGACCCTGTTGGTGTGAAATGATGAAATAAGCTTGGTCTGGGAAAGCATCTTTTAGGCACTGATAGTGAAAAACAACTATTATGATTAGAACAAAAAATGATTAGATAAACTGAGCTACACGGCAGCTAACTGAGTGCAGGGCAACGTCTGCCCAAAGAAATAGTAAAACAAAAGTCAAAGTGGCTTAAAGCTGCTGCCACAGACGGTGCCAAGCCCAGACAGCGTCTCCTGACCACGCTTTCATAATAATAATTAGGCAGAGAGGAAAAGGAAAGAGGTTTAAGATCTGTGTTTTAGCTCAAACATGTTTCAAGGCTTTGAAATCTAAGCCGTTATGGCTATCAGCAGGAGGGCAGAGTGTGTGGGTGTAAGACGGGCCACTTGGGAAGCGTAGACATATGTCGACTGGATTAAGGCCATAGACGGTTAGAGATTCCCATATCCACATCTGCAAGAAGGGGGCGTTAAATAAGGGCCCGATCAAGGAACTCGTTTGTTTTATACCGCGTGGCTATACGTTATACCCTCGTCATTTTTAAGTACCACCGATCTGAAAATCATCTGCCATCCATACAAATCACGTTTTCACTTTTACTGACTTCTCTAGTGTAACAGTTTTTACAGTCTGTATGATGTTGAAATTTTGGAAAATTTGGTCACGATAAGTCATTTCGGAAGTAGGAAAAGACATTCTGTCCTAGAGACACAGAGCATACAAATGACGTCGTTAATGACAGGTGGACATTAATCTTTTGAGCCGTGGATGGAAATATTGAATTTTATGATCACACAATGTTCACAAATGTATAATTTGAGACAGTGTCCTGCAGGATTAGCATGTTTACAAATCAGTGATCATTCCATAGCTGGTAAAAATAAATAAATAAATAAAAAAAAAGAGAACTTGTCTGTTCAGCTGCACTTTTCTGATTGGACATTAAAGCCAGACACTTGAAACAAAAAAAGTCATGCTCTCTCTAATACTCACTGTCACAAAGAACCATTATTGGACTTTCCATAAATCCAGCCATTTCTAAACCTCTTTTTTAACGTCTGTACTCGAGGCGCAGTGCAGCGCTCCAAAGAAAGCACGGGCAACGAGTGACTTGAAATACACACACACAGACACACACACAAGAAAAAAAGCCACAATTGCAGGTTTGCATCTACGAGTGGCTTGAGCAGCAATACTCATTGTTACAGAGCAAACATTTTCGGTCGTATCTGATGTTGTTTTCACAGCACAGAGTGAAAGTTTAGTACAGAAATAATTGACTTTATTGCCTCTGGTTTATTGCAAACGTCCTCCGCGAACACCCTGCCCAGTGATTTGTGTTTAGCCTTAGACGAACACTTCTGAGCTGCTGGCTCTGTTTAGTTACTCGTGTTTTTGTTCGTAGGTGCACATGAAAGTTATGGCTGTTATTTTAAAAAATTGGAGAAAAAACTAGAACAAATCCAAAGCTCCTATAGAGTACTGCACACTGCATCAACAATTCACTGTTCTCAGACCAAATAAAGACTGTGTTCTTTTCTTTATAAAAACATCCAGTAAAAACGCACTTCATTTTATAATACAGAAGAAGTGTGAGCCTTTTGGTAAAGTCAATAGAGCAAGTGCAAATAAACTCTCAAATAAAAAGCGGCAAATCTTTTTCCTCCGCCTTTTGTAGCCACTTTATAGCCTGTTAGTGCACAATGAATTGGTCTCGATTAAATCCAGCATTCAACGAGGTTAAATTCTCCCAGCATTCATATCACCTTAACTGTAGCAGATGAGTCAGTCTGGACATGTTTAGTATGTGATATTTGTTTATCGAAGTTTCTTGCATCCAGATTTTCGTTATGTTTGAGAACATCAATGTGGGGAATCACTTTCACTTTCACCACTTAGTGAGGTCAGACTTTCAGCTGTAACCAAAGGGTCTCTGGAGAGGTGTGAAGTTGAGTTCTTCTTGGGCCAAACTTGCCAATTTCTTGTGCTTCCACAAACTGTGGTTACAAAGTTGGAAGGTTCTCTAAAATGTCAGTGCATGCTGTAGCAGTATTGTAGAAATACTGTACTTACCAAACTTAAAATAAGCGGTTCAGCCCAAAACATCGAACCAGCTCCAGAACATTATTTTACCACCAACCTTTACAGTTCATCACTTGCATTCAGACATTCTCCAGGCTTCCAACAAACCCCGACCAATGTAGAGTCCAGTGGCAGTGCTTTACACCATGGTTGGCATTGCATATGGTGATCATATGCCTTCAGCGTGATGCACCACACACTTAGGTGTTCCTCCACCTTGGCATCGCTCCACTGGTCTTCATCAACAGAACCCAGGCCCACCAGAGTGCAGTAACTCCCTCCGTCATTTAGTCACTATGTGCCTCCAAGGACCTCCCACTAAGGACCTTTTTTTTTTTTTTTACTATTACTTTAATATACTTTTAAGTACTTATTTATTTAACATCTAGGCCACCCATGGAGGATGGGTCCCTTTTTTTAGTCTTGGTTTCTCCCAAGGTTTCTTGCTCCTACTTTCAGGGAGTTTTTCCTTGCCACTGTCGGCCTAGGCTTGCTCAACTTGGGATCGGTCTTTTAATATAATATAAGATTATAAAACTGCTTTGAGTCAATGCTCCGTTTTAAGCACTATAGAAATACATTTGAATTGAATTAAATTGAAGTATAGGTTTACATGTAGCTATGGAATCCAAATGTATGCAGCTCTTAGTGAGAGGTTTGGTTTGTAACTTATCAGTGATTGTTGCAACTAAGGACAGATTATTTAAATTGTTGATCTCTATCGATTGCATCTTCAACTCTGTACCAATCTAATTGAATTTGTTAGCTGAACTTTAGTGATGTTTATCACAGCAGTGACAGTCATGATCACCTAGCAGTTTGTAAACGGTTTCTGCCTGCGCTGCTCTATTAAGTGCGGATTTCATTGGCAATCTGTTGCATTTCCACGTTCATTCTTACCTGTTCTTTATTAAATGATCTATCATTTTGAATAAACATGCCAGGATTATGTTTCATGCCAGTTTTGTTGATGAGCCACGTGTGTTTTAAGAGGATGATTACGCAACGATGTTCCATCAGATCCGAAATGGCTTCCTCCTGACAGGAATTATGAGGTCGACCACTATCTTGTTCAGAACAAGTAAATCTTGCACTGCCTGTCTCATAACTTCATCTTTAAACCTGTCTGTAAGGAGGAACATGCAGATCCTTGCAGCTGTGAGTCGACTATTAAAGGTAGACATGTGGTAAAGCCAACGTCTTTCTTCATGCTAAAGATTTGTACTTTTCCATTCTGTATTTACGAGTACGTGTTAGAGTTTGCAGGTGTTCATTAAAGTTGACCATCATCTTCGTTTGAGGGCTCGCAGTGCCGGAGTGGACTTTACCCCACTGACCTGTGCTTCATTGCTGCATCCAAACTGTAATGGCATTTTCAGATGGAACTGAAAGGACCGGTGTCTCGTACATGTGGTGCTGTGCAAAGGTTAATCCACGTTTAACTTGCATGCACATTTTGCGTTCATTTGTCAGCAGAAAATAATGTTCTTGATGCCTAAACTTTTTTTTTTTTTTTCCAAAAGTCTATAGTGTTGTTATATTAACCAGTACGGCTTTCATATCTAAATTACTCTTTTAAGTTTAGATGGCTATGATACTAAACCAAGACACTAAAATAACAATGAAATAACATTAGCTTTATTTAACAGACACAGTACAATGCAAGCCAATTATGTTTTAGGGCCTTGCTCAAGTCCAAAACTGTAGCAGCTTGGCTGGATTGTGACTTGGACTGGCAAACTTTGGGTCAGTAGTCCACTAATGTAACCGCTACACCAAGACAGTTCCAGGAACAATAAAAGGCCCCACACAAGACCTTTGGAAATGTCTCCATGATGTTTTGGGAAACCCGCTAACTGATTTCCTAAGAGATTTAATACACACTACATGGCCAAATGTACACTGCTTGGCCCGAGCTTTGGCATTTGGATTCAAATAGGCAAATACTTAAGATCCTTTGATTGGATAATTGCTGCAGTGATTACTATGTTTCAGCTGGCAACAGATCTTTCAACCCTAACCAATGTAGTAAGGAGCTTCTTCATGTCGTAATCAGTCATTTAGATACTCGAAAAAGTATCCTGTGGTTATGAGAAATATATTAGCGTGTTTCAGGAGGGTCAACTTGTTGGCCTGCATAAAGCAAAGAACAAAAACTAAGGAGATGTGAAAATGACTGGAGCGAACGTTAAGAACTGTCCAACACATTATTACAACCTGGAAAAATAGAAGCAAATTCTTCAGTGTGGTGAAGAAAATCTTGAATGATCATAATAGGAGATTGATTAAAGGTATGATTAAGTCGAATTGTAAAAAATCTATTACAGTCGATTCTGGTTAATGGGACCACATCGGGACGCTATGGTTTTGGTCCTAATAACCGGCTGGTCCAATTAAACGAACATGCCCTATGTTACAAGACGGAACGTGCTATGTAACATATTAAATGTTTATTAAACCTTTATTGTACGATTTA
>JAVSBV010000099.1:42215-52592 GCA_033117975.1 Parotocinclus spilosoma
TTAATCGGACCAGCCGGTTATTAGGACCAAAACGATCGCGTCCCGATGTGGTCCCATTAACCGGAATCGACTGTAATTGATATAATATAAATAGCGGAATCTAAACTACAGTAACAGTGGTGTGTGACCGTGTGTTTACAGCAGCAGCATGCAAAAGGAGAAAGGACGCGGTAAAGATGAGACGTACTGGCGAGAGATCAACGCAGCCATGGCTCTGACTAACCTGTCCAAACCTAAAGATGGAGCTCCTGCTGGAACCACCAGCTGCATCATCCAGAAATCATCTCATATAGCCGAAATCAAGACTGTCAAAGTGCCTATCATGCACAAATACTAGCCCCGTCTTCATTTGGAGAACGAGCTACGTGACTCCTCTCACGCTTGGGATGGGCCCGTTTTGTGTTTCGTGCTCATGAAGTGACCATACGAGGATTTTCTTGCATTTTCCTCACGAGTCCCGAGATACAGAACTTCTCGTTTTGTGCCTGTTTTTGACGCACAAGCGCTTTCGTAAGTGTTGATGATGATAGTATTTCAGAACGAGACACTTTTGCAATGTTAACTTATTTTGATATGACTTTTTTTTATACTCTAAAGTTCCTATTCTATTGTGCCAAAGTGCATTCATGTACACGAAAAAGAAGTGTGTACCCCTCTTATTGTTTTTCAAACGGAATTCAGGTTCCTGAAGGATTTGAGAGATTCAGCAGAGCGCATTATCATTACAATATTCATGCAATGTTCAGCTTGGGCTGGGATTATTTTAGTATTACATCATGTAGCATAACAGCTATACAAAAGCAGCCGATAAAGTATCAGTGGAAATGTTATATGATAAAGTTATTCTGTTATACTTAACCCGTAGGGTAAAAAACACAAGAAATAAACCAGGTACAGGTCTAATTTCTGTCAGTTTATATCTACAGTGTCTGTTAACACAGAGTATTGTGTAAGAGTACACATTCTATACTTTATTTTTCAGTTTATATTCTGCTTATTCCATTTTAGTGGTCCATCAGTGCTGCTGGAGTTCTTCCCATCATCATCATTTAGTCACTGCCCTGTATTAGAACCACTGACCTTATCGCTTCACCTTGTAGTTGTAAAGTCAGAGACGGCAGCTCCTCTGTTGCTGCACAGTTTGTGTTAGTCATTCTGTAATCCTTCATCAGTGCCCACAGGACGTTGCCTAAAAGATGCTGGTGGCTGGATATTTTTGGTTTGTGGACTGATTTAAGTCCAGCAGTTACACTAAGGTGTTTAAAAACTCAGGGAGCACTGCTGCATCTGATCCACTCACTCATACCAGCACAACACACACTAACACACCACTGCCACGTCAGTGTGACTGCAGTATGACTGCAGTGCTGTGTGCTGAGAATGATCAAACACCCAAATATTACCACATCTGTGCTAGGGTTAGGGGCACAAGGTGTGTTGTTTAGTGACCAATAAAACCAATAAAACTAAGCAGTGACCAATACAAGAATAAGCAGAATATAATTTTAAATGTACAGAATGACTTTTGCACAATCCTGTATACATGATATGATGTTGATTATGATGATGATGATGATGATGATGATGTCATACCACAGTTGTGTAGGGACACCAGAGTGAAGGGCACTCATTTCTCACAGCCTCAACAACTGGAAATACGCTGCAACTGGAACACTGCACTATCCCGTAGAACAGTACGTACTAAGTACGGTGTAACGTAAAGTACATAAATATAACGTTGGGACAAAATCCAGGTCACATAAGGTGAAATTTTAGAATGAAAGACAGGTAAACTCGATCAAAAAAAGCAAGCCGAAAAGCAAGATATGAGAAGGCTCTTAAAGGTGAGAAGCAGATAAAGAGTCATGACCCCAGGTGGGGGTGCAGGGTCTCAGGAGGAAAATAATAATAATAATAATAACATTCATAAAACTTTAATAAAACCAGGAACGGGATTTTTGTGAATGCAACCCTATAGTCTGGTTAAACGTACTCAAACTTGGTACTGTAACCTAAACTTTTGTGAATCACTGCTTAGTCAGAAATGCCAGTGCCTTTATAATTTAAAATAACAACCATGCAAATGTAACACAATGTTCCAAAATGGTAGCAACACAACCAGAACTAACTGAACATGTCCCTTGAGGGCATTGCTTTATCCATAACAATGCAACATCTGTTTTTAGGAGCATGTTTAAAGAACACTGTGCTACACCAGAGCCAGGTCTTTGTCTGATATGAGGATTTACAGCAAACCAGACTAAATGCAGCTGGTACACGTAAACACACCTTAAGTGCCTCTTCAACGATACGCAACATGTTTAAAGAAAGAAAGATTAACACACAAACACAGGAAACTTCATAGTTTCTTCACTTGTTTTTTTTTAAACAACTGTAAAGATACGACCTTAAATACCATCCACTGTGATATGGCTCAGTAGAACGTGTCCATACGTGATCATAAACACAAGGCTGTGATTATCACATATGGCTGTGATTATTACACTTGTTTGTCCCTACAACAGACCATTTACCCGTCACCGGCCAACAACAAACGGCTGTCTGCATCAACTGCTCAATGCGTCTCTGTCCTAATCCAAAGCGAGCCAGCCCTGTAGTTTCATTCCATCACACTCGCCAAACCTCCCAGCTCCCAAATGTTCGTAGCCTTCACCCAGCGTTGTTCCACTTGGACCAATTTTCCAATGTTTCCAGTGCTGAAGATGGCCAAGTATTCAGGCCTGTTCAATCAATAGAGCAACAGTGTTTTGCATTCAATATCAACGTCAACAGCCGAAAATAGAAGCGTAGGGTTATCTAATCTGGTTCTTTCATGTGTCTTCTTATTAACGGACATTAGCCCAAACCCATACAGAAATAACGCAGGTGTAAAACCGAGCAAGAATCATTTAGCTCCAATCAGCCAAACCACTTCAAGGAGTCTGATATGCATTTTCACCAGATGTTGAACGACTGTGAACACATCCATCTTTCCAATCCACGACTGACAACTGAAACCCCTCCCAGTGTTATATCATAATGACAGAGGCTGCCAACAGTGATGTAGCCACTATTGATGCAGAAGCAACGTTTTCGCACTGGAAACGACGCACACAAAATGTTTGCGTTCAGGCATCACAAGTGCTAATCCATATGGCTCAAATCTTACTCCAGTACAGTCCAGATAGGATGTGAGGAAAAAGTACAACGCGTAAACAAGGTCTTTGAGACAGGCACATGGTGAACCTCAGCAGAAAGGCGATTGTTGTTGGATTTTTAACCGAGGTTTCTACCCAACAAGTTAGCTCAGTACAGAAACCCATACGCGGGAGTCAAGGTCGAGCTTTTCTCACGACGCCTAAAGGGAAGTTTACCCTGCTGTCGGTGGTGCATCGCAATAAGCCGGGCCTTTTCACATGCTCCTGCTTAGAAGCAGAACCTTGGCCCATCTTTGGCCGCTATCAGCTGGTCAGAATTAAAGTCAACCTGATGTTTACGAGACTTAATAGATACAATTGTATGTTTCCTGAAGACTGCATCAGTATTATCTCAACCTGATTGTGTTTGTTTGTGCTATGGTTTGTGTTCCAGTAAAATAACGTGCTAAGCACAGTGTGTTCAGTGTTGCATGCCTGCGATTGGATTCATGTTGTATACAAGGCAATGACATTAAACCCATTCATGACAAAGACAAACCGAGTCCAATAAGAGAGCAAAACACTGATTATGTAGAACCTACAGGCATGGCGTCAAAACCGTTTTCATGCCTTCTGGTCTGGTGTTAGACAGATCTCACCGGTACTGTGGTGAGAAAGGCCAAAGAGGTTCATCTGAAAAAGCTACAAGCACTTCATCTCAGAGCAAGGGATCAAACTGCTCTCGTTTGTACATACGGTCCTTTGAAGGTCCGGAACCCTACTGACAACAACGTTAAACACAAAGAAGACCTTCCAGTCCTTTAGCTGATGTTACGGGGAACAATGTCTCACCTCCGAGTCAGAACAAAACAAAAATAAGCTCCTTTTTAATTACAGAGAGATTGTTCATTGTAATTTTAACAATTATTAATTGTAATACTTACAAAGCCGCACGTGTCCAAACAAATCTCCGACTGAGATGAGATGGAGTTGTTTTTAAGCCTGAATCTCATGTTTTTGTTTATGTACTGTATTTTATGTTTAGTATAACGATTCCCATGGACAACACTTGCTTCTAAAAGACTTTGACACAAAAAAAGATGAGCGTCTTTAAATTATTACGGACTGTAACAACAGGAACTGGTGACACGGCCTCATTTTTACTCAAATTTGTTAAGTTATATTGTTTTTCTTCAGAGACTGGATGTTTGTCCAATGACCAAATGCATAATATCTCATTTATTTTGATTCTTTCTTGTTAATTTCTTTACCAGGAACTATGTTTTCCTTCCGAAGAACATTAAATAAACGTTTTAATATGGGACACCAATTCATGTCGAATTCCATTTCAGCAGATTTAACAGAACAGTTTCGTTCATCGGAGGTCATGACATTCCTTTCTTCTATGTGCACATCAGATGGATGAAATGAAAGCAGGTGAACAAAGACTTGAGTAATTATTTGATTGACAAGGTTTTAATTTTACTACAAACAAACACTAGATGATGTGACATATCTCCTCTGCTCTAGGTGTGTTCTCAGAGTGTGTACGGTGCAGTGTTACACTACATCCCCACCTAAATAAACAAATCACTCATATCCCCCTCTTTCAGCCCTCCCATAATACCAAGGTTCATTGACTGTGGCAGACACGCTTGTAGCCGTTTTCTTTACCACAGTGAGCCAGAGTTCCTTCAGAGAAACAGCTCGTTTTTTTGTTGTTTTTTTTAAGAGCAGACCTACATTTCCACATTTCTGAGCCAAACCATAACACCGAATGCCCAGAGTAAAAATAACGCATGGATAAGCATGGATGATTTTACAAGTTGTAAATCTGACTTTGAGGACATTTTATGCAGATTACACGGTTGGGCAAAACATTGTATCAGTTGTGTGTTTAGTTTTCTAACAAAACTAACAATTCAAAATAGGGGTAAAATTTGGGAAATTATTTCAAGTTGTAATTGTTTTTCAGTTGTCAAAAAGATGCTCAGGGAGCAAGTGGCAAGGATGAAACCGAAGTCCAGACTGAATGTCAAAAAGAAGAAAGGTTTACACTCCCAGCTCTTATCATTTCCCCTTTCTCAATTAACGATCCTAAAATGGTGAAGAAAATGTAAAACTATATCCAAAATAGTAATATTGTCACGTCAAGCTTTTCTTCCCATTTAAACCTATAATAATTCTTACAGTACTAAAGCAGGGACTCATTCTTTGCTCAGAAGTAATCTCTACATCTGAAATGATGAACATGTGGTCGAAAGATAAAGTAATCATTTTTGGACCACAAGTATGTGGACATACTGATTAACACATTTAGTAGGCTTAAATGTAAATAAAAAACTGTTAAAGCTGATCCCACCACTTTCTTGATTCTGTTCAAGTGCAGTCCGTCAAGAGAACGCGTCAGATCGCACTGGATAAGTTCTTCAAACGTTGACTGGAATTGAGTAAGAACTTGTTTTTTACAGTATGATGCTTTGCATGCTGAGTACCTATACATTGTGTTGTAGATCGTTTTGAAAACTTGGTTAAAAAATTTATTTTTTAATTAACAAAGTTGGTAAGCAACAGTAGTTCTTGTTTGTACGTTTTCTATACGTGTAAATCGCACAATAAAGGTTTAATAAACATTGAATATGTTACATAGCACGTCCTGTGTTGTAACATAGGGCATGTTTGTTTAATCGGACCAGTCGGTTATTAGGACCAAAATGATCGCGCCCCGATGTGGTCCCATTAACCAGAATCGACTGTATCAGTATTTGTAAGGATCTTTATTATAGTACAACCAGAAAAAGGCTACAGTGGAAAGTATTTAGCATGATCTCTAATCACACTTAACCCTTTTAGGACTGTAAGGATTGTAAGCACATCATTTTAATTATTTTGACACCAAATTCCTCACAATCTGACAGTGAAACTGACGCATGCATATCATAGCCAGCCTTATTTATATAAAGTCAGTGACGTACTGAGTGGTTTCATACACATTTGACTGCTCTTGGCATCCGTTTCAAAGTATGGGATAAATACTATCAGCTTCATCGGGATGATAAGACCCTTCTACAGTAATTAAGATTGTTCAGGAATGGTCTTTATTCAAAGGGTCGCAGCCAATAACAGGAAAAGGAATAGCGTGAAAAGGATAAAATACGCTAATGATCAGTGGAGTATTATGGAGTCATGCATCCAAGTTTAAAATTTTTGGGTCCAGTGTCTTATGGTCGTTTATATTACAAATCAAATGGTGGCCTGAAACTTTTGCATAGTACAGTACATATGACTGCAAGGAGATTATTAGGAGACTGGAAGCTAACCTACTGTTTAATCTACTGCAACACTAAGTGTTGGACTTCTATTGTTTTTTTTTTTAGTTTATTTATTTATTTATTTACCTAATTTTAACAGTGTATAACATTTAGGGAGTTTTCCTTGTCACTGTTGCCCTAGGCGTGCTCGGTCAGCTCTGTGGGCCAAGATGAGTGACTTTCAGACAATGTTCTTTTTCAACTAAATGTAACTAAATTTGATTTTGACAATGATGTGTATTGTTCATCGCTGTATTCTTTATTGTAGTTTTGTTGGCTGTGTTCTCGCTCTCTGAGTTTATGGTTGGGTTTTCCACAGGTGTGTAATCACTGTCAGCATGCTATGAAGAAGGGTGACCCGGCCGTGTACGCCGAGCGCGCCGGCTACGACAAGCTGTGGCACCCGGCCTGCTTCGTGTGCTGCACCTGCAACGAGCTGCTGGTAGACATGATTTACTTCTGGAAGAAAGGCAAGCTGTACTGCGGCCGCCATTACGGAGACAGCGAGAAACCTCGCTGCGGAGGATGCGACGAGGTGAGAGACGACGTAAAAGCTGTTTTTTTCCTGCGTGTGAGATTTGCCGTCCTGATTCCAGCTTGATATGATTTGTGTCTTTCAGCTGATCTTCAGTAATGAGTACACTCAGGCCGAGGGCCAGAACTGGCACCTAAAGCACTTCTGCTGTTTTGACTGTGACTGCGTGCTCGCTGGAGAGACCTACGTGATGGAGAACGACAAGCCTGTCTGCACGCGCTGCTACATGAAGAACCATGCTGTGGTAAAAAAAAAAAACATGTACACTGTTTAAATCAGTACAAGTGCCAGAGCTGGTCCATGATTAGTTATCGAGTGAGGCTTTAGTCAGAGCCAATCAACGTTACCACAAGGTATGAAAGCTCTGGCAAAAATACCACATTGTGATTTTTTTTTTTGTGCTTCTTCCTGAACCATTATATTTTTGTTACATTTCTTAAGGTAGTTTTGTAACTGAGCATAGCAACCTAACTCACACCGTGGCCATTTTATTAGGTACACACACCATTTTTAGAGATCATATAGATGCAATTTGTAGTTCTACAATTACACAAGGTTATATCCATACACAAGTTCAACTTAAGACTAGTCATATACACACACACACACACACACATACATGTCTTTGGACTGTGGGATGGAACCGGAGTGTCCAGAGTAAACCGTAAACCCACGCAGATACGCGGAGAACATGCAGACTCCATACAGAAAGGACACAGACCCCCCCACCCTGGGATTGAACCCGGGACCTTCTTGCTGTGAGGCAGCGGTGCTACCCACCGTTGTCAAAAAAAAACGATAGAAATGCAGAGGTATTTGTTGGATGGTTGAACAACAGTATTGGATGAATTTGGAAACTGTTGCTCATTCCTCCATGCATCATGTGCAATATGGATAGGCAGCGAGAGATCATCGACCCTGACCCTGACCATGAAATAGTGTGGTACACTGTTTTGACAGTCCAGCACCTTCAACAGCTAACATTGTTCAGCTTGCTGTTATAAACAGAAGCTCCAGAACTTCATTGTTTACAATCTGTGTCCCGGTTGTAAATAGTTCTGAATTAGGCTCCAGAACTGGCACGTTGTGGAATCACTTCTAACCTTTTTAATTTTATTTTATTATCATTATGTTTGTGTTTGCTTTAGTTTTCCTGTCAGTTTTGCATTCCCTGCTTTCGTCTCATATTCGAATCATATTTAAATCATATTTAAATTTATGTTGTGTGTGTGATTAGAAATTTCACTTGCAAATACTGATTTAGAGCTTTGGGTCTCAGTGGGCCTCTGACCTGATAAGAACTAAACGTTAATAACATCTATTTTTATGGCGCATATATGCATATACATTAACACACAGTTATTGTACTGAATCAGTTATTATACACGTATATAGAGAATATATGCAGGTCAACAGAAGGCACTTGTGAGCTGGGTTTAAAAGAGGACCGTCAATGGTCCTCTGTGGGTAGGGAATTTCACTTGCAAATCAACCATTTCCCATCACAACTTCAACTTTATTTTTTAACTTTATTTATTTATATAGCACCTTTTACAATGAAGCATCGTCTCAAAGCAGCTTCACAATATTACACTGTCCTAAAAGGCCAATCCCAAGTTGAGCAAGCCTAGGGAGACAGTGGAAAGGAAAAACTCCTTAAAATGGTAGGAAGAAACCTTGGGAGGACCAAGACTCAACAGGGGACTCATCCTCCATGGGTGGCCTAGATGCTAACTAAATAAACACCACAAGAATATTAAATTACAGCAAAATAAATGAATAAATAACAAATTAATAGTAAAAGTTAAATTAGTATTAGAAAAATGTGAAAATTAACTAAATTATAAAACAGAATATATTATAAAATTGGTTTCGTTTGCACCAAAGCAGCTGAAACTGATCAACAACCGCATACTACCTAACTGATCAGATCAATAGCCCAGAAGTTGAATTGATGCTATACTCTGATTAAAAAGTGTTTCTGTACACAACTCATGCCAGGATATGTGGATACATTACATTCATCAGCCAGTTTATTAGATTTAATGTCTAATTTCTTCACTCTTCTATTTTCTCATCTCACAGGACCCTCACATGCCAGGTACTATTTGGGTTGTGGATTATTGTCAGCACTGCTGTGACATGGTGATAATGTGTTGTACTGGTATGAATAGATCAGACACAACCACAACCACAACAGTATCACTGCAGCTCTGCGTGACTAACAAAGACGCAGAGAAACAGATGGACTACAGTCTTTTATTGTAAAACTACAAAGTGCATCTATGTGGTAAGGGGAGCAGATCAAATGGATAATGGCACTGATCATGCCCCATGTGAATATATTAATACATATTTTCCATCACAACACCAATGTGACAGATCTGTAGGGTTGGGTATATTAATTGTAAATTTGAAAAAGCATTCTCTGAAAAAGTGCCACACTAACTGTCCTTTACAATTGCACTGGCATTTCCTAAAATATTTTTATTCAGATGAGGCCAAATATTAGCTTGTTGAACTGAAAAAAAGTGACATAGTGCTGAAAGAGCTCCACAGAAAATCACTTAATAACTTTATAATATTTTTTGCATAAACTTTGCATGACCTGGAAAAGCTGTGGCCTGAGATTGAAAATGTATTAGCCTAGCTGTAGCATCACTGTGATTTTTGTCACCATTGCTTTATTGTTCCTGCTGCAATGATGCAAGCTCATGATGCTGCTAACACAGCAGTGATACATTTATGTCCTTTTCTTTGCTCTCACCCAGTAAACAAAAACAATAATTGTTCAATAAAATTTGTAGAAATGATGTAGAATGTAGAAAGTCATATTAAGTTTTGTTTATTTTAGTTATGCTGTTTACAAATATATGACAAATATCTGCAAATAATCTAGGATTAAGAAAAAAAAAGATTTTCCTGTAAAAATACATGTATCATTTAAAAATTATAAATAAATTAAGACACATTGTAAAAGGCTTCAGAGAAATAATGGCTTCCTTTATAGATAATAAAATAAGTAGATAAGATTTAGATCAGTTTTATATAATGTTGGTCTGACCTCATATTCTAAAATCATTCTAATCAACACACGTTCTGCAAACTAGGAGGAATATAGCAGCTCAAATTTCTAAAATGACAAGTGTGAATCAGGAAAGTGGTCAGCCACTTGGTAGTTGCCTAGCAGCAACATCTGATGCATATTCATTTTGTTTTCTATTGTTGAAAGGCTTAGAAAATTGTCCTGCTTCAATGCCTTGCAAAATTACACCATGCAGAATGAAATCCTAAGCACTGGCAAGTCAGAATTGTTCTCTGTTCACACACACACACACACACACACACACACACACACACACACACACACACACACACACACACACACACACAC
>JAVSBV010000099.1:52692-64878 GCA_033117975.1 Parotocinclus spilosoma
ACATAGGGCATGTTCGTTTAATCGGACCAGCCGGTTATTAGGACCAAAACGATTGCGTCCCGATGTGGTCCCATTAAACGGAATCAACTGTATATTTAACTACAAAATGCTTGATTTTGTAACAGAAGTTCACTGGAAATGTTTATACTGTTGTGGAACATTTGATTGCTTCAACACACTCCTCTGGTTTTCCTTATGAAAAGAAGAGTGGGCTGCTACTGTAAGACCTCCCGTTTCTTAAAACATTTAGGAAATAAAATATGAATAGTAACTACTGTATATTTAAACACCATGTCTACATATTGCACACATTTTGCACATAATTCAATTCCAAGTACAGCAAGACGATTATTCTTTGTCACTGTTTGAAATATTTGCCACAAGTTTAATGAGGAAATTTAGCAACAGAGTTTCACCCACTCAAGCTTGAGCTAAATGCTCAGAAACACACCCACTCGCACGACATGTCAGTGTATGAAACGTGCTCTTATCCCTTCATGTGGTTAAAAAGTTTCAGCATTTGGGGTTAGAGAGCTAGACTCGTCTGCACACACACAGACTAACAATCCTGTTTCACTTAACTATTAATTCCTGATCGCAGAGTATGCATAAAAAACACATTTTAGAAACACTGGATTATTCTGTTACAGACTATTAATGTATTACATACTACATTTCCCACACTGCCTTGCTGCTGATAAACTATACAACAAGTTTAAGCTCCTGCACTGAATGCTTGCTCTTGGGTTTTTTCTGCTTCAAAGCCATAGATGTGGTTAGTTCATTTTTCCTGGCTGAGTTTGTAATTGGTTTAATATTTTTAGCTTATACAATACATGGAACAGTCCAAGCAATTCTGGGTTAAAGGCCCAACAGTGGCAGTGCTTGAGCTTGAGCTTGAACACTGGACCTTCTGTTCCATAGACCAGTAGAGGTGTAGCTCGATGCTCAATATCTTAACCAAAGTTTGAACACCATCAATCAAATTGTAGGTTTTTTCCTTTTAGGTCGTTCCTGACTTGTGCCCTGTGCCATTGTCACTGGCTTTCATGTAACACTGACCAAAGATTAAGCGGGAAAAAATAATTAATGATTTTTTTCTTTGATCCTTGGTTTAGAAGCCTATGCTGGGCACAAGTGGCAGTGTGTTGGACAAGATGGCAGTCCAAGGGGTTACTGTTACAGTGCCAAGGAATAACCCAGCCTTCCCTTCTTCAAACAGGTCCAATAATGCCTTTGTGACACCTGGCCTGGCCTGAAGGCACCACCAGGGCTAGCAATTTGCACCTTTTGTTGCTTCACCACGGTTTTTGTTGTCATAAACTTAAATCTGAACGTTACATTTGCCGTGAGCAAAAGTTTGAGATTGAATGCAGAAGCCAATCCAGCTAAGTTTGTCGCTTGTTAAATTCAAGAAGGTAAACGACATGATAAAAGTCCCATTTCTGATGTTAGTCGGGCAGAACGAACAACGGAAGACTGTGAAAGTAGAGCAGGTGCACTGTGGTGAACGAGCAAACACACTAAAAGGCCTCAGACAAAAGGGGTGGCCACAGATGGCCCTCAACAAACAGCTACGTAGAAAACAACCGGTGAGCTGCGTTTAAACAAAACAAGCAAGTCCACTTAACTGCATGATTCCCTCGGGCAGTTCAGGCACCTTTTCTGGCTCTGGCTCCATCCTGCCCACCTTCTCCACAGTATGTATGTGTGTATGTGTGTGTGGACCTGGCCTGCTTAGATAATGTGTAGCCGGTAACTAGACCCGCAGGAATAATCCGAGCAGCCCAGCTGAGGACGCCCCACACCGAGGAGGGTCATGTTCCCTGACTGTGCTACACACACACACACACACACACACACACACACACACCAGTGTGATTATTACGATTCATCCCTCTATCATCCACTCATATACTCAGTTTTTCCTGAAAGCCCAGAACTTTTAAGGGAGCACAGTCCTGACAGAGCGACAGCGTATTACAAGGGGATATATCAGAAGCTGCAACTAATTAAATATGGTCATCGAACGAGGAGAAAGATGAGGAGATTGCCAGGGGTCAACGGAGACACATGAAGCATGACCCCTACACATCCACTTAATCAGAGGCAGCAATGTGATAGCAGACAATCAAACAATAAACCATGCCCTGAAGGATGAGAGATGGATGATACGGTCTCTCACAGGTCCTCAGTGAGCAAAACAAAATTATTTCAGTTCATATGTTCTCCATTCTACTGTATATGCACAGCCCACCCAACCGTGCCATGTAAATAGGGTAGGAAACCAGAAAACAAAATCAAAAGTGACAAATGGAAAAGTTTTCTGGGTGTGAAACTAAAGATTCTGTGCAGATGCAGATCTTACCTTCTTGTCGTTTGGTCTGGTGAAGTTTGTAGCAAGGAAGAAAGAGATTGTGCAAAGGAGGTAAAGTTTGTAGCAAGGAAGAAAGAGATTGTGCAAAGGAGGTAAAGTGTGACTGTGAGTGCAAACTTCCTGTTACTACCCAAAGTTATAGCTCATGGCACACCCACCAAAACCAGAAACAGGGAGGGTCAGAAAGAGGGGGGCAGACGGTAGGAATTAGGAAGGGAGGAAAAAACTACGCAGACTCCGTACAGGACTAGACTCATCCCATTCTACACAGAAAACCAGTGAAAGGATTCTTTCTTTTGTCTTCTGAGTAGAACTATTAAAGACCACATGTAAAAAGTCTAGTCTACTGCAGAAAATATTGCAAGAACAACCTTTACAGATCTTGTTTGAGGTTTGCATAACTTTTTTTTCTCTGAAATGGCAAGGGACTTGTATTACAAGCATTTGTATCACAATAGAAAGGATTCCACCCAGATCCTGCAAAAAAAAACAAAACCTTGATAAACCTCTGGTTTTTCATTGGTTCTATAGACTGGATGGACCTGAAACACTCGAATAGCCCTGGTTTAACTGCACCTGCTGAGCACATAGCAAGCTGGCACATGTACATGGAATGCTTACTTTTGAATGACCAAATCTCTCCAAAATCAAAATCACTAAGTCACAAACTTTACCCAAGAACACACGATTGACTATGAGCTTATTTTCATCATCTCAGAACATAAACATGAAAAAGCTATTATGAAATCTATCAAAGTTGTTCATCTGGGCTTGCCTGGTTGTTCTCAGGTGAGACCCCACCCTGTTTCAAGAGTCCTACTGTCACGCCCACGTCTGGTCCAAACCAAAACTACCACACCTGATTCTAATACTGAGCCTCTGATTAGCTGGATCAGGTGAAATACCCATCATGGTTGGGAAGTCATTTAAATGTTAAATCCTAGTTCTGCTGCTCCTTGATGTTTATTATTTTAGTGTATACTTTAATCTGAGGTTATTAAGAGATCAGAATAAACTTGTCTGTAGGTACAGGTCATTCTGACTCTTGCCTTTAACCTGTATATATTATGATTTGTCTCAACAGCCCTGCATTGTTCCTCATTACATCAGAGCTTCATTTGATATTCATCTGACATCTGAAACGATTTAAACATTGTTTAATTATATAGCTAAATCATATAATTAATGTAAATGTTAATATTATAGCTGAATCAGAGATGAAGCCCCACAACTTTGAGGCATCATGTACCTTTTTGTCACCCCCAAATGAGCTAAACTGAATACAACAATATAACAACTATAAATGTATTTCGGGTTTATTTTGATTATATGAATAAAATAAAATCTAATATGCATTTCTTGATGGACATCTTGTCTTCGGCTATTGCTGGACAGAAAACAGTAACCACTATTCACATAAAAATACTAATTCACTTTCCATACCTTAATTGTAATTCAGCTCAGGGTCACATGACAGTGGGATGGAAATGCAGAACACACATTACACAACGGCCCAGCCAGAACTCAAATCTGGATCACTGAAGCTGTACTCAGTGTATTCCAGTCCAGCTATGGGGATGATCTCGTCCTGATCTGCCCTCTCCTCCCTCAGTCATACAAAGGCACCATTATGAATAACCGCACCGCCCGGTCGCCGTTAGTGACATTAAGCCAATAAACTTGTTTTCAGGAATAGGTCTCTTCACATTTTGGAAACTGACATTATAAAAGTAGTTTATGGAATTAAAACCACTGGTCATCTTTTTAATCTGTGTGTTTTTGTTTCAGACTCATACAGAGTCTCAGACAACAACAAACCAATCGGCACATCACGCAAAAAGAGGCATGAACCAGTCCTACAGATTAAATAAATTGCAAAGGTTTAATGCAGTTGTGTGACAAATTCAGTCAAAATGAACAAAGTTACAGATCCATTTACAAATTCTGTATTTAAACACTGTTTTTTTACATGTAACTGCTAAATAATTTGTACAAAATATCCTCTTGTCACAATCATAAGGAATGACACACACACACACACACACACACACACACACACACACACACACACACACACACAGTACTGTACTAATGTCTTCGGTATCCGGTCTTCGGTCTCCATTAGATTGGACATAGAGTTGTATTAAACCTGGTATAAAAACCATATATAATTATTTCATAGTTTCCTTTAGAATTGAATATAGAGGAAATTTGGATCCAGTATTAAACCAAAAAAAAAATCTTGCAAATCAGTCACTATAGGCTACAGAGGTGAGTATTCTGTGTGCCCTCCTCTTACAGGCGATCTGACCCTTGTACAGTCTAACTTAAGAAGTTTAATCAAGAATGGGGTAGACGCCAAGAAACGACTTTTTGAGAAGGGGAACAGGATGAAAAAGCTAACCTTTGCTAAAGCACACCAGTACTGGAATGAAGATCAGTGGATTACAAATCCAAGCTTTAAGTTTTGGGTACAATTGTCGACTGTGATAAATACGGTCATTATACTACAGCTTAATGCATATACAACCAATCTAATGGTAAGACTTTTAAATAGTACTGTTTATAACATTTTACATTCAGTTTGGCAAAAGCAGCTCGTCATACTCTTTCCACTGTTGTATTGCAATAACCACAAAAGGAGATCCTGAAAAACAAAACTGTCATGCATCTGGGTCCTTTTCAGTTCCCTAAAATATTTTAAGGTAGCTGCTTTTCCTTTCTATGTAAATATCTAGTTAGTTATATAAAGTCTTTTTAATATCAGCTGGTATTTTATTTTATTAGTGTGGACCTGCTTGCAATTTAAAATACAAATAAGGTGATGCAGTGTTCCACATTAGTTAGGATGTCAGGGAAATGTATTTATATTTTACAGACCTTTAACAACTTCATAGCATGGACTGGATAGTGTGTGATTAAAAAAACGTGAATAACCTCAATTCATAATTCAGTTACATTTTTCCGGACCATTATCAGCTTGTTAGATGGGTCATAGCTGGCATGGGAACATCCTGACAGGCTTGCAAGGAAAACTTATCAAGGTCCAGAATTGTCTACACCTGATTTGTATCAAAGCTCAACAAAGTAAGCAAATAAATCTCTGTATTACCCCCCATGGTTGTGTTTAGCTGCAGTTTTCTCAGGAAGACTCGGGTGGTTTGAGTTGTAAAACTGGATTGGTAGAGGAACGCTCAGAGCAATTGTGAAGATTTCGATATACCGTATACACGTCACTTCACAACTGAATTTATGTGCACACTATAAAGATTAAAGCCTGATGCCCTTTCACGTATAAAGGCAAGTCAGTGTTTAGTCACAGACTATGATCAGTCGTCTCAAGGCTGCATTATCTGTTTGGGACTCCACCATGCTTCTGGTGAAATTTTATTTAAAAAAAAAAGACAAACTGCTGAACAATGGAGCGAACACAAGATTTTGGCCACATTCACTCTTGTTTGTGTGCAGATTTGTTCATATATATATATTTTTTTTGAACAATTAAAAAGACACAGTCCTCCCCAGAGTCTTGGCCATGTCTCGTTTCTCTACCCTTAGAAACATTCCTGGATTTGCTTCGCTGCTTTTTCTTTGCTACAAAAGAGCTCACTAATTGGTTGTCGACCAGGCTCCTATAAATAATGGTGAACAAAGAATTACACTAACATTAAACAGATTTTATCGGACCGTCAAGATGACAATAACAGAGACATGACCTGCCCTATCCTGACCAGTTTCCACCAAATGACTTTTTCTCAAAATTGCCCGAGGCTGAAATAGCTTGAAACGTCATTTGGCCAGCATTAAACGGCTTGGGAGAGCATAAAGTGTGTATGGATATAAATATGACAGGATGGGGTCAGTTTAGATTTACTTGGTGGATAAAGAGTGAATAAGGCCAGACTTTTTAAATTGTTTGTTCCTCAGACGTCCCTACTTCAGAATCTACTTAGGAGAGGGGTGGGGCTTAATAATAATCATTATTTTTCAGCACTTTTCAATTTCTCAAGGGCTATGTGGAATCAATACATTGAAGGAGGAAGAAAATTTATTTTTACTTCAAAATAATTTATTTAACCTACAATTAAATGAAAGTGAATCTGGGAAAAAATTAAATGAAGAGAACAAAACCGTTGGCTCTCCACCGGAGGGCGGAAAAAGCTCAAAAAAAAAAAAAAAAAAAAAAAAAAGTTTGTTTTTTATTTCAACCATAGCGGCGGATCAGAGAAAAAAAAAAAAAAATAAAAATAAAATAAAATATATTCTGGCCTAAAGAGGCAGACATAAATCCTGATTTCTGCAGCTTGTCCGCTTTCATGAGAGGCTGATCAGGTACGGATTATGTCATAACGAAGAAGAATTTCTACCTTAATATGCTTAGACAGCTTTTGACCCTTTTTGATCAAAGTCAGGAGGTCTTGGAGATTTCTCCCAAAAGAACAGACAAGATCAGAAGTGGATGCACAGTGGATACAGCTTTATATTTGGGGGCCTGCAAGTACAATTATGGGGTTTAAGCTCTTACAGGGAATCGGTTTAATGCTAAGATTTTAAACTGATCCCAAAGCATTTTACATTTTGATAAGTAGCTGGCCAGATGATGAAGTCACTAAACAACTGTGCATGCACCACCACATGCATGACGAATTTATAACGGCAGCAAGTCCCTTGATGCAGCACAGGTTAGAAACTGACAAATTCAAATAATAATAATAATAAAAAAAAAATAATAATAATAAAAAAGTGGCTTATTGTTTCTTTGGGTTCAGTTGTCTTTGCTGCCTCTGGCTGCTTAGGTTCCATTTATGTGCCAAGTCAACACCTATTGTTAAAGAAATACAATTTAAAAAAAACCCACAATGATTTATAGGTAAACATTTTATTGTTTATCAAGTCAAAAACAAACAAATAGATACATAGAATTAGAGAAGACCTCTTCTATACAGTGGCAATTAAATTTTAAATCTTCCTCTCCCCCCTCAAACCCAGGCTCAGTAATTACTCAAGCTGAAAAACCCTGTCTCAATTTACACAAATACAAACCCACTCGCTCAAAACTGGCACGCTCTTGTGCTGGAGCCTGGGCACAAGTGACTAAACTTGGACATTAAAGGCAATCTAGAGCAGAAACGCCAACAAACCTGCTCAAAGTGGAATCTAAGGCCGTTAAGCTAAGGTTTCAAACAAAGCAAGCTTGTAGCTGTGCAGTTTTAGTGAGATTGAGCTCCCCCATTCGACACGTCAACCAGTCGTCCACAAACAACGTTGCCTCACTCGGACAGAACAGGTTCTGCAATGACATCAGTCTTAAGAGCAAGACGACAAAGGCCTCGTCAGGAATTAACCCTGGTTCAACCCATTTAAACAAGACACTTCTTGCATAAAGGTTCCCAGTACTGTACAGTATTTTTGACCCCCCCCATCCCAAATCCCACGTTCGGTGGACATAAGTGGGGGAGAAAAGGACAAAACACTAATTAACGCAAAGCAGGCTACATTTGGACAGATCAAATTTTATCATTCGGCTCTACAATCCCTTTCTCAGACGGAACACCAAAAGGTGTCAAAGCATAGCGGCACGGCCCGTTGTCAAAAGCCTGATGCCCCCTGCTGTAATAACTGAAAAGCAAAAGATCAGAGAAATGACCACCTCCAGCCAAAAGTAAAGCAAATCATGAAAAACCTTACAAAACCAGCAAAACCGAAAACGATCAGGACTCCTTAAATAACAGACTTTAAAGGAAGGGGGGAATTTATACAGATTAACTAGACGATATACTGACCAGGACACAAAAAGGGTTCAAGGAAGATTAAGCTAAAAGAAAAAAAAACAAAACCTCCCCGCTCCTCCTATAACACTCTAAAAATGAAACGTTCAAAAATTCAGAAGCTTCACATTCCTCTGCGTTCAGAGGCGAGCTATTGCTGGCTAATCGCGCCTTGGCTCCTGTTCTGTGGTTATTCTGTATTGGTAGGAGGATGCTGGTGAAAGTTGCGTCTTGTCGGGACAGAATGGAAGAACGGGCGTCCTTAATATCCCAGCATCCCCATTACTGAACGGCCACACGCTACGACCTTGTACTGCCCCGTCCAGCTTTGCGTGCCGACCCGACACCCCCCCCCCCAACACACAGATCTGCACGTTAAGTTTGTTTAACAGAATTCTAGCGATTCTCAAATGGAACATATTTGATAAAGGATGCAAAAGTTTGTGATTCTCTGATTGAGAGCATATTTACAGGACCCAAAAAAAAAAAAAAAAAGTCAACGTTAGTCACGTTTCAAAGTCTGTGCACCGAAGTCATACCGATTTCTAGTCGAAATTTCGTCTGCACATACAAATCGCTATTCGCTTTCTAAAGGCTTTTGGCAATACTAAGATCGATTTCCATTACATCCAAACACTGAATCAGAGATGCTAGATTGAAAAGGGGTGATTTTTCCAGAGTCCTTTACCAATCAGAAACTCCACCCAAACTTAAGGTCTAATTCGAAGGCAGCCGGTTCTAAAGTTCAAATCTATGATCACATCATAGGAAGTAGTGCCTGTTTGCAGAGCCTAAACAGTCCGACAGGTCCAACGAAATATTTAACAGAACTTTTTCACATTTATAAGCCCGGGTTCCTTCGTTTGCTTCTGCCTGAAGCGCAGACAACGTCCCGCGCCGACGTCCCATTGCCATAATGTCTTTTCCCCGGCATTAAAGAGGAAAGCAAAGCAGAACACCACACTATGGTGCCTCCCATCCAGTCAGCTTTAGTTGTTTTCCTCGTCGCTGTCGTCTGGGCTGATAGCTGGACTGTAGGTTGGAGAGGTGGGACTGTACCCGGGCGAGGTCGGGCTGTAAGTGGAGCCCTTGGGACTCGTGGGAGAGTACGTCGGAGACGTGGGCGAGTACTTCGGCGATGTCGGGGAGTAGGTCGGCGACGTGGGGGAATACTTGGGGCTGGTCGGAGTGTAGGTCGGCGACGTCGGAGAATAGGTCGGGGAAGTGGGGCTGTATTTGGGTGTTGTGGGAGAGTAGGTCGGAGAGGTGGGGCTGTACTTGGGCGAAGTGGGCGAGTATTTGGGCGAAGTGGGCGAGTACTTGGGAGACGTCGGGGTGTACTCCGGGGAGCTGGGGCTGTAGGACGGCGAGGTGGGGGTGTATTTGGGAGAGGTGGGGGAGTATGAAGGTGAGCTTGGACTGTAAGAGGGCGAGCTCGGGGTGTAAGTGGGAGACTGAGGGGTGTACCGGGGGCTGGATGGAGAGTAAGACGGAGAGGTGGGGGAGTAAGACGGGGACGTCGGAGAGTAGTTGGGGCTGGTTGGGGTATAATTCGGAGACGTGGGCGAGTAGGAAGGTGAGGTGGGGCTGTAAGACGGCGAGGTGGGCGAGTAGCTGGGCGAAGTGGGCGTGTAGTTGGGAGACGTTGGGCTGTAGCTAGGTGACGTGGGCGAATAAGAAGGTGACGTCGGGGAATAAGAGGGCGACGTGGGAGAGTACGACGGCGACGTGGGAGAGTACGAAGGAGACGTGGGGGAGTACGACGGAGAGGTCGGGCTGTAGCTGGGCGACGTGGGCGAGTAAGAGGGTGACGTCGGCGAATAAGATGGGGATGTCGGAGAATAAGAGGGCGAGGTCGGGGAATATGATGGGGACGTCGGCGAATACGAGGGCGACGTCGGCGAATAGCTTGGGGAGGTCGGGGAATAAGACGGAGACGTCGGGGAGTAGGATGGAGATGTCGGGGAGTAGGATGGAGACGTGGGGCTGTAGTTGGGGCTGGTAGGAGAATAGGAAGGGGAGGTTGGAGAATAAGAGGGCGACGTCGGTGAGTATCCAGGGCTCTGGGGGGTGTAGCCTCCAGGGGAGCGCGGCTCATATGCCGGGGATGTAGGTGAGTAGTTTGGTGACATGGCTCCACCTGCAGGTGAAAAGCAACAAATACAAGACAGATTCATAAACAGAACATGAGAAGGTGATTCTAAGCGGCTACACAGTTAGTGGAATTTAGGAACACTGGCTCTAAACAAAACAGGAGGAGACAAATGGGCTACAAACACAAAAGGCACTGCAGGCTCAGTTAAGTGAAACAACAATGTACTTCAATTAAAACTGGGCCACAAACTAGAAATGGAAAAGTGGGCCGATCCACATTTTATCTTAAGTTCCAATCCCACCGATACCGAAACGCGTTCCAATTACAGTTTCTGTCGGTCCTGGTTGTAAGGTTATAAAAGGCTTTTCAGCCTTGATAGATTTCTTCACACAAAACATTTGAGTTAAATCAACAGCTAATACGTTTAAAATGTGTCGTTCTGCCCTTACACAGACCGACTTGCAGTCGCTTTATAGTCTTACAACCCAAAGAAATTATGGGCTAAATGGCCCAACAGGGACAGCATGGCATATAGTCCAGTCCCTTAAACGCTGGGCCACTACAGCACAAAAAGAGCAATACAATTTGGTCACTTACATGCACCTGACTGTGGTAGCCTAGCAGTTAAGGTACTGGACTCTGGGCCTGATGGTCCAGGGTTCAAACCCTACCTCTGCCAGGCTGCCACAGTTGGGTCCTTAAGCAAGGTCCTTAATCCATGATTACTTGAATTGTAAGACTGTATAAGGGCGTCTGCTAAATGCCATAAATGTAAACATGATAATAGTAAAATGTGGAACGGATCAGACCCGATACAGGACTGGACGAATCTCTAACTGGAACTACTCATGTTTTCAACTTTATAACTCAATTAAGCTATAGAAGATCTGGCAGGTCTGTGGTGTTTAATGTCCAGTTTGTTCCTTTTTCGGCATTTCCAACCTTTTTTTTTTTAATGAAAGTCACGATGCCGATGTGTTGTGATTTTTGTATGGTTTAGTTTGTTTCACTATCCTGGGATCCAACATGATTCTCATACTTCTCCAGCTTTTTAAAAGATATTTAAAGGTGGTCCTGGTTCAACATCTCCAGAGTTTGCAGACAGGATTTAGAATGTGTTCAAATTAGTGACTTGATCAAACTGAATTAAAAGAAACCTTTAAAATGGCTAGTTGTACCCAAGCTGTAACTTTTAGTGAGCAGGCAAACGGTACAAAAAGTATTTAAACAAGGCTGACCTGGAGAGGGAATGTAAGGACTGGCTGGTCCAGGAGACCCAGGAGAGCCCGGAGTCGGAGACCAGGCAGGAGAGTAACCAGGAGAGAAGCCACTGGCATCTGATGCCGCACTGGGTGAGAAGCCTGCCGCTCCAGGAGTCATTCCACTTCCTGGAAGGAGAAAGGAAGGTGAGGCACAGAACACAGGAACAAACCTAAAGTCCGGGATCATCATTTAAAATGTACAATTTAACCACCATAAAGGTAAGGGTTGAGTTTAAATTAGTCTTTACTCACCCACACTGGGCGACCAAGCACCGTAAGCAGGGGTGGCACCAGTGTTCCAGGGTGTCATGGCTGGTGACATGCCACTCATCGGGCTGGGGGCAGTGCCAAAGAACATTCCAGTAGCTGCAAAGAGAGGCGAGAGAAACTCGTCAATAAGTAAAAACAAAGCATTTTACTCCTGTGAGATTATTTTAAGGCGAGACTTTTTATTGCTTGTTTCGCGGATCCGCCGACGATCATATTTGAAGAATAAAAAAATTAAAATTACATTTTGAAAAAAGGGGTTTTATTTTTGTATTTCTCGAATCCGTCGCAGCACCAGTGGTTAAAATAAATTTTAAAAAACGTATACAAATTTTTTCGCTTTTTCCGCCCTCCAGTGGAGAGCCAACGGTTTTCTTCTGTTCATTTAATTTTTTTCCAGATTCACTTTAATTTAAT
>JAVSBV010000099.1:75466-96281 GCA_033117975.1 Parotocinclus spilosoma
TTATGCTTCGCATGCTGAGTACCTATACATTGTGTTGTAGATTGTTTCGAAAAACTTGGTTGCAAATTTATTTTTCACTGAACAAAGTTCATGCAACAGTAGTTCTTGTTTGTACGTTCGCTATAAGTGTAAATCACACAATAAAGGTTTAATAAACATATAATATGTTACATAGCACGTCCCGTCTTGTAACATAGGGCATGTTCGTTTATTTGGACCAGCCGGTTATTAAGACCAAAACATCGCGTCCCGATGTGGTCCCATTTACCGGAATCGACTGTATTAATACTGCGACAATTTACAGCAACGCATGTCTTTGGAATATGGGAGGAAACTAAAGTAAACCCACATGGACATTAAGAGCACATGCAAACTTCAAGGTTGCGATCAAACCAGGGATCTCAAAAGCTGTGAGCGTTCCATCCAATCCCTTCGCCACTGTGAAACCCACAACATGAAGGTTGGGTGGTACGGTTACAGAACCCTGCGATGGACTGGCACTTCTTTGCATAATCAATAAATCTATAATCTATAAGTGAATAACGTGTGAATAACGTTCTTTGCACAGAAGCCCCCCTGAAGACCAACCATTGTTTTATTGCAAACATTCAATCAGGTTAGCCTATGCATAAACGTTACTTAATTATTTCTTCATGTGTTTCCTTTAAACAGAATATGCAGAGATCAGACAGAACATTAAAGACACTAACAGCAGAAGTGAATAAGGCTGAGAATCTAACGTTTATGTAGACGACGCGTTACTTTGACACTACTCTCTACGACGGCGATGCAGACCAAGGGCATCTCTTCATGTCACCGCTATTCCCTAATGGTAGTTTCCTCTCTCAGCAGGACAATGCGCTCTGCCACACTGCACAAATGATTAAGGAATGGTTTGACGAACATGACACACAGAGTGTTGACGTGGGCTCCAAATTCCCCAGATCTCGATCCGTGACATGTGCTAGACAAAAGCTTCTGATCCATGGAGGCCCCACCTCGCAAATGACAGGTCTAAAAGGATCTCCTGCTTAAGTGTTGGTGTCAGATTCCTACAGGACACCTTCAGAGGTCTCGTAGAAAGCTGGAGACATTCATGCGGCACAAAGTCCCATACATCCAGCATCGTGTACAAAAAAAGGCACAAGAAAAGCTTGTAGTCAGAGCTCAATATGTCCACCATTCTTCCCAGTAAACAAACGACGGCGCTTCACCCAGACAACAAACACATATGGAGCCTGTTTTCATAAACTTTGCAACAAGTCTGCTAACACAACTCTGTGTTATTGGCTCGCGGTCTGGGCGCACAATCTGTTAAATTCAGCAGCAGTTTCCTTTTGACTTTCATTTCCTACCCGAGGGATTATTTCCAGTCGCTCTTTCTTGCTCGGATGCATCGAAGATAAAACGATACATTAACCGAGTGAAGCAAGACTCTGTAAGTATGAGCACAATAAAACGTTCGTTTTGTATTATTATTTTTCCCAAACTCTTTGAGGGGTCAAGAGTCACATACAAAGCAGTGTGAACCGTTAAACATCAGGACTCCAAATCTGCCTTTGTGAGAGATCCGGCTTATTCCTTTTCATGCCTCTTCCTAAAGGCAATTGGCTCTTTTTAATTGAAATGCAGGAACTTCTTGTAGTACAACACCCATGTCAAGTGCTTACATGCTTTGGATGAACCAGTGAATGGCCTGCACGGCTGATATTTTTTCCTGCATTGCCAGAACCGGCTTCGCTATAATACCACGCGCCAACAAACTTGTCGTATCTTGTGCTTCTGAACGGAAGTTCAACACCGTGGATTTGAATTAAATACGAGATAAGCCAGAGGTCTGGTCTCTCGGTAGGGTGGAAAAATATTTGACATTAATGAAGTGAATGTAATTTGTTAATATACTTAAAGTAGTTTTTGTATAGCTTTAGTTTACTGAGGAATTTCCATTTTGGGTGAATTTCTACTTTAACTCCACTACAAAGTCAATTGTCTTTCTTCTTACTAGAGTTTCGGTACTTGAGTCTCAAGATCATAAACCCTGTATCTGTCTTGTCTCGACCTCAACCGAATTTGGACTTGTTCTTGTCTCAGGGTAAGGTGAACGGAGCACAGTGTGTCTGTCTGCGGTAAATTATACACTGAACTTTTAAAAAATCGTTATTAAATATCAGCAATCCAAATAAATCAGTCCCATCTTTTCATGCCTACATAAAATCTGCACTCTGATGACCTGACAGGGAAAAACAAGTTCAGGATCCAGTCAACGAACCTGTTTTATTTTGAATAGTCTGACTTTAAGATTGTACGTTTTTCTTTTCACCCGCTGGTTCATTTATGTGACGATTCTGATCACGTTTGAAGAGAAAGAGAATCATCACCATCATTTGCGTCCAAAAGTTACAATGCCTTAGTTTGACTAAGATTATAATACAATAATAATTCATCATAATTTTAGGTCAGGCCCGTTTTTGAGTCTTGGTCAAGGAGCTTTTCCTTGCCACTGTTGCCCTAGGCTTACTCAGCTTTGGATTGGCCTTAGATAATACGCTCCATTGTAAAAGTGCTATAGAAATAAATTTAGATTCTAATATTGTACCTTGGAAATCTCTGCTTTAACTCCAGTACATGCTTTATGTAATTAGTCCACCACTGGTTCATGATTGGTTGACTAGCATTTCCCGTTACTAGAGTCCAGAGTTTCCTGTTTTCCCGTAATGCACTCATGACAAAAAACGCAGTACAAAACAAATTAAGGTAAAACGCTTTTTAAAAAAAGCTCACATTTTAGGAACTTGCTTAGTATTAGCACCCATTCTCATAAGCACATGTCCTCTGTCCAGGTCCACCGGGTACGGATCCTGTTCCCTCACATGGTTCTGCGCTTCTCTTACTGCATCACGGTCTGGATGCAATCTGTTCAATTCAGCGGCGGCTTTTCTTTAAATTTCACTTCCTATGACTCACAGCATTATTTTGATCCCAGCTTCCTTGCTTAGATGCACGACGGTCCGCAAACGCACACACGTAGCCCAAGGATGCCCTGTAGTTACCTTTAGCCCTGATGTGTTTAGAGAAGATTTAACAAGGCCCAAAAGTCCTGGTTTGTCTAACCAGGCGCTGAGTGTGTTGCCCCTCGGCAGGAACTTAAAATGTTTACTTGTCCCTCTCAGCAGCGCTTACCATAAACCTTCATGCCTTTATAGAGGGCAGTAAAAGAAGAAGAAGATGGAAAACAAAGATCATGTCCAAGCGTACCTTTGATCTCTCGGTCGCAAGCTCATTTAAAGAGTTGTGCTTCAGTGCTGTCTTCTGTCTCTCTCTCTCACACACACACACACACACACACACACACACACGCACACACACATACACCGCTACCCTTTTTATCTCCTTTCCCTCTGTCTCTTTCAGTGCCCAGTTTTTTTCCTGTTGGCATGGCTCCTGTTTGTTTTCAGCCATTTTGGGGACTGGCAGTGCTCGTAACAAACTGCTTAAATGGCGTCCTCTCCCTGGCTCGTTCTCTCCTCTCTTTCCCTCTCCCTCCCTCACTTGCTCGCTCACTCACTCGCTCGCTCGTCCGCCTGCCGTCACCCGGCCCGGGGTGTACGAACTACAGAGTACAAGAGTGCACATGACTGGGGAGCAGTTTCGAATCAAAACGACCAGAATTAAAATGAGACGGGGGAAGGCCGGACAGCTGGTCAAACAGGGGAGGACGGGAAGGCGAAAACACCTCAGAATCGTGTCCGAGTCAAACTGCGCAAGAGAGAGAGAGAAAGAGAGAGAGAGAGAGAGAGAGAGAGAGAGAGAGTGTGAAAGGGAGGGGGAGATTCGGCGTGTGACAGTCATTCCTGCCCTTCGTCTGTACATAGCGCTGCCTGCGCGCACACACTCGCACGGGCACACGCAGACAAGCACACACACAGAACGAGGGAGGGCGAGAGAGAAAGAGAGAGAGAGAACACTTCGCAGCAGAGATGCAGCAGGAGGTTTTTCGAGGTACGTAGTCTTGTTGTGTGCTTGCCTAGCGCAGAAAGGAAGCGACTGACAAGAGACTCTTTTCTCTTTCTTCTCCTACTTCTCCTTCTTCTTCTCCTTCTTCTTCTTCTCTTCCAGCCTGGTTCGCGTCTTCTCCACTATCGTATCCGTGTCGTTTCTGTTCTGCGTGGACGTTTGAAATCGGCTTGTTGTCCTGTTTGCGTGTGCGAGCGCGTATGTGCGTACGAGGGTATGCTCGAGAGCGTGTTTGTGTGGGAAGGCCTGCCTCCCTTATCCTCGCCTCTTGTGGCTCAACCACGCAGTTCTTTTTCAGGGCCGATGAGTCACTGGGGCTTAAGCCTAATGAATAAAATCTACATGTTTCAGAACATCTTTTATAGAACGAGCTTTTGCTTTGTTATATGGAACAAGTGCGCGGTACGGCATAACCGAAACTGTGCAAGTTTAGGGAGAATTCAGAGCGTAGGAATACGCCTGTGTCACTTCTTAACATCTGTTCGGTCTGTATGGATGCTTTACCAGCAGCTTCCCCCTGGTTTTGTGTAAGCGCTTGTTTGTGGCGTTTATTAGGATCGCCTCCCGGGTCGTGGTTCTCATAGGGAGCACGACGCGAGCGGTTTTGCTTCTTTACAGAATAGTGGGTGTGGGGGTCTGTGCCGGATTTGAGTTCCATGTCACAACTCAAGCGACGAAGACGACGTGACACTTTTTTGGCAGTTTGATTTCACACTTTTCAGGGCGAGTTGCGTTTTAACATTACGAAGCAAGCCTGGCCTCCAGGTTTCTCACTTGTAATCTGACATCCGAATTTGAGTAAGTTTTAGGATTTTCAACCCAACTTCGTTCGACCGAAAACGAAAAAGCAGATCAAAATAAAAACTCACAGAGGGCTGTTGTTCCATCAGTTATGCTTCAAATCACGCGAAACTTCGAACCGTTACGGTCTAACAATGAAAGGTCACAGGATGAGACAGTCTTGGGGGAAGAAAAAAAAACGTCTCGCATAGTTTTACCTCTTGTGCAGTTTCGCCAACTTTCCAACTGCGAAGCGAAAAGTAACTCCGCTCGCTCGCCTTCTCTGAGGCTTTGTGGTATCTTTATGTGATCAGACCCACAGAGCTACACAGCAAACCACAGATTCTTCCCCACGACAAAGCTCCAGCTCCGGATCGATTTCGAGCTTTGCTTACAAGTTTAGTGCGACAATACGTTTAATAAATGTGCACGGATCAATCGTACACGCGGAATTCAACAAGCGAGTTCTGAGTCAAACAAGAAAAGTTATTTATCGCCCCGTGGTGATCACCCACACCTTACAAACAGGGCTGGAGAATTCAATCAAGCACAAAATACAACAGAACTAAATACAGTCTTTAGATAAGAACGCTGTCCCTTCATCTTTCATCGATCTTGGTGGCTGAATGGTGGGAGTCGGCTGCTTTTGTACCTAAACGCGTCGTGACAGCGCCTTTAGGCCACGTCTCGACTTTATGCAGTGTGAAACGTGGGCGATTTCGCAAACAATTCCCTAAAAGCCGTAAAGTCCCGACTCTAGTGTTACTCGCGGTAATAAGTAGGCGACTGCATGTTTCATTTCTCCTTCAACAAACGATTTTTAAAACCCGTCTGAATGTGGCGTCTGCTCTAGATTGCACTTTGTTAAGCAAACCTATCAATCATGACACGTATCGTGTGCCATGTATTAGATTACCGCTGCTGGAACTGATCACCTTTTGAGCAAATTAAGGACATGCGAGGAGGATGGAACGGGACAGAGCCCATCCATGGCTGCCTCTTCGGAGCCTTCGTCACAACCTCACGACCGTTCTACAGCTTTTACACCATCTCCCCTCTCCTCTCCTCTCCTTTCCTCTCATCTCCTCCCCTCCTTCTGCCTGCTTTAACCATGTTTTTGGCCGTGGGGTTGCTCAGAGTTCAGGATCTAGCGCCAGCCCCCTTTTTCACAGTCCTGTTCAACCTGGTCAGCTCTCTGGCAGGCCACGGAGAAAACTGCGTGCCTCGTAGTGTAAGGTGTTTCCAGGACTTCGATAGCTCTGTTAAACTGTAGGAATAAACACCTTATACCGCTTTGCCTATTCCTAAATACGGTCATTTAATAACAAAATGGCAGTTTTTTCAGGTTTAAACCCCCATTTTGTTTACGCTCCTCTCCTCTCTTTTCCTCTCGAGCCAGAAATCCGTGTTTTGCCAATTATCTTAACGCGTGGCTTGGTCGTGCCGTGAACGGGGCCGGGTTTGGCGGTAGGACGGTTCACTGCCTCTAACGTTCTCCGCTGTAACCGATTCGGGGCGCTTGCATACTTGAGAAGAGGGATAGCTGGGATTTTAGGGAGGAGGGGAAGAGTGCAGCCCCGTCACGCTCGGCCAGTCTCTGAAGTGAGAACGGCTCATCGGGAGGCAGTGTGCGTCATGCACAAAGAAAAGCGAGGGATGAGCGAGACAGGGGCAGGAGCGTTTCCTTCGTCCAAAACAAATTGTGACATGCGAAAAAGCTCGTTCGAGTTCACGTCCACTCGAGCATGGGCACTGTGCGTCAGGTTTAATGGACGGAGGCGATAAACGACTCATTTACGACAGAGGATTTCTCTCTAGCCTGGACACGTTTTGTTTTTCTCCTCAGGCGCTTCCTCTCGGTACATTATGTAACTTCAGTATTTACGGCCGTATATCGGGGCACTTCCTCTGCGCAGTCGTTTGCGGCGCGCCGCTGTCGCCCTTGTCAGATGGCTGGGCTATATGCAAGCATGTTCAAATGCATCGGCGTGCTTGCAAATGCACCACGTGTGTACAGGGTTGAGGTGGTTTCTGTACAGAGTGTGAGTCTGCTAGTGCTTGTTCCTGTTAATGTGTGCGTGCGTGCGTGCGTGCGTGCGTTTGGCTGTTCCTGTCTCCGGCCTGGGCCTGGCTCTTTTTTCACTGCCTCTCTCTCTCTCTCTCTCTCTCTCTCTCTCTCTCTCTCTCAGTCTCTCTGCAATAACAGTGCTGACCTAGTTTCAGTGTGTTCAGGGCTGCTTGTGGAATTTTACAGAGGCCTGCCTGGCTCAAACGCAAGCAGAAAACCATGACTGGGGATTTTTCTTACGTCGCATAATTACAATAACTTTGGATGTAGTTTTAAAGTAAATGAAGCGAGTTAACTGCCATTTTGTTTAACGCATGAAGGTGAAAAACTCCTTACAGGAGTAAATCGCTGTGCATGGGACGGCGAGGGGGAAACTGCAGCGTCTCCCAGACACCCTTATCCGGTTGAGATGAGTAACCGAAAGTTAAGCGCCTTGCACAAAGGCCCAAAAGGGGCACCGTGGCTGGGTCTTGGACACACGACCTTCCAAACAGTAGTGCAGAACTACAGCCGCTGAGCTTTCCCGTCTAGGCTTTCTCGCTTGTCTTTTTGCTGAAAACGTTCAGGCACAGACTGAAGGGAATGCTGTGGCACAGCGGCATTAATTGCTGAGATTCTTTCCAGTTCTGTCATGCTGAAAGTTAAAATGGAGACGACAGAAAACTGAAATCTCTACTCGTGTCTTACTCCATTCTGTGGTCTGGATTTCACCGTCATAGAGGTTGTTCAGTCCGAACAACCGCAAGCATTCACTATTCTGTTTGCTTTTGGGATAGGGGTGGCTCAGTGGTCGAGGCTCTGGACTATTAATCAGACCGTTTTGAGTTCCCAGCTTAGCCAAGCAGCCAGTGTAAGGCCAGTGAGCAACGTCCAGAACTGCTCAGCTCAACCGTAGGTCACCCTGGATAAGGGAATCGGTCAAAAGCTTTAAACGCATTAGAGGTACGAGCCGTTTAGCACCCGCATTACGTTCTGTGATCGTCTTATTTTAAACAATAATACTAACTAAAACACGATATGAAAATATATTTTAACGACCTGTACGGGACAATAGAGTCATCCTTATCGGTTTATCTTTTCTAAAACCATAATGAAGGCAAAGGAACGTTGTTGCTTTTTGGCTTCAAGACCGCGATTCTCCTTTCTGTCAATAGGGTCCCCAGAATGGGAATCCTTCATCACTTAAATGGTCCCGAAATGATCCAATTCTGACTTTAAACAGATCCCTGAAGTGGTAAACGAGGTGCAATCTTCCAACCACGATTCACCGAAACGGTATTAATCACCATTAAACCCAAACGAGGTCGATTAATAGCACAATCACAGGCATACTATGATGTATATGATATTATTATTATATTATGTACAGTTTATGTTTTTATTATTAGTCTCGCCGGTACTGTCCCGGTGAGAAGCCGTGCTGATCTGGGTTTGCCTTGATGGCTAAAATGTTTCACTTTATATTCACTTATTTCATGTCTTTATCGTATTTTTGGCATAAATAACAATCATTTGGGGGTCGAGAACAGATTAATCCTATTTAATTTGTAGGTCAATTCCGAGGTCGCTTTTTATTTCCTATTATAATTCTTAAGACTGTTATATCAGATGGAAAATGACGTTCTGGGTTTGTTTTGCAGGTCTGCAGATGTGGTCATGGGGTCCGCAATGGGTGACAGGGACCCCATCCACACCAGTGTTGCACCCTTGGATTTAAATGAACGGTGTGTGGCTTGCCTTCCTACAAACTTTGAGAAGACTCAGTGCTACATCCATCTCAGAATCGTCGTAGTATTTAGCTTCCACGTCCAACAGCTGGAGTTCTCCCGACTAGACTGTGCTCTTTCCCTGCCTGCCTGCCAATCTTCCATTTCAGCGGTGGACACGGTTTTAACGTTTTCCGCTCTCCGTTTAGTAGAAATAGCGTTGCCGAACAGCTTCTACACTTTGTGCTTCGTTGGGAGCCTCTGTAAGGGGACTGATCTCAGAGAGCGTCTCGAATGTCTAAAGGAGGAAAATTAAATGAAACAGAGAAATAAACAGAAAAGAGGAGGCATGATGGGAGAAGGGATAGATGAAGTGGATGGTACCAAAACGACAAGGATCTCTCTCAGTTTCCCCATCAGCGCTGGACTACCCGGCTTCTCGGCACAAAAGCACTGTCCTTTGATTCGTTCTCCTGCCTCTTCGATAGCATTTGACAGCGACGCTTCAAACAGCGTTGTATGGAAGGAGGACACGCTCCGAGACAAGCAGTTCCCCAAGGGACCAAAGTCAGACTACCTGTCCTGCACATCCTCTTCCACACGTCCCATCGATTTGACTGCACCTGTCAATAAGAACTGCAAATCCACTATGTCTTTTTCCGTCGCTGGGTGTAGCCCCCACTTTCCGACATCTGCTTTACACACGTCTGCTAAAATGGACTACTCACAAGAGACATCTGGAACTAGTCCGCCTAATGACTACCCAGAGCATTCGACAACAGAGACTGCCCATATTTTATTCAACCTGAGTGCAAGGGCCTATCAAAGTCAGGTGACCAAGGACGTGGACAGTTCAAAAGGCAAAAAGCGGAAAGGAAACAGCCTACACGTTGAACTGAGCCTCCCTCTTCCCAGCATCAATCCACCGTCGTCTTCGTCGAGCCCTCCTCCTCTCTCACCATCTTCTGTCTCTCCATTGACTCTTCCTTCTCCGTCCTTCAATGACTCGTACAAGGCAGCGGCAAAACCAGAGCTGCTGTGTGGGGTGTGCCACCGTCTGTTCAGCACTGCCTCGTCCCTCACCGTGCACATGCGTCTTCATCGTGGGGGGCGACTTCTCAGCTGCCGTCACTGTGGCAAAGCCTTTATCCATAATAAAAGACTGCAGTCTCACGAGGCCACCTGTCGGCAAGCACTGCCAGCTTTTCCTATCAAACCCAAAGAGGAGCGTCTGGAAGAGGGGGAGGTAGACGAAACGAGCAAGCCTGCAGAGCTCGAGCAACTTGGGCACGAAGGCGGACCTAGCCAACCCGTAAAGAAGAGACGTGGCATCCATGGGCACCATGTTAGGACGCTCTCTCAAAGCAACGGTCTCGGGGACGAGGACCATTTTGTGAAGGTTGTCGATGGACATATAATTTACTTCTGCTCGGTGTGTGAACGCTCCTACATGACACTGTCAAGCCTCAAGCGCCACTCTAACGTCCACTCCTGGCGCCGCAAATATCCCTGCCACTATTGTGACAAAGTCTTTGCCCTCGCAGAATACCGCACCAAACACGAGGTGTGGCACACGGGCGAGAGGCGATACCAGTGTATATTCTGCTGGGAGGCTTTTCCGACCTACTACAACCTCAAGACACACCAAAAGGCATTCCACGGCATTAGCCCTGGCCTTATCTCAAGCGAGAAAACAGCCAACGGCGGCTATAAACAAAAGGTTAATGCCCTTAAACTCTACCGACTACTACCAATGCGCTCTCAGAAACGACCTTATAAGACATATAACCACGCCCTGGCTGATGAATTACTCAAGCCTGACCCTTCACTTACCCTTCCTTTGGGTCTGAACTGCAGCCTTTCACCGTCTATGGATCCAAGCAAACTGGAGTCTTTCCTCAAAGACATTCACCCCCAAGGAATTAAGCCTGACCCTGACCAGTTCCTCATGAAGACAGACATGGAGCAGTGCAAGACGCTGCCTACACCACAGACCGATGTACCTGCTGAGGTCTGTGACAAGGAAAGTTCAGGCGTACGTTTATCTGGCAGCAGCAGCAGTGGTAAAGTCAGGACCGTCAACGACTCGGAGGCAGCTGTTTCCTCCGTCATTACATTCGGACACAGCAAACCCTCAGTTATTATGCACAGCACAGCACTCCCATCTTCTGTCATTGTTCACAGAGATAAGACTCCATCTGAAGATGGAAACAGCCCCCCTGGGAGCAGTCCAGCAACAGATAAGACGTCGCAAAAACCATTTAAGAAGCACAGTCACAAAGTACACTCACACAGCAAATGGGATACCGTCGGCTCAAGCAGCGAAGCGTCAAAAATACAACAATCAGCAGGAAAGCTCCATAGGGCACGAAAAAAAAACGAGTCAAACAAAGCGGTTCCCCTCTCTGTGGCTCCAGAGGGCAAAGGGAGTGGACCTCTGTGTCAGATCACTGTGCGTATAGGGGAGGAAGCTATTGTTAAGAGGAGTATCTCCGAGACTGACCTCATGAGAGACAAATGTCCAACCATGGGTAAAGGTAAAAAGAGCAATCTCACATACGGACAGCAGAGAGAGAAGCGCCATACCCATCAGCACAGAAAGCATCGTGCCCACTGCAGCTCCAGCCACGATGCACGAGAGAGAGAGAATAAATGGAAAAGCCCAAGGTTGCCAGGCAAAAGAAAGTACTTTTTCAGACAGGAGGTCAGGGAAGACAGGAATGATCACGATGGAGAAGACAACCTGTGGAGGCCCTACTATTCATACAAGCCCAAGAGAAAGGCTTTGCATATGCAGAAGATCAAAAGCTGGCAACGCAAAATGCAATACAAACGATCTCTGCGGCTGATGAAACGAGAAGAACACGTGAACAAAGAGGGTGTGAGCTTGGCGGAAGAACAAACGCATGAGGAAAAAGAGAAGGGAGAAGAAAATATTCAGCAGAAAGAGAGTGACGATAACACCCCTTCTCTCTCCGTTCCTGAAACAACCGAAGAGCAGGAGGAAGCAAAGGAGGCTCCTGAACAATCCGATCCCCCGTTCACCCCAGTTTTGGACCAATCCACTCCAGACACTCAACACACAGTTTCCTCTTCCGTCAAACAACAGTGGTCCGGAGATCAGGCTTCACAGTGTGGGTCATGTGGCCGCTGGTTCTCCAGCTCAAGAAAACGAGACAAGCACGAATTAACGCATCTATTTGAGTTTGTGTGTCTGCTTTGCAGAGCGCCTTTCCCCTCTCAGACCAAGTTAGAGGAACACCAGAGAATCAGTCACCCGAAAAACAAACCTCAGTCTACGCCTGCCCCGTGCAGTTCTGAGTCATCGAGCAAAGAAACGGCAATGGAACAAGAGGAGACAGGCAACGCATTGAACAGGAGGTTTTTGGAAAAGGGCAGTCCAGTTCGTTTGGGAAGGAGGCCCTTGACCAGATACACTTGCTCACAGTGTGACAAAGTATGCAAGACAGCTGCTGCATTAAACTGCCACCTTAAGCGCCATGAGCTTGGTAGCGCTGCAGAGCTCTTGCAGCAAATTCAGGACATTAAATGTCATAGTTCCGTAATGACAGAGGTAGACAACGGTCAAAGGAAAGACTCTGGCATTACCGCACAACCCATCCCTGTCATAAACTATCCCAAAATCAGTACTCAACACTTACAAGAGAATCCGGTGGGGCACAGAATGGAAGAGCATCAACGAGCGGAAACCAGTGAATGTCCAAATACGGCTAATTTAATTGCTGACAAAATCCATATTTCACAGCGTAACGCATCCTACCCAGATAGACCCAAACCAAATCCCGTAATCTCCCCCAGTCAACCCAGTGTGCTAGTTATGAACGGAGCCGAATGCTTGGACTTCCGAACTGCTGAGAAACGGAGCCTGGATTCCCAACATCAGGGATGGAGTTTCACACCTACTGACAGATCAAGCAAAAACCGTCAAGTTCAAATGCTATCAAAGACCAGAACAGAAGCAGATCCATCGTTATCCACGGCGTCACAGTCAGTCCAAGGTAGTGTTTTGGATCGAGGCGTCGAAAGAGACTCACAAAGACAACGGGACGTTCACACAAGCGATCCTCTCAATAACTCGCACCAGGCTCAAGATCTTCGGATATCCAGAGCTGCATGCAATATCCAAGCAGAGGACTTGTCCATGCAAACCATACTTGCAAAGGAGAGAGAGCTTTGCCAGCAAACTCCATACCAATACACAAGCAACAGGAATCGAACCACAGACGAGGTGAAGCTCATAGTACCCAAAGAGGAGCCGCTGAGCCCCGTGCCCTCTCCCACGTGCTCCGTCATTAAAACCACTCACAAAGGACCCATGCACTCAAAGTCCCCTTGTCACTCTCCAAGCCCCTTAAACCTGCAGCTGCGACCGCATTTTGATCCAAACCAAGCACACCCAAGCACGCAGATTGCCGAGAAACGAAAATGTAAGATTCCAACGAGTTTGGACCAGGGCAGCGAGTTCCACTCATCTCGTACTGTGCTGCACCCCCAAGTGCCCCATTCAGAGCCAGAGGCAAAGGACAGCACCTCTTCAACAGCAAGAGATCCCTGTAGGCAACCTGGCTGTCCCGTTCAGGACTTTGCACTTCCATTAATCATACCAGGGGGCTACTGCTCTGGAAAGAAACAAGAGGACCAGATCCTTATGTCTTACCCACCCACACCGCTATCTTTTGGAACACTGGGGAAGGTGGTACCTCACGCTGACTCAACAAAACTGCCCTTTTACCCTGATCCCTATCAGCTACTCTATGGCCCGCAGCTACTACCCTACCCGTACAACCTCGCAGCTCTGCCTATGGCTCTCAACATGGTGGGATCTGGAGACAAAGTAGAGCATTTGCCCTTCGTACCCACTCTTTACAACTACGCTGCACTAGGCACTCCTTTTGCAGGAACGGTTCCCCACCCTTTAGTTGTGAACCCCAGTCTATATAATAGCAGCCGTAGCACAAAGCGAGATGGAGACAACCCATGAACGGATTTGGTGGCAGCAGCAGCAGCAGCAGCAGCAGCAGTGAAGGAATAATGTACAGCCCGAAAGAGGACCAGACCTGGGATGGAATATATGTTATTTGCTGTTTGTTAACTGAAATATTCACTTTTTGTCTCTTTTGCAAAGTAGCAAAAACCGTAGGCATATGTAGGAATTAAAAATAGTGAAGTTTTAGAGAGACGCTTTTGAGGGTAGCACCTATGGGTAAAGGTGAAGTCGTGTGCTCTGCTGGTCTGCTGGTCCAATATCTTCCCGCCGCCAACGGCGAGCCGATTCCGACGCACTGCTCCTATCCCTCTTTAGAAAGGTTAGAGCTTTGTTTATCCATCCTCTCACATTTGTTTCTATAGCCAACAGCTGGCGTTGCGTATTCCTGGAAAAAAAAACGATAAGAAAAAGCTGTACGCTTTCCACTAGGGACAGTATACCAATAACGTTAACATTGCTTAACAACAGCACTGATGTAACGATACCGCTAATAGATGAGCTCTTTATTATAAGCAGAAGGAAAGACCTGAAGAGGTCAAATAGGTACAACAACACACACACACACACAACCCAGTGAAGAAAGCCGGTATATTATTAGCAGTTTCATGAATGTGAGCGTTTGTGTGTGTCTGTGCACGTGTTTTTCATCACGCATGTAGTCCGAGGTCGCTTTCCTTTCAAACATTAGGTCAAGGTTATGTTTTTTTCTTTCATTTAAGCGTCAGCAGATATTGTGTGTGTGTGTGTGTGTAAGGGTGATGTATGCATGTGCTGTTTAGCAGGCAGGCAAGATTTATTCTCTATCAGCCTTGGTCAATATCAACTATACAGTACGAGCATCATTCCTAGCCAGGCAGTTGCAACTTTCAGCAAGTAGACACACTAGATGAAGATCGTCCTTCGTTCGTAACTTAGCGCCTTCGACAGCTTTTACTAAGTGTCATATTGGAGGGAGATTTTATATGTGATCTTACTAGCTAGCATTAAAGGTTGCTTGGCGACATGGAAACTGAGGACGGACTCTACGTTGTTGTGTATAAAGAATAGCTTTCATAGTTTGTTTTTTTTTGTAGAAGTTATATAAAATGGTTTGGAAGCTCGATTGTAGAACTGGACTCAACTTTTTAAAAAAAACGTCTGTACTTCCAGTACTCGTCGTTACTGTATTGTCGTTTCTAGTGAAGAACATTTTAGTGGCCTTCTCCTCCCCAGTGCCCCCTGGTGTCCACCAAAGACACTCCGTTTACTTGACTGAAATCCGAACGAGACTGAGGGAAGCGGCAGATCAGATCGGATCAGACAGAAAGAGAAAGAGAGAGAGAGAGAGAGAGAGAGAGAGAGAAAGAAAAAGAGGTCGGCTATCATCAGTAGAACTTCCATTCTAATCACAGAAATCGTTCTGAGAAGAAAGAGAGCACAATGAACGTGGTCTAAAGCAGCCTGTGCGTGCCGGAGCGAGCTGAGATGTAGGTGTAGGTTTCCCCGCCGCGCTCGAGGTTTACAGGGACGGCAGAGTTGACGTCAGCCGCTCCTGACGTGGGCGCAGGGTCTGAGCTGTAACGTTTAGGGAAAGAACCGTCACTGAGCTGGAGTGGCCTGAACACTCCCTAGGACTTTCCTGTTTTTTTGTACCTTTTTCGAACCTTATTTGTTCGTTTGACTTATTTTTTCTTTTGATAGAGCGAGGAGGATTGCGCTTGAGGGAGGTCTTTCAAGCACATATAAACATGAATGTAATTTTAGTCATGAGGTAGATGATTCTGTTTTCTGACTTGAAAAAAATACATGTAATAATGAACCGCTATGAGGTTTTCACATATATACAGTAGTCTTAGAAACATGTCTAGGAACGTGGATTCAATATAACCATAACGCATGAGCAACACTCGCAGCTTGCTTCATCATTATTACCTGGTATACTCATAACAATTTTCACTTTCCTTCTCATTTGTGGTTCTCTTTAGTTTCATTTTGCTGCTAGTGTGCTTGAAATGCTATCTACTGTCGAGCTGTATATTTTAGATTCTTTCTTTTTTTTTTTTTGTTCTGTCATGTTTTTGAACCTGAAACCAAAAACAGAAGCTCCTTTTACGGTTCGGCACATGCTGTCCTCTCAAAAAAAATATCCTGTACCCAGCCCTCGTACCCTTTTCCTTCCCTCCAACATTTTACCCTGCCCTTCTGAGGTGTGTTTGAGACCGTTCACGACGTAGCACTGGATATTTCCAGTTAAAACACAATAAGATTTGTTACTTTGCTCACGTGGAGCTACGAGCCTTTCATGTACTAATGCGTATACGAGTGTGTGTGTCTAAGTGTGTGTGAGCACTCATGAGGAAAAGGAAAACCAAAACGAGAAGCGTATCCCTTGAGGCTCGCCACGAAAACCAGCTTTGGGTTTTGGACCCCTATAATCTTTGATTTTATTTTCCAATTGCACACTTTCTTTGTGAGCAGTGTTGGGTAGGAACAGACGACATGCAGTCTGGATTATGGAATTACAAATATCCACGTCGGATACGTCTGGAAATGTGTACACAAATAAGTTGTTCATGGATTCTTTCTTAATTTAATAAAATGTTCTACACTGGTCACAGAAACAGGGGATTGATTATCGTTATGGGATATTCCATTTTCAAATATCCCCTAATCTATGTGAGCAGTATATTGTTATTCTTAAAGCTGTGAGTCAGTTGCTGTGACTGTGATAACACCATGTCATTAATCACAGATTTAGTTGAAGGATGGACTTCTAAATGGCGCTTTTTTTTTAAAGAGAGTCCACTCATCTTGGCTAAACATGAAACTTGCTCCCTGAATTTTGGCAATGCGGAAACTCTGGACTTAAAATGTTCGAAAAGTGAATGATTCAAAGCACTTTATGTTTGGCTCTTTTGGGTAGTAAAACAAGAGCCAATGATTTATGCTCCCCTTACGTTTTGTACTTTAAGTTAGAAAGCATTCTCTCGGAAGATGCCTGGATTTTTTATTATTATTATTATTATTATTATTATTATTATATCACAAACTTGCAGTAATCCAGAAGCTCAGGTTACGTCATTTGGACATTACAACCGGAATCTGATAACACACATTTATCAAAAGTCGCATTCTGAATTTGTATTTTTATTTTATCCTGGCACACTGAACACAGTACGATACCCTCTTACAGTGGCTGGGCATCAGTGCCCTCAGTCTGCCAAAGGGACTAACCAGAGATATTTTACACTCTGTTATTAAACAAGCTCTGTGTTAACTATTCTGACCGACTGTTGGCTAATGGAAGTGTGTTTAAGCATGTTTATGGTAGGCATATACAGTGTATTTTAAACCTTCAGGTTTACGATGTGTTTAGCAGAATGTTTGTTCTTAATTTGTAATTGCATTTTCGAAATAATCTACCAAACACTGCTCATGAGAATTACAAACGTGGTCAGGTCCCCTTACCTCGAACAGATATCGACACTAAATCTAATGATCTACTGATCAGATCAGATCCAAAATCTCCAATGATTCCTCAAGTGATCAAACCAACCCCAAACGCTCGCTCGCATAAGCTAAAAAAAATACACATATCTTCATTCTAAGCACTTTACCAAATTTGTGATGACCAAACCAAATTTCTATTTTCCTCTACCAGTTTTTTATAACGTTTCTTTTAAAACATTTCACGGGTTACTTAAGGGAAACCTATGCCAGCCATTCATAGGCAGCGACACACATTAAAACAACAAAAAAAAGTGAAGTCCTGTTTGCCTGAGACATGCCACTATGTCTGGATACATTCCATAACACGGTCGTGACTTTACATTACATGTGGGTTTAGTCGCCAGGGGGTTATGTACGGACTTTGGGACATACCACACGTAGGTGGATAAATTTACACGGTGTATCAAGGGCAACATGCCTCACACAGTTTGTTTTTTGCAAACAACAGTAACACACCCACACAATTCACCAGGTCCGGCCAGCTAAAGATTCCAGTCGAGTGTCTAGAGCGTTAGCGACACTTACTCCACAGCTCGTCGTTGTAGGCATGTGATGGAGATGTCTGGTTTGTTGTGAAAATGTACATTTGAAACTGTGCCATTGTTTTAGAGGCTCACATATTTGGCCATGTTTCCTGCAATGTTTCAATAAGTTTGGTCGCTTCTTGTTGACTTTGTGACCATTTCGCACAGACATGTGTTAACACGTTGCCAAACCAAGCCTGCCGTCAATATTTTTGTTCACTATCCTTCTTTTTTTTCGTTCTAGTGTCACTCTGTCCATGCTACAACCACAATAAAGTATTAACCTGATGACCCACTAGTTTTGAATCAGTTTCGCATCAATGATATGACACCGGAGCTTCACCACGGCGTACCGCAGTCGGCGGGGTCGGATTCACAAAAGCTTTCTTAAGAAAAAACTTGAGAAAGCTCTCGCAAAAAGGAGTTCATTGAAGGACATTCTTAGGACGAAGTTGGGGATATTTAAAAAAAAACCTGTTGGGTTTAACAGCGTACGATATGCACTGTGAGACAATTTAAATTTGTATTTACTGTTATCTCTGTTATTTAGTTTAATCTGCTCAGAGGGCAGCAAAATATCAAACCAAGAATGAAAAAAATTGTAGCAAACAAGAAAGAGGTGACGATCGAAGAAATAGCCAACAGGAGGAAAAAAATCGTCCGTGGAAAATATGATAATTGTGGGGTGAGGTCGGAAAGCAAAGACGAGAATGACTTTTCTAATAACTAAACTCTTTATTTATGTATTAATTTAGATGCTTAGCAGCCTAAGACGAGTGTGAAGCTATTGTAAGGATAAGGAAATATTTTAAAAGCACAATGCTTTTAAGAATACCACTTGTTCTTAGGATAACATTTCATAACTATTTTCTAGATTTAGTTATCAAAAAGCACACATTTAAGATTGTATTTCTTTAGACACTTCTGTGAATCCGCTACCTATCCCAGAATTCAGTGGTGCAGATGTATGCGCTCCCTGGATAAGGCGCCGTGACCACATTACCCGACGTTCACGTGGTTAGACCAGCATGGGGTTTGAACTGCTGATTCCAGGAGCTGCGATTAGAGCAACAAGGTTTTTCCGCTAAAAGTCATCAGGTCAAAATGATCACACCCAACTCAGAGTACATGGTTCACATAATTTATACACATTAACAGTTTGATAAGATGGCTAAATCAGTCAAAGCCCTTAGTCCTTAAAAGCTTGTAATGGATAAAAGCATCTGCCTAATTAATACATGTAATTAAATTGGAACCAATTTATTAGGATTGTATCTTCAAATTGTGTCCCACACCTCCGTGCTGAGTCTGGTGCTTGCATGGCCAACAAGATCTAAAAAAAAGTTTGTGAACCTACCCGGATTTGGGTATGAATTATTTATAAACTGTGATCTGATATTCATATGATCTCATTATTAATTAATCCTTAATGCTGCAGCATGGGAAATGTGAAAGAACTAATGTAGTAATCTAATGATGGAGTTATTATGAATTGTAGACGTGCCGTTTCCTAGGAACGGCCACGCCACATGTGCTAAAGACTTGCTAATTTTGCTGAATTAAAGCGGGACAGAAAAACTGAAGAATTCTAAAGCATGCATTAAACTGGAAACGGCTACAAAGGCATTTCCAGTAACCTGGGTGTTCATCGATCCACAACAAGACAAGGCAGGAAATACACAACAGTGATTAAAGAGTTCAATATCGGGCACAAGCTACTGAAAGATCTCTATAACTTACCAGAGCCTCGCTTTCACCAAGATAATATTAACTGTTATAGACAGCACAGAAAAAAAAACACTTCCCAAAAACACTTTAGTGCAGAATTGTTGGAAAAAAAATATGTGATGTCAATAGGGTTGATTCCACAGAATGGTCGTTCTAGGTACAGATGAGAAAACGTTTTGTGGAAATGGGCATAGAAGGACATTATCATCACCGTCATCATCCCAACTGTAAAGGATAGTGGAGGAGCATCATAAGCTAAGGCAGTTATGCTGCCTAATACACTCATACATTTGCTCAGGAACCCAGCAGTGGCAGCCTGACAGAGGCAGCATTTGAACCCTAGACCTTCTGGTCCATAGGCCACCTCAGTCCCTAAGGCCTGGTGAGCTGGCTAAGTTGACATTTTATTGATCCCTAAAGAAATGGCAGAACAAGAAGAAGCTGGATTGCAGAATAAGAAATTGGATGATGCCAAAAATAATTCTGGCAAATCCCATCTCAAGCTAAATGACTGTAAACTGAGAAGTGTAATAGAGATTATCAGTGTGTGTACTATAAACATGCTTAAAACACTTATTTTAACCTACATTAACACAAAATGTACTTAAATGTTGAGTTTATTGAAAGTGAAAAACAAAAAACTCCACGTTTACTCCACATGTCACACACTGCCAATTTCCTCATAATGGATTTGGTACCGGCATTATACTGTGGGACTGTGGTAGCCTAGTGGTTAAGGTACTGGACTAGAAGGTCCAGGGTTCAAATCCCACCTCTGCCACAGCCGGGCCCCTGAGCAAGGCCCTTAACTCACAATTGCTTGGATTGTAAGACTGCATGAATTGTGAGTCGCTCTGGATAAGGGCGTCCGTTAAATGCTGTAAATGTAGGCCCATAACTAACGTGACCCTCCTCACATATCTGGCTTGGGTCCAAGCACTAAAAGTGCGCCCCTAGTGGCTGGACTTTTCCATTAACACACCATTTGGCCGTCACGGTACAAGCCTCATACAGGACTGAAGTCATGTCCACCGTCTGGACGATGGCTTCTTCAGGAGCCGGCTCTGCCCATTTGATCCTCCATTTGAAGGACCTTAAACCAGTTACTAAACAAATAAATGCACATGCGCAACTGTAATCATTAATGGGTATATTCATTGTTAAAAACATAAGCGTGTGTTATTAGTTTAGGCAGAATGTATCTGCCTGTTATTACAACCTGAATAAAGATGGTATTTTTATGTGTTATTATTGAAGACACTTGACATTCCAAAGAATTGCAATTGAACTTGCAAATACAGTAAGTGCTGAGAATTTAGACTTGTCTCTTCTTCACTCAACTTTCACAAACTTTTTTAATGTTTACAGATTAGCAACTGTATAAACAAGCCCACGATTGTTCTAATTGATCATTTTTTTATGTACAGTCGATTCCGATTAATGGGACCACATCGGGACGTGATCGTTTTGGTCCTAATAACCGGCTGGTCCGATTAAA
>JAVSBV010000100.1:0-19613 GCA_033117975.1 Parotocinclus spilosoma
CAGTAAAAAATAGGCTGCTCTGTGTGATTGAATGAGTCAGCATTTTTATTCCATACAAGGCTGTAGAGGCAGTTTAAAGAAATAGATATCTAATTTATTTTAAAATACAAAAGCAAATGACCTGAACAAATTTAAATAATAATAATAAAAATGTACAACATTGCTATGGTGGCTTATGTCATATTTGTGTTTCATTAATGTAGTTTGATATTTATTTTTTTAGTTTACAAGTTGTCCTTTTAAAAGCAAGGTCATATTCCAAATTACCATCTCTATCAGTTTTAAAATCACCAGATTTTCTTATACAGTTTTGAACTGGAAATAACATTCGATTTACAGTCAAAATAAAATGTTTTCTCATTTGCAAGTAAGTCCCCATGAGCCCTGAAGAATTTGTATTGACAGCCAACCGAAAAGAAAACAACCTTTGCAATCCTCCAGAACACTTTCATGCTGCAGTTAGCTTAGCAGCTATGCTAGCTAGTTCATCAATAGAATGAAAAAAGGGTTTTGATTTTACTTTTCACTTTCAATACATTAGTCTAAATTATACTGAATTACATGAGGTTTTTCAACACTTTATTATGAAATATGCTTTGTGTTCATAAGTGTTAATGTGTAATGGAATATGCTATGATACAGTAGATACTTTATTCTCAGTTCACAATATATTTTTAATTTATGATGCGTCTTTAGAGTTTTTTTTTTACTTTTAGAACATTTCGCCATCATAAATCGGCCTGTACACTACAAGTTTAATTTCATTGCATAGCATTTTGTATACAGTGTGGATTTTCTGGCGGTCTGAAACAGATTCATTCTGTTTAAATATTCCTTATGTCAAAAATTTGCTTGGTAATCGTAGATTTTAATACTCGACAACTGTTCTGGAACAAACAAAGGTAATGTAACCCATGTATCTCATTAACTCTAGACTAAATTACAGCCAGAAATAATTGTTTCCCCATAATTCCAAGAAAATTCAAGTAATCCAAACAACACAGTACTTTCACGGTTTTATTTTTTTCTCAAGTTTGGGTCATTTTTTTATCTCTCGTTTTCTTACATCGAAACAATGGAATTCTTACTTAAAAATCCAGGATAAATAACTAAACATTTTAATCTAAATGAAATGAAAATATTGAACCTGTAAATAAGGCACCAGTAGGCTACAGTTACAGTGAGAAAACTAAAACACACTTATGTATAAACTTTTACTTGCAATTTTACCTAGTTTCAATTATACTCTATTTTAAGCTAGCCGCTATCATTAGAGGCTAATGCATTGCATGCCCTTTATCAGTAAAACCTTGCTATTTTTTATTCTGGAACTTATTTGTTTGCCTCATGACGCGTTAATTAGTACTACTGGTTACAATAGTGTACATCCAACACAAAGAAAATATTTTAAATCAGCATGCTATGTTCTCGTGTTAAAGCATTTCCCCCATCAGCCCATTCTTCTCTTCAGATATGAACATGCATATACTAAAAGCAGACTCACACCCACTGTTATCTTTCTTTGTTCAGTTGATAATGGTATAAAGTAGTTCTGTCTATAAACACAGAAGGCAAGTTTCTGTTTTGACTTTATGAATATATTTTGAAAAGTATGTGAAATACAAATACAATACATAATAATAACAAACTATAAAAAATATCATCTATTTCTGACTGATGTGTGCTGTTAATAGCAGATATCATTACCATTCTGCAACTTCCTGGAAACATGGAACCGATTAATAAATTGTTTAATGAACAAAACATTTAAAATTTGTTTTAGCTTATTACTCTGAAACCCTTTATACTAAAGCACCATATATGGATGAAACAAAATGTGTGCAAAAGTGAGAGGTCAGTTTATTACTTAGTTTTAAACATCATGACTGAATTTTTCACTTCCAAGAATGCACAATTCTTCTCACTAAAGAAAGTATTTTAACATTTGGTTAAGTTCTGAAGAAAAGTCAGAAAATCCCAGTTTTATATCACATTTTTTACAAATGGGCACCAAAAACCTGAGGGTACTAGTAAAAATGCATCTATTTAGCATTTGTCTCCAATTTATCACAGTGTTTTTTGTTCCAAATACACTGGCCCAAAACATGCCTCAAAGCCTCAAAGCCAATGACTAACTAAAGGCCAAAGAAGGAGCAAGGAGTGGTGACTGTCATGGACTACTTTGGTCCACAGGCACCTGACCAAATCTAACCAAGCATTTATGTGAACACCAATTATTTAGTAACGTCACAATAGGGTCTTTAGAATATTATCAAATCATGCAGGGATAACGTGGGTCAAGCTTATGGAGTCCATGCCAGCTCTAGTGTACACTGTAATTACAGCACAAGGGGGAACATACCAAATACTGATCAATTCTGGTATTTATGCATTTTTTTTGTATGTCACGTCCTATAACAAATATGGCATAAGATTTTTTACTCAAACTGTTTTGCTGGTTATGTTTTGTTCGGAGAAACTCTGCAAACTCTCAAAGTCTCAGAATTTTGCCCTGTGTGTGTGTGTGTGTGTGTATATGTACTTATACATACACACACACATATATACTGCTTACAAAAATTTGATTAAATATTCCCAAATTTTTGTTAGCAGTGTAAATATTGTAATATTTTAGTGAGCAAACATAAAAATGCAAAATATTAATTTTTTAATGGTTCCAACACACCAGTGTTCAAAAAAGACCTAGCAATTAGTCTTCTTGTACACAAAAAATGTGAAAAGATTTAGATGTTTGATATCAATTTAAACTAAGACGTGAGTGTTGGAGACGAATATGGATTCAAAATATTTTCTATCTTGTTTTTTTTTTTCAGAACAGATTAGTAATTAGTTGGACATCTGCCACACCTAATACAGGCCATTAGCCTAAAAATAGAATTATTAATAACAAATACAAGAGAATCTGCTAAAAAATCATGCATGGGTTGTCAGAAACCACATTGCTGGTCTTTGTCTATCTATCTGCAGCTATTGTGAAATTTACAAGACCCCAAAAGCCCAGTACATCCCTGTTTCACTATCAGCTATTAGGTGAATCGACAGCTGACAGAATGAAGGCATCTAAAAGCAGAGATGACCACCTGGTGAAATGTACAGTTCTCTAAAACAGGAGAAAAGCCACCAAAGCCTGTCAGCAGAACTCGAGACCTCAGAAAATAATAATGAGAAGATTGCCTAATGAAGGTCTTGTGTCTGGAAGATGTGTGACAAAACACCAACGTTCGAATAAAGTTTCTGGTAGAATATGGAATGATTGATTCAGAGTGGTTCAGCAGATTTGTGTTGACTAATGAATCATGATTTGAGGTACATGGTGAAGGTCCAAAGAGGAAACGTTGAAGATCTGGTAAGAATATAACAGTGCACCTTCACTAAAGTTAAGCATGGAGGTAAAGGTGTCATTGTGTGGAGAGTCATTTCAGCTGTTTCACTGTGAAAGTCAGTTAATGCTGTGGAGTACAGGAAACTATTATAGAAAGGCTTGCTTGAAAAGTTTTTTTTTAAATAAAAGTTGTTTTTTAACAAGAAGTGGCTTAAGAATAAGTCTGTCAGGATGTTTTGTCCTTCAGACAAGTCAAGTCAGATCTAGTTCTATAGCACGGTTTGCAATGGAGCATTGGTTCAAAACAGCTTTACAACATTACATTATCTTGTTAAATCCAAACTTGAACCCAATCGAGAATATCTGTTCTCACATTAAACAAAAAACTAACAGGGAAACATTTAAGTTTTTTACCATTACCAGTGAATGGAACAACAATGGCTCTTTGATTACTTGCTGTTGAGATAGTTAATAGCTTAATATTATGCTATATATTTTAGTTTTTTTGAGTTTATATGGGATTGTTTTAAAAAAAAAAAAAACTATTTTACGAAATTGGTGTCTTAGGTCTAAACCAGGAATTTACCAAGCACATACTGTATTCTTCATTATCTTCTGTTACAGTATTTGGAAATGTTTGTCACAGTTTTAACACACTTATACTGACTCCCCCAATATTCAATTTTCCTCAAAAACCCTTTAAGTGACAACATTTCAGTTGTTCCCTTTAAAGCAATAGACACCATAGAGTTTGTGCTTCTTGTCAGGAAAGCCAGAGAAGCGCACGGCAGCTTCTGTGGGGCTGCAGCGGCGACGCGGGCGGGAGATAGGGTAGCGCACACTTCCATCAGCCAACCATCCAGCATCACAGCGATCATAGCCAAGCAACTTCCATGCTGCATACATTTGACCGACTTTAGCAATCTGAGCACCGTCCTTTTGACACGCCAACACTGCTTCATCATAAGTCAACTTTGAAGAGGGAGTCAGGTAGTAGAACCGCCCTAAAGGGTCCAAAACAATGTAAGGAAATGTATTAATGGTGTATAGCTTTTCCTCAATGTTTCTTGTAATGAGACAGAATGATAATATTTTCCTAAAAGACCCCAGATCCATGATGCATATTTAAATAGTAATCTGTACATTGGCCTACATGCCCAAATAATAAAATGTTGCAATATATAAAATGCATCTAAAAACACAGTGTTTCTCATATTAACTTTGACTTATATTTGACTGCAGACAGTATGAACCTGAGATATTTATACTATAATTGTATATCCACGGTCTACATAAATATGATGATCAATCCTAGATGCCTCTAAGCCCAGATAAGGCATTTCTAGTCATGGTTAACATGAGGCTTCTTTTTGCACAGTAAAGTTTTAGTGGTCTTTGTTAATGTAGCTGTGTATTGTAGTGATTGATAAAGGTTTGATGAAGTAATCCCTTGCTCATGTGGTTCTATCACCTATTGGTGAATGAATGTTCTTTGTGCAGTTTTTTACCACCTGTACTTATCAAAGACTTACCCTTTTCTGGATGCTGCTTTTGAACCAAATCACAATCACCTATTGATATTACATTATTATTTATTTTTACTCAATCATTATTAATGTTTTGCTCCTGCACCAACTTTTATGGAACATGTTGCAGGAATGAGTGTTTATTAACAAATGAAGTGAACTTGACCTGAAAATAAACATGAAATATCTCAGGCTTAGAATGTCTGCAAATACGGTAAATAAAAGTTCAAATAAATGTAGAATGTAAGAATCACTGTGTGCGTTTAATAAGCACATTTCATACTGTTGCAACTTTTTTTGTGATTTGGGGTTGTACAATGCATACATTAATAAATAATCAGTCTTTTTTTAACAGTTTCAGAAACTCAGAACATTTACAAACCTTTAAAGTTTGAAGTGAAACAGAAGACATCGTATTTGTTTTTCTTGTCATGCATCCCATAATTCCTTATGCCAGGTACAGTGTTCTGTCCTCCGCATGGCTCTCGAGGTTTGGTGATTGGGTACCGCACAGATGCGTCACTAAGCCAACCAGCATTGCACCAGTCTAAGCCTCCCCTCCAGGCATCATACAGCTGGTCAAAAGAGGCTACAATGGCATCCTGGTCTTTACAGGCCTTTTCAGCATCTTGGAAATTTAGACTGTAGCGACCATACCGTGGGAAATATGGGAAAACAACACCTGTGGAGAGGTTTATCATTAAGGGATTTTATAAATAAAATAATTACTTAAAGTAAAGTTAATTAATGAACAATTCCCTACTTATTTATCACTACTTGCACCCATGGCTACATTCAATCAGAGTCTTAATGGTACAAGAGGGAAGCTAGATAATATTAGGAATGTAATTTTAATGTATATATATATGTCTATATACATACGTACACTGATCAATCATAATGATCTAATCCTAACTAGATTAGCTAGAAATGTTACAGAAATTACCTCTGGAATCCCAACTCTTTGCAACAGTAATTACTTAATGAATTAGTTTCATGATACAATATTTAATACTGATATTTTAACGATAAAATATTAAACATAAGACTTAGACATCTAGAATATATTATACATAAGCACCATGTCATCTTAACTATTGGCCAAGATACTGCAGATTTGATTTTTTTAAAGCTATTTAGTATGGGTAAAATCTTATCTCACTGCAAAGCTGCATGAAGCACATTCACATGCAGCCCCTCCTTTACCCTCAGTCTCTTTAACACACAACAAATATACATTTCGTGTTGTATTAACAATACAATAGGCTAGTGCATTTTGCAGGTGTATCTGAAAGCATATGTTACTGGAAAGATGAAAGGTTTCCTTGAATGGATACTACACTGCATAGATGATCCTGCTTCATTAAAGGTTCCCATAATAAGAAAAATAAGTATGTACAATCATCTATTGATGAACCACTCTCCAGTAAGGTATATATTAGTGCATGTCATAAGCAGTCCCTATACTCGCCTCACAATCATGGGTTCAAAAGCCATTACTTTACATTATATGCATATTCATTATATGGTACATATACCATATACAAAGGCAAAGAACTATATCAGGGCTATAACAATATAGTAATTTTACCTTGCAAGTCGAGAGTCACCACTGCTGTGTCATCCTCCAGGCCATCGATGACTTCACACTTGTATTTGCCATAATCCTCCAAAGTGATGTCACTGATAACCAGCGAGGCATCATTTGCACTGGCATCTCGTAGATGCACACGGCCATGGAATCTACCATAGCTTTTCTTATGGAAACCCATAGCGACAAAGACGTCAATCTCTTTCAGGAAATCGGAAGTGAGCTTAGTCCACTTGATCCTCATTTTTGGATTGATGGCAGCTGAGGGGGCTCTGTGTATCGCGCACGGCAGTGTTACATTATCTCCACGCTGAGATACCACTTTGGCTTGCTCTGATGTAACAGAGAGTCCAAGCCCATTTTCTGAAAAGGCAGACAAATTGCTTTTCAGTTTTGGAAACCAACATTTTATATAATGCATCTTAGCTCTACGCAAATCCGTTAAGTACATCAATATGTAAAGGCCCTAATTAAAGAGATAAATTAAACATATGGAACATATGTCTCTGCATGCATATTTTTTATATAAACAGTCAATCTGAATATTTGTAAAGCTATAACCACAAAACTTTATTCATCATTTAAAATATACAACCAAACTACTCTCGCTGCTGGTATCCTTATTTCCTGAACTGCTCTCTACTGCTGTAATGATTGTGGATCCAAAAATGTACTCATTTGACATGGAATGTACTACTTTAGTCTGCATATTAACTAAAAGTAGTGGATGTCAAATTTGTTCTAAATAGCTTTGTGTAGCCAAACTTATAATTTGGAATATCATCTGATAATTACTGTATCACTGCAAGATAAAGCAAAAAGCACCTAAAAACAGCATAACAGCATAAACAGCTCAACTTAGCTGCAGTGTCTGAAGGTCTGGGTTCAATTTTGGGTAGGACTTGCAATGTGAAGGTTGAGTGGTGCGTTGGGGATTAAGCTCCTAGTGCTGGTCCCAAGCCTGAATAAATGTGTAGAACTACGTCAGGAAGGGCATCTGGTATAAACCTGTGCCAAATCTAATAAGTGGATATTCTACTCCTATTGGGAACAGCTGAAAGAAACATTTGCTGTGCAGTATCTGAGCAGAGGAACACATGGAGGTACACGAGGAAGCCGGTAGAGAGGAACATCTCTAGACAATATACAGTGAAAAAATGGGAAATTTAATTAGGAAGTCTTACTTTATGCTGACATTTCTGAAAGTAGAAGGGTGAAAAGTCCAAAGTTATAGTGAAGAAAAATTCATCAACATTAAAGACGAAAACACAATTAGTGCTACCCCCATATTAAAAACTTAAAGTCTTTTCCTTGAACATCTTATAAAGGTAAAGAATAAAGAGCAGGGGATTTGAGATCATTCCTCTCTCCTAGATCATTCAGGGACGTCACATGTCATCACGTGTGCACTTAAGCTCACTCAACAGATCTTAGATCAGAAGATTTTGTGTTCAGGAAACAATTTTTGTGTTGATCTTTTTAAAATCTTTTTTTAGATCTGTCTGTCTTACCATCCCCCTCACTGTCTGTGGGGGCAAAAACATTCCTTTTGTTAAAGATCCAGTTGATTCAAGCTTTTTAAAAATTCTTTTCCTAACTGTATGAGCATTGTTATGTTCTCCTTAATTATGAAAGATAAGACACTTTTTTAAAACTGTGTTTTGAATTGTCTTTCCTATCTTAAAAAATTAATAAGTGCGTAATATATCCACCCCTGTGAAACAGGAAGACGTTCTACAGCTTGACCAAGTTCTTAGGCACTCTGGCAAAAACTTGTTTAAAAAATATCATTTTAAAAATGCTTCGTTACAGTTTGTTTTTACGACTTTGCAGGAGTTCCAACATTATTATCACATAGGGTTTTGTTAAATATTTACTTGAATTAAAAGTTGCATTTTCTCAGCTGGAGTTATTCTGTGTGTGATTAAGCCAAATCACCAAAAGGTGCATATTTTATAACCCTTATTACTTAGCTTTACTAGGGGTGCCAATAATTATGTAAGGGGCTGCATATAATTATGCACTGTATGATGGGTTTAATCAGTATGAATGCTGAATACTGAAATCTAGAAAGCTACCTGGGATCTGGTCTTAATTTCCTTTCCAAATTATGCACAGAGAGTAGAAGTACATTTGCCTTGTTCTCAAATCCCAAAGTCAGAAAAACCTAAGAACTCTGGAATCCCAACTGTTTGCAATAGTAATTACTTAGTGATTTATTGTCATGATAAAATGTGATACTGATATTTTAATAATAAAATATTTGGCACTTTGACAAAAAGACTTTGACATCCAGAACACATTATACATGAGCATAATGTATAATGTATAGTGCTTTGGAATGATTGCCAAATTAATTGCACATGTGGCTTTATTAACTATTGATGATGGATATGGAAGATATGGAAAATCAGTGTGTTTTTAAAAATTAGCATTTTTCATTCAGTCCCACTTTTTTTGTATTTGGCATTGAATCATTAATACAATATGTTGGCAATTTGTACTCTGTGTTCCAATGTCAAACAATTATAAAGTAAAAATATAAAGTAATTTGAGATTTACTTGTCTGAGTAGTCAAAAAGCCTGATGTAGTAAAAGCCTGATGCACTAAGTGACCACAATAAAGGCTGACACCAAAGCTATGCATTGCTATTGTTGTTCCTCTGTGGGTGTTTTAAGATAACACTATCAACAGCATGACAATGTGGTGTAAAACAGCACCCTAGAACTTATCACCTATTCAAGCACTTTGGGTGGACCTGGAAAGCTACTGAAACATTCTATAAGGAAAGCCAAAAGCTAACATTGTATTCATTAGATAAGTAATTAGATGGCTAAAGTCAATCACATCCAGTTAATATTAATACACTACTTATGTAAACGAATGCACATTGAATTGCTATCATCATGCATTAATTGGTTGATGTGTTCAGGAAAAATATTCCATTCCATCTGACCTACCTGTGAAGTACAAAGTCCTGTATGGTGCCAGATCACTGTCTAGGTCTGAGATTTCTGCTTGGCTCAGTGAGAGGACAGTAAGGAGAAACACGGCGATCATCTTGCTGTATAGCATGAGAAGAGTCGCTTCGCTACAAATAAACAGAGGAGGAGATAATCATCAGCATAGTTGTCATGTAATCATCAGTATAGTTTTTACATAAGCTTACTCACACTTCCAGTCCAAAACCTGACATCCTGCAGCTAAATTGTGTAAAGTTCAGTGTGAATACCTTGGCACTTTTGAAACAGAGCACTGTTCTTGTGTAACTGACTATTGAGTTCTCTGTATATATCTCTCTGCAGTCCCTGGTTGAGGATCGTGATTATTCATGTAGTGCACTGCACACGCTGCCCTAATCACTGTGACTATGATCACTCACAGCATGTGCAGAAGAAATGTGGAAGCTGTAGAAGTTCATGAACACAATAACAATGTGCGTGTCATCTGCATATACATGGAAATATGGACATTGTACATTTCATCCATTTTCTGTTAGTCTTCACTTCAATCATGTAAACAATCCACACACAGTTCTTACAGTCACAAAACTTAGGCATACACACTTCATGAACACAGCCTGCCCAGCACTACAGCATTGTCCTTCCTTAGCACAGCAAAGCCTAAAGAAAGTAGCAGACTTACCATCTTACACAGTACACACTCCTAGCAGATAGTATACTGCATGTGCAGATAGCGACACAAAGGATCTGGGTTAGGATGTACGGGTGTCTCTCTCACTCTCTCCGTCTCTGCAGTAACACTGATTGATCCTTTTTTCTATTCATTCATTTAAGAGTGCTGACGCACTTTCAGGGCATGCCAGGTAATGCTCCTGCAGTCAGCAGAACAGAGCTGTTCTCTTTCTGCAGAGAACCCCCCCACCCCTTCCCCCAATCTAGCCTGCAAATAGTCATTACGCATACCAGGGATCCACCAGTGATAAGATCTGATAGTCCAAACAGAGCTGTCCTAGCCCACAGTGGAAAAGTTACAGCATGCTCGGTTTAGCTTAGTAGTGAATTCTTTCTTTACAACCAGGTCAAAACAATGACAATATATGTTATAAATAGGATATACGTTGCTTAAAGCTTCAAGGTTTTAAGATGTCAATAGTGACAAAGAATGCTGAATGTAAGATGTTGAAACAATATATTACATTTCCAAGGTTAAGTTGGCCCATAGATGCGAATTACACCAAGGAATTATCTTCAATAAAGTGATAGCACAAGTGATTAGGAAAGGGGGAAAATATAGTGTTTTTTAAATGATCCAATATTACATATGTGTGATTGGCAAAAGTTTGATAGTAGTGAACCTCTAGTATTAGCAGTAAATGTGAAGTTGAAATGTTTTTAATTGGTGAGATAATCAGGTGTGAGTGGGCACCATGATCTTTTAATCTAGTAAAGATAAATCAGTTTCTTAAAAGATTCACAACACGTTTGTGGAAGTGTATCATGGATTGAACAAAGGAGATCTTCACACCAGGCTGAAAAAGTTTACAAAACCATGTGTAAACAGTTTGGACTCCACCAAATTGTCTACAAATGAAGAAAAATCAAGTAAGGTTTTACCTTCCCCTAGAGTAGCCAACCAACAAAAATCAGTCCAACAGTATCACTACAAGAACATGGGTTATAGTCCACAAGGTCACAGCAACCCATAGACACTTCTCAGCAACTAAAGCTCTCTTTCACACTTGCTAATGTTCATGAATCCAATCTTAGAAGAAACCTCACTGGCTTCCAATGCAGAAGGCTATTGGAAATAAAGTTACATAGATAAATGAGACAAAACTAGATTTTTTTGTTTAATTCAAAAGGGCCATGTCTGTCAAAAACAAAGCAGTGCATTACAGCAAAAGATGCTCATCCCATCTGTGAAACATGGTGGTGGTAGCATCATAGTGTGGGCCTGTTTTGCCACAATCTGGTGTTGTTTAAAGTTAGCTACTAATCATATTCATTCATAACCTGTGTGCCTTACTTATATTCAATGAAAATGGCAAATCAATTTTATTTCTGAGGGTTATGTGAGTAATGATACATTATTAAAGGTTTTATGTACACTGATCACAAAAATTAGGCGATATTTAATTATAGGATATTTTATTTTGAAGTATGCCCTAATATTGTGAGCAGTATATTATCCCAGCTTTAAGTGAATGGTTCAAATACAGTCCACTCTAGAATCACAATCAACCTCCCTCTCTGATGGGCTCTGATGACAGTGAGTTTACACATACTGACTAAACTCTGTATTATAAAGCTAACATCACTGTTTCATTCCTGATCCTGTGTATGATGATGAAGTGACCCTACTTTCAACTGCTTTCCAGTTAGTCATACAGAGAAACCTTAAACTGTCAAAGCCTTATGGAAACTTAAAAAAAGCAGGCCATCACATCCCTGAGCTGTACAACTGCACTGCCTCCAGAGTGGTTTTCACAGGTGAGGATTTGGATGCCAAACCTTACTGTACCTACACAGAGTGAAACATGAATAAACCAAAACATGTTGTAAGCCTAACTTCCTATTACACCTTTGGCTTTGCAAACCATATTACCAGACCCAGGCACTGCGGGAACCTAGAAGAATTTCTGAGTGCAGCTATTCTGACAATGCAGGCAACCTTCTTCATGGTGGCCATCAAGACTGGTCTAGTCATGTTATGTCATGCCATTTAGCTGCCAGCACAATCTCTGTGGTGCTCAAACTAGCATGAAATTAGCAGAACAATTTTCATAATTAAACCTGGCCTTTTGAAAAAATGTTGCAATTATTTGCCATGCTTTTGCTGGCACTTCTTTCAGTTCTCAATTTGAGATTTGATTTAATTTTTTGAAAGGATTTAGGCATTGATGCTTTTCAATGAAATAAAGAAAATAACTACTAAACCCTCACATTCATGCAAACAGATTGTACTCAATATTTGATATAAAAACAAATTATGAGGTATAATCAGTTGCAGAACATGGTACCCGTTCACATATGATGACAGACCATATTATTTTAAATTTGTCTTTCAGGGTATAATAAACAGTTACTGTATGCACCATATGTCCACATTATGCCCTGTAAAAAAAGACCAAAATGTACATTGACCGGACATTACCATAGTCACATATTAGTTTAGATACTTTACACATAGTGCTTTATTGTAAACAACAATATTAACTAAAATACAATATGAAAACACTTTGTTCAGTACTGTACTGTAAAATACAGTAATTATTTTTATATGTTTATACATTTTTAGAAAATGAGAGTGGACTGCTACTGTTGTTTTTTTTCTCTTTAGCCTCTGTCAACAGAGGTTGTATTTTTATTTCCTATTATGATTCTTAAGATCTTAAGATATTAGCATAGATTACCTTGTTGTTTTCCCTCAGAAATATGAGAAATCTGTTCACCATTGCTTAATATATTAAATGAATTTAATTTATTTTAATTTTATTTCATGTATAAAAATGCAGAGGTTCTGGATTTGGAGATGTGCTCTATATATGAGAGGTACCAGGTTAACACACATCTGGTTCCATTAGAATTTGGCTCAAATCAATCACTGCACAGCTGTGTTATTTTTAAGATTTATTTATTGTTGTCTTTAAAAGTGCAGCCCAATGAAGCACAGATCTCGAATATTAATAATACCATATATATCTGTATTTTCAATATGATCTCTGGCGTTTTAACCTCCCTTTTAACTGCACTAATTACAATTTTTTTAAAAGTTTGTGAATGACTAGTCCATTAGTAAAATTACTAGTCATGCAACACCTAATATGTATATACATGTTATACATGTGTACACATTGTACAATATATACTATCTTTACACATTCCTGTGTCCTTGCAGTGAATCCTAAATAAGCAGATTTTTTGTGCAATATAGAGGATGTTGTGCAAAACATTTTATTGTGTATATATGCTGTGTGCTTTGTGATATTAGTTGTGGAAGGCATGGGGGAGGAGTCGTGGTTTAGGAGTGTAGTGGCCTGGGGATACAGCTATGCAGGTGTCAGGTGATGTGGCATTTTAGGGCTCTTATTTGTGGTTTCTGCTTTGAAGAAGATGCTGGAACTGTGAGCAACCCTAAATGGCTTTATGGAGTAACTCATACACTTGCAAAGGAGTACAGTGCTGTAATTTACATTATTCAGCATTATTTACATAGCGCCTTTTACAATAGAGTATTGTCTCAAAGCATTCAAATCATTACAGTACTGCGTTATGGGCCAGAAGGTTCAGGGTTCAAATCACACCTCTCCCAAGAGGAAACTGTTGAGAAATGGGGCAAGGTCCTTAAATCACAATTGCTTAGCGTGTAAGATTCTATAGTAGTAAGTCTGAAGTGAGCTAGCATCCATATGTTTTCTCTGCATTTTAGGTTGGAGTGGACTTTGGGGAGCATTGGTCAGTTTTGAGGTAGTTGAGGATGAATCCATCAAAACACTTCATGAGAGATAAATACACAAGTAACTGCAACTGATCTGGAATCATTTAGGTGGAGCTTCTGCTCGTCTGTTCCTGGTATGATGAATTTTGAGTTTTTGAAGCAAACTGGAACAGTACATTGAGCGAATGACTGATTGAATAAATCAGTAAGAATTACAGATAACTGTGTGTTGTTGTTGACTCAGACAGCAGCTATCCTTGTCTTCTGTCTCTTTAGGATCTTGCTGTTCAGTAATAGTGATGGGATGGAGGGAGAAGGGTATGATGCATCACAGAAGGTGGGAATTGTGAAAGGAGACTGTAACAGAGCCGGGGGAGGGGTGCAAGGTGGTGGAGAAATCCTCAGACTGTCAAATCTTGAGTAGAAGCTGGTAATGTGACTTAGAACAATTGGATCCATTAATTTAATCATTGATATTAGTTTGTAATTTATGATTGTTTAAAGACAATTACAGGAAGAACAGTGATTAGAATAAAATAGTTTTTCTCTGTATTAAAGTTTGCCTTGTGTATCATTACATGCAATTTATTATCCGATCATAGTCAGATTTCTGCAGTTCTCTAATCATTATAGTAGTCACGTATCCAGCCTACGCCAATCTAAAAATCAGACTAGGAAATCCCATTAGACAGAGAGAAGAGAAGAGAAAAGAGCTGGATTTTAATCTAGTAATCAGATTTTTCAGAGCATATATGCCAGTCACCCAGTTGCTCAGTCTGCACATGCTCCCGATATACATATATATATATATATAATAACTGGGATATCATAAACTGATCAGCTTGTTGTTGCTGTGTGTTGACCAAGCATTAGTCATGTGGAATGCACACTCCAACAAGTGTCTGTTCCAAAAAAACAGAACTAAAATTAATATTAAACTTAATGTTATTTAATTGTAATGTTATTTATGGGCAGAGGAGCTCCAGTTTTTCAACAAGTGCATAAAAAAATATTGTATATGTTTAAAATGTTCCTTAAAAAATGATTGGACGGGATTTGAAAAATACTCCATCTACAGTGCACTTAAGATAAACTCCCATGATCTCCCAGACGACACTGCATCATTCATCAATAGCTGATATAACCACAAGAGATTGATATGACAAAGCTTTATCAAGTACTATAATATGGATTTACATTCACACATAGCACATAAAATGTTACTTCACAAAATGAAGTCTCATGTTAACCATGTCCAGAAGTGCTGTCGACTTCTCTGGCCTCAGACACATCTGGGATGAACTATCACAACATGGAAATGTGTATTTGTGGTCAGATTAATCAGTATTCCAAATCTATTTGGAATAAATGCAGTCTGTGCACTCTGGACCAAAGAAAAAATAATTACTGAAAAGACTACCAGCAAAAAGTCCAAAAGTCAGGATTGACAGGCTGTGTCAGTTCCCTTGTAAAGGTAATTTACACTTCTGTAATGACAGCATTAATGGAGAAATGTACACTGATATTTTAAAGTAACAGACACCCAATCATTTATCAACAAGAAAACACAAAACAAGCCAAATGAAAAACAGACATACAGTAAACTGAAATATGTTAATCCCTTCCAGACAGTGTTTAAACATTACTAATTTTCTCACACATTGTTGACAAACTGGAAATCCTCTGCCCACCTTTGCTCCTTAAATATTCAGCCTTTTGTGGAGACTGCTTTTGTACAATCACCTGTTGACCTCACCTGTTTTCTGAAATCACATCACTATTTAGTAAATTTACCTCATTACTAGCTTGAACTGCCCCACCACAACTTTTTTTAGAATACGCTACACGAAAGAAAAAAACAAGTATTTTTTTACATTTTCCATACCATCGTATTTTTTTGGCTGATTTGTGGTTGTAATTTACTTTTACATTTACATTTATGCCATTTAGTAGACGTCCTTATCCAGAGCGACTTAAAACTCATACAGTCTTACAATTCAAGCAGTTGTGGGTTAAGGGTCTTGCTCAGGGAGCCAACTCTGGGGATTTAAACCCTGGACCAGAAGGGTCTTTTTTATAACACCTTCAACCAATCAGCAACTTATTATAAACAGCACTAGTATAAACAGCTGTTTAAATACACAGCTTACAAAAATAAGGGAATATTTAATTATGGGATATTTAATTTTCAATTATCCCCTAATTTTTGTGAGCAGTGTAGTTCTGAAATATTGTTGCACCCTACCATTGTTTCCATTTATAAGTTTCCATTTATTTTTTCATATGAGCCACTGCTTATGATGTAATATTAGCTATGTGCCTGGAAATGCATAGGAATTACAAAAACAACACTAATTTATAAAACAAACCTCCTTTCTTATCAAATTTTAGAAAGAAAAACTATTAATAATCAGCTGTGTAGTTACCTCCACCATGTTTTCACTCACTCGCCTTTCATGACCACTTAATCTTGGGCCTAACTGGCACCACAGGGCACAAGTTGGGAACCATCCCTGGACAGGGCACCAGACCACCAGAAAGCACATGCTAAACCATGCTTACTTTAAAGATAACAGGCAACCTAACCTGATCTAGAAGGAAACACATGCAGTTCCACACAATCTGCTCCTCAATTACACACTAGAACTGTTTGGTAAGAATGCACCATGGGGTCAAAGTTAGATTTATTTCTATTCTCTTTTTTTACAAAGGAGCTTTGTCTTAAAGTAGCTTTACAATTAATATTATCTTCTATAATATATTATTAATGGGAATTCCAAATTGAGCCACAGGATTAGGATTGTTTTATATCTGACCCTTTCGGATATAGCTAGTTAGATCCAGCTAGGCCCTGTAAGTCACAGATAGACCCTGGTATGCATCTTCCATAAGTGCCGATGACCTTCAAACTAAGGTTGTACTCACACTTTGACCTTCTCTTGTACCTTGGAACATGGTACAACCCCAAATCAGAAAAAAGTTGGGAGAGTATGGAAAATGCATATAAACAAAAAACACACACTGTTTCTTACATGCACGTTTATTTCATTGTAGACTGTATGAACCTGATATATTTCATGAATTGTCTACTCAATGTATTTGTTGATATACAGTACATTCATTCCTGCATTTTAGGCCTCAAAGAAATATTGGAAAGGATTTGCATATTCTCCCTTTACAGTGCATAAAATCTTCATGAATCATGAAACTATTCAAGGAATCTGGAAGAATTTTAGTTCTATTGGCTATTGCTGAATTATGGTTCTTGATGCAGTTCCGACTGATGATCCTCGATCCATCAGTGGGAACTGCATCAAGAACCATAATTCAGCAATCGCCAATAAAACCACAATACAGTGCTACATTCACAAACACCACTAAAAACATTACTGTACAAAAAAGTTAACATGTCTAGAAGTGGTGCCAAATTCTCTGGGCTTGGAGGCATCTAAGAGGGACCATCACACCATGGATACTTGTATTGTGCTTAGATAAATCCGTATTTTATGTCATTTTTGGCAAATGTAATTTACATTAAATGTAATTTAGGTGATGGCAGCATAAATGCAAAGACCACATATGCTGCCTTCAAGATGTCAACATTTTCCATAAATGCCTATGCATTTTTTAACAAGACAATGCAAAACCACATGCTATAGACACATGCTGACCTGTCTGCAGTCCTGATCAGTCCCCATTAGATAGAAGATATAATATATAGAATTTAATAACATTTTGAAGAAAATGTGACAGTGACAACCTTCTTGTGCACTTTCAACACATGCTATGTTGGAATGCATACTCAACTTGATGTCCAGCCCACGTACTGAGTCCTCTTTAATGCATAAATTACACTTTATGTAAACCAAAAGTACAGTACGCACTGATAAAACCTCAGATGACACTGTGTTTATGGCACTAAGAAGGCATCAAAGAGGGCAAACTGGGACATAAAGCTAACATTAGACAGTCTGTAAAGTAATACATTTGACCCTCTGCTGTCAGTCAGCAACAAGGGCTTCACCTTACATTTTGGATAGTTTGGGTATCAGTTTAGGAACCACTCTTGACATTGTTGGTATTCATCATACCATTTGTATGTCCTAGGTCATGGTCCTTTGTCACTCTGTGTGCACTAGAAAAGACCAGGACCCTGAGGAAGAACTGCTGAGTGAAATCACTAATATGCCTGATCTGCTATTCAGATCTCACTCTGTAATAGTTTGACAGAAATTCATATTTATTTTATTGGTGGTATTCTGGTGGGGTTTTGCCTGGGTCTGTAAAAATGCAGGCAAAAGAAGAAGAAGAACATATTTTTAATAATTACTGAAATTCTAGTAAGAACCTTACACTTATCATGACATGCTCTTTGGGTGGCACGGTGGTGCAGTGGTTTAACACTGTCACCTGACAGACTGAGGTTTGATTCATGGCCCATGTCAGGGGGGGTTCCTCCCATATTCAGAACATGCTCATCTGTCCCCTGTGTCTAAACAGTTGCAGTGAGTTTTAACTACAACTCGCTACCACATTTAATAGCTGTTATATCACAGTATTAATGACAAGATGTGTTAGTCATGCCAACAATAATACAGCTTTGGAAGTTAAATAAAATTACTAAATTAATGAACAATTTATCTATTTTACTATGTGTAGTTTTTGATTAATAATACAATGCATAATACAAAGAAAACAAGTTTATAATCCTTTTTAACACCACAATACTGATATTGATACTGAACTTTTACTTCAGTGAAAACTTAAGTTCTTAAGTTCAGAACTCATTTCAATTACAGCTTTCATGTGTCTTGTACTTTTCCGCAGTAAATAAGCTCAGATTCAGGTGATCACCAAATTAGTAACTCATAAATTATGGTGGTTATTATGGTCTGTGCTGGAATTCATCACATATTGGAATGGAATTACTGCCAAATACAGAGATGTGTTTCAGTAAAATATAGACTTGTGGTCTCTGATTTTTTTTAGAGCTGTATTCCAACAATATACACTGCTCACATAAATTAGGGGACATTTCATTCTGAAATAGCCCCTACTTTTTGGAAGCAGAATATATAAAGTCCCCTCACCGTCCCCCACAATTATTGGTGACCATTCTAAAGATGAGTAAGAAAGAATATAAGACATTAAAAATTTGGTAAATTTAATAGTAGTACATTTAGTCTCTCATCCAAAAAATACTTTTTAACAAAACAGCATGTGATATACAGTGGTGTGAAAAAGTGTTTGCCCCCCTCCTCATTTCCTGTTTTTTTGCATGTTTGTCACACTTAAGTGTTTCGGAACATCGCGCCATTTTAAATAGTAGTCAAAGACAACACAAGTAAACACAAATGTAATTTGTAAAAAAAAAAAGTTTATTATTAAGGGAGAAAAAAATCCAAACCTACATGGCCCTGTGTGAAAAAATGATGGCCCCCTAAACATAATAACTGGTTGGGCCACCCTTAGCAGCCACAACTGCAACCAAGCATTTGCGATAACTTACAATGAGTCTTTTACAGCGACCTGGAGGAATTTAAGCCCCCTCATCTTTGCAGAATTGTTCTAATTCAGTTACATTAGAGGGTTTTCGAGCATGAACAGACTTTTTAAGGTCATACCACAGCTTCTCAATAGATTCAGGTCAGGACTTTGACTAGGCCAGTCCAATGTCTTTATTTTGTTTTTCTTTAGCCATTCAGAGGTGGACTTGCTGGTGTGTTTTGGATCATTGTCCTGCTGCAGAGC
>JAVSBV010000103.1:40776-61472 GCA_033117975.1 Parotocinclus spilosoma
TGTGTGTGTGTGTGTGTGTGTGTGTGTGTGTGTGTGTGTGTGTGTGTGTGTGTGTGTGTGTGTGAGTGTGAGAGAGAGAGAGAAAACGTGAACGAGAGCATTTAGTTAAGGGTGTATGCTAGGGCTGGGCTATTCCTCAAAAATGAAAAAAAAAAATTAACCAAGGTCATCAAGGTTATCTCAAGACTAGCCATATAGAGTATCTCACAAAAGAATCGGCAAAGTAGGGCAGCGGTAGAACTTGCAGAACGTTTGGGTAACATCGTAGGGATTTAATGAATTCAGTCTATAATGAAACTTTCACAAACAGCGAACACAAGAACAACAAGGAAAACCCAAAACAAAGTAATCGTTTATTAATTGGAATCAAGGTTGTGTGTTTATTAATTAACCATCAGATTAATGAGGTCATATCGCCCAGCCCTAGTATATGCTGAACTTATAGCAGGAAAAAAACAAGATTATAAAAGAAATAATCTCTAAAACTGACGCAACGCTTTTGTTCACAATTTACGCTAAGATTTTCTTACAAATCCTTTTGACTCGTAATACACATTTTCTTGAATAAGATAAATAAATTTCCCTGGCAATTAAAGTAAATGACTAGAAACAAGTTTAAAATTGTAAACAAAATGTATACCAGTGTGAAAACCTTCCTGTTTTGATTTAAGAAGTATATTATTTTTTAAGCGTAGGCCAGTCTAGTCTGCTCCAACAAAAAGAAACGAGAAATCTTTTTGAATGCGTACGGGAACCTCTCCCTCTGGTGTTCAAAAAATGCAATTGCATTAGAAGGCCTAAAAAAACAGAACAACTAAGGCCGCCGACAATCATATTTGAAAAATAAAAAAATATATATATTTTTTTTTTTGGTATTTCGCGGATCCGCCACAGTACTAATGGTTGAAATACAATTAAAAAAAAAAAAACAATTTTATTTTTTAGCTTTTTCCGCCCTCCGGTGGAGAGCCAACGGTATTGTTCTGCACATTTACATTTTTTTTTCAGATTCACTTTAATTTAATTGTAGATTCAATAAATTTTATTTTTAAATAAAAAAAAAATATTTATATTTTTTCCTCCTTCCTTGTATTGATTCCACATAGTCCTCAAAAAATTGAAAAGTGCTGAAAAATAAAGATTTATTTCAATTTTCTTTCCTCCCTCCTCAGTAGATTCTTAAGTAGGGACATCCGAGGAACAAGTAATTTAAAAAGTCTGCCCTTAGCGTGAAAGGGTTCACGAACGGCCACAATGACAAAAATTTCAGTTTCAAAAAGAAATTCTGAGTTTAATGTAGTAATTTCAAATCCGACCTTAAAACACACTGCAGCTGAGCATGACAACCGTACTAATCCCCAAACAGAGCGTACAAAGAGACCACTAACAAACAAAAAAACCCCACAAACCTTAACAAACTTATAAGCTTTAAGCACCAGAGAAAACACTGGCTACAGCCACACTAATCAGACTAATTAGACTACTGGGGCCATATATAGGAACAGCTTAAATCACTAATAAACTCTGGGAATAGTGTCTAAAACCCATCCCACACATGACAGGGGCATTTTATAACAAACAACACCTCTTAAGCTCTTAAGTCTTTTTGTTAAGTAAGGCCAGGACATTTTGTTGGTAGAACAGTGTACTGGTTACAATAGAGAGATCTGAGAGTCAAACTTTGTGTTGTGACACTGTGCTTTTTAATGACGTGTGCTGTTTTTGTTTTACGTGTAACAGACTTTCTTACCAGGGTTGTGGATTCGATCCAGAAGCTTGACTGACCGTGCGCTCACCACTCCACCCACGTGAAGCAGAAAACCAGGAGGGAAACTGGTCAGGGTAAAGAAAGGAAACTCCTGAAAATCAAACACACAAACACTTAGATCTTTTTTCACCACACCTTTTAGTGCTACATCCAGAACTGCTAAAGATAACTGAAAGAACATCAAGTTGAAATTTTGTGATTCCCAAATAATCACGTTCATCACGAACTCGGGCTTTATTGATCTTATTCTAGGCCCTGTGATCAGAAAATCGATTTTTCTTTTAGTTAGGCCAGACTTTTTTAATTGCTTGTTCTTCAGATGTTCCTACTTAAGAATCTACTGAGGAGGGAGGAAAAAAAGATTAAATAAAATCTTTATTTTTCAGCACTTTTCAATTTCTCAAGGACTATGTGAAATCAATACAAGGAAGGAGGAAGAAAAAACTACATTTGTATTTAAAAAAAAATGTATTTAACCTACAATTAAATTAAGGTGAATCTGGAAAAAAATTAAATAAACAGAAGAAAACCGTTGGCTCTCCACCGGAGGGTGGAAAAAGCTAAAAAATAATTAATTTTTTCAATTAATTTTTTTATTTCAACCATTGGTGCTGCGGCAGACCTGAGAAATACCAAAAATATATATATATATATTCAAATATGATCGTCGGCAGATCCACAAAACAAGCAATAAAAAAAGTCTGGCCTTATCTGATTATTTTGGTGTTCAGATTTACAGAGACGACTGATGCAGTCCTACATGGTACAGTCCAAACAGTTTAATTGATTTAAGGACATTGCTTAAGGGCCCAACAGTGGCTGATTGGGATTTGAACCCTTAGCCTTATCGTCCAGTACGTTTACGTCTGAGCTTTCTCTGCCCATTCCTAACACTCAAACACTTCTAATACAAGCAATATTTACTCCAATACTGTTCTGGAGTATTCTTCCCAAATAAATGCACGTCTTAAGTCAGTGGAGACCGTACCATTTTCTTTCTCAACGTCATATCAAAGTTAGGTCAGAACAGGGATAATCCAACTAGATGCAAGACCTATAGTCAGACAATCCAGATTAAGCCTTGTGGGACACATGCGCATTACACTCGACAAGACTGAGTGACAATTTCTTACCGGAAAAGTAACAAGGGTTTCAAACACGTAGGGATGTCCCAATCCATTCAAAACATGCGGAGATTTCATAATGGCGTTGTACTTGCAGAGCCCAAACGGTCACAAAAATGAGGGGATATTACAAAATCAATAGGAAGAGATTGAAAAAAGAAGGATTTGATTTGATTTTATTAAAGAAGATCATCAGGAAAGCAAATGAAAAGTCAAAGAAAGTTGTTTGATTATGCAAATGAGATTGAAACTCAATTACGGTGATTGAGTAGTAAGTGATTTATTCATGGGGGTGAATTCAACAGGAGCAGGTCAAATTGGACCAGAGTGCCCCCACATTGTGTTCAGTAGGGTGTATGGTCACGCAAAAGTGTCAATACACACTGACAGTGATGGGGCATGGACAGGATCAGATTATCCAGCAATTCTTATGGGATTTTCTTTTGTATTCATTTTGAGTTAGTCCCTAATTTATGCGAGCAGTGTGTTTGAAAAGTGAAGATTTTGTCTTTTGTCAAAATTGTCTGTGAGTTATTGTAGATTATAAAAATGTACATGTGCTCTAATATCTGCGTGAAATGTTTCATAAGGTGGCCCAACGAGACTAATTTAACAAAAAAAAAAGTTAAGTGTTGCAGTAAGGATGCACGTGTTTTGCAACATTTTATTTTATTACACACTCTACTATTGTGGTCAGTGGTCGTTTTGTGTGTTCGTTTAATAAAATCTTTAAGGCCAGACTTTTTTTTTTTATTGCTTGTTTCGCAGTACCAATGGTTGAAACTCAAAAACAAACAAACAAAAAAAACACCATTTTTCCCCCTTAATAGTAGATTAAATAAAATGTATTTCTAAATTAAAAATATTTGTATTTCTTACTCCTTCCTTGTATTGATTCCACATAGTCCTCAAGAAATTGAAAAGTGCTGAAAAATAAAGATTGATATTTATTTTCTTCCTCCCTCCTCAGTAGATTCTTAAGTAGGAACAACCGAGGAACAAGCAATTAAAAAAGTCTGGCCTAATGTAAGGAAATTGGTGGAGACTTTCCCAGGCAGAGCTACACAGTTGTGCAGTATAACTGTAATGTGTTCATAGAGTGATCTGTTTAATGAATAAACTATTAAAAGAACACATCTACATTGGCAGACACTCAGGGGACATCCCTGATGCTCTGTAATTCCTCAAAGGAGGAAGATGTAAAAAAATCCTTCTAAAGGAACCGGAAAAAGGGGGCAACAGGGAGTTCAGATGAACTCCCTAAAATGAAAACCAAAACAGGCAAGAGTGCGTGTAGAGTAGGATCCAAAAAAGTCCAAGAACTGCTTTTATTGATCCCATAATCAATAACTACTGTACATAATTATTACAAAAGAACCCTTTAGCTGGAAAACACACGGCTCAAACTACATTAATGATCCCGTCTGTGCGGCTGGGATGTTCACAAACTAAGCGTGCCTTTGCTCGTAGCATATTTGATGTTTTAAAAAAACGACAATTTAAAGCAAAAATATTTAATAGTTCTCCCAAACAGACACCAACTCCCAAACTAACCCGATTACTACACCCCATATACTAAATGACACGAATATAATCATACCTGTGAAACATTAGTTGCTAAAATGGGCCTCGTTTAATATGAAATCAATTAAAACAGTTCAGTTAATGGACGTTTGGACCCTAATTTCTCAGGGCATAATGCAGTGACGCTACAAGCATGCAGATCATGTGATATTGCTTCAGGAACAAAGTGAACATGTGACCCCTCAACCATACATGCACCGTCCAGACGTACCCCAGTCCTAACAAATATCTCAGACGACATCGACACAACCTGAGGTCCAACAGTCCAGCGAGGAGAACGACAGAATGACAATACACAGTGGTCATCTACATTATTAACGTGGGAAAAGAACTGCATCTATGCACTGAGTCCATCTGAGCATTCCTACCCTCTGCTCCAGCGCCGACTGCGTCTGCTGTCTCAAAAGAGCTTTAAGAGGCCCCGCCTCTTTTCCCGCACTGCCCCCGCTGCCCATACCTGCAAGTAAAAAAGAAATCCAAGGTTCAGAGGTCTTTGCGAGCAATTCGAATATCAGATACCGTACCGATCCAGTATCTGTTTGTCCCCATTTTTTTCCCCAACAACATAATATTGTTCCCTGGAGAAGGCGCAGCTTTGTGAGTTGAAAGCAGGGCGCGTTTCTGTAACGTCACCTTTGTTTATTAAGCATTAGCATGCAGGTTCACTGATTAAAAACGGCAGCGTTAAAAAACTAATTCACATGGCCCAGACAGTGAAACTGTAAAAAGCAAGGGATCAGTACGTTTCTAAAAGTCTGAACTAAATCAGAGTTTGTCCTTGCCTAAGAGGGCTTTGAAACAAACAGTTTTTGTTTAGTACATGCGAGTGGATTTTGTTAATCAAAACAAATGCTTTTCAACCCCAAACCAAAACGACTTCAATTCTACTTATGGCTGGATCAGAATGAAGCCACGTACAGGAACGGTGGATTTCTGCATTAGTTACTCATAAGCCGTGGTCAGACCAGCGTCCAACAAATTGACATTTTATTTCAATATTGAAAACGTTCAAGCATTCAGAATACAGAACTGGAGGTGCTGGTTGTGTATTCCGTATGTAATGCTATTGTTCCGAACCTGCACCTCTCAAGGATTGTCTTGATTGGCTGCCATTTTATGGATAAGGACAATAACCTACAACCTACAATCTGATGAGATGCAAACCAAGCAATCCTCCCCGAAATTAAACAGGGTCATATTCGAAATCTTCATTGCTTAAGAATAAATGCGTCGCTCATTTCCATATCAAAAGGCGTTAGTCTGTAAAAATGGACTGTGGTAGCCTAGTGGTTAAGGAACTGGACTCTGGATCAGAGAGTCCAGGGTTCAAATACCGCCTCTGCCAAGCTGCCACAGTTGGGTCCTTGAGCAAGACCCTTAACCCAGGATTGCTTGGATTGTAAGACTGTATGAGTTGTAAGTCGCTCTGGATAAGGGCATCTGCTAAATGCTGGAAATGTCAATGTCAATGTCAATGTAAAAATGATTGGGCTGCCTTTCTAAAATGCCAGAGTACATACTAACCAATTGAGACACTCAAGTTTGGTTGATTTTTTTTTAGAAAATTAAAGTCCAACATACCAGTTCAGCACAATCCAAGTCTGATCTGCAGCTACGGAAAAAATGTTATTGTTGCCAAACTAGATTTGACATGTTATTGGATGGAAGGGTTCACACATTTTCTAGCTTGGGTGTGTGTCTGACTGTTATGAAAGCCCATGAAGAAAGTTCGAAGCCAATTTTAATGCAGTCGTTTAGTAATTATTACAGAAATCCAGGTCATTCCAATTGGCTCATACTTTTTTCCTTGCATCTGTTAGCTCAACTGGCAAAAACGAACGTGATTTGGTAGATTAAAAGGGAGTTGATTAAAAGTGGCCATACTGCATGCGATCTGAGCAATGTGTGTCCTACCAGAGGCTGCCAGTAGCAGGTCCTCACTGAATGAAACACTCTTTCTCAGCATGGCTGTGTCTGATTGGCTCACATGGAGAGGGGGAGGAGTTGTACTCCTGGGGGCTTGGGTAGTGGGAATGGGTGAAGATTTAGACTGAAGGATGGGAGAACTGGGAGACAGACAAATCCTCGCTGAGAGAAACGGGAAGAAGAGAGAACAGGAGAGAAGACAGGGAAAGGTAGAGAGGAAAGTGGATAAGAAATGGAGACCAATGAGAACGAAGCACAAACGAATCATGAAACAGACAAGGTGGAGGTCAGGAGGGAAAAAAAGACAGCGGACAGTCAACGGTAAAGAGGAATGACTAAAGAATCAGGAAATCATGAGAGATGGTTCGGATTTCTAAGATGGAACTAATGTTTTGGAATGACCTCAGTACAGGGGACCTTAGAAAATGAAAGATGAAAGAAATAGACCTAAAATTGCAATTTAATTCACAACCTGCTGGAACAGAGGTTCGTTCGTGTGGCAGTTTTTATCCCCTGCTTAATCAAAAAAGGGTTTAAAATGTTTGTATTTTTTGTAGAACTTGCACAAAAATGAATCACAGACAAACAGGGGTAAATGAATACATTTAAACAGCAAAATGAGTCCATAAAACCAAACAAAACTGAATAAAATAGAGAAAAGATTCACATCTCCTGCCCGCCTGGGTTTGATGGTAAAGACATAACGAGATATGACCTGCGCCGGACCTGCAACGTCCCGCATTTGCGAAGGTATGACATCGAAACATTCGCTCATTCCTCAGGTGAATCTTATCATCTGAGAATAAATATGTTTCCGTCACAAATGTAGACCAAACTGCATCTTAAGCAAAAAAACCATTAAAGAATAAATGTAGGTACTACTCATGTTTCGCCCATCCTCATTTGTTTTAATTTGTACTGGTTTGGAACGAAGTTGCACACGCACAGTTTGTGAACCCTTCGGTACCTGCGGGGAGCGGACCCACTGCAGGGCTCTTCTCGGTCGCATCAAAGACCAATCTAAAACCGGAATGCTGATGGTCTTACCGGTTTTCGGAGTGAGGCTCAGCTCCGTGTCAGAGGAGGAGGACTGGCGGCTGTATGACTTGGAAGGGGAGAAGGAAGAGAAGGTTTGGGCTCTCAAAGGGGTTGGGGGTCCTGAGCAGAAAGGGATGCCAGGGGCCTCCTCCCCGAAAGCCGCCCTGTCAGAGCAAGGAGGAACAGACTCAATCTCACACACACAGTGAGCGCTTGCACGTGTTTCTGTATGAGTGCATGAAAGTAGGAGAGGTGGCATGTGGGGGCGAAAAACAGAGAAAGCTTAAGCGAGAGGGTTTAGTGCTTGGCCGTGGGGGAGACGAAACTGCGTTGCGGGGAGAGAGAAAGAGAGAAAGAGAGGGGCAGGCAGGTGAGGAAGGACGGAATTGTGAATCAAATCAGAAAATACCGAAAGAAAACATGACAACACAAGGCGTGAACAAAACGTACGAGACACAGCGATGAGATGAAAAAGCATTTGTTTCAGCTAACCAAAGCACAACACTCAGCTAACCTAAGACAACGTGACCAGCAAACTGACTAACCTAGTAAGGTTTACTACCCAATTCCGCCGAATCCTAGGCCAAATGTAACATTCTGGCTAACTCCCAGACCACATACTAAACATCCCGCAGCAAAACCCAGACATCTGACTGGCTACACTGTACAAGCAGTGACTGGTCACTAAGACACAGTGGCATGGGCCTTAGGTAAACAAGTTGCTTTGGCAGCTGAACGGGATGAAAGGGGCCTGGTGATGTGACAGCCGTCTGGTCCGATGGAGAGCGGGTGCTGGGCGGTCTTTTGCAAGGTAGTGGCGGGGCTGTGGGGGTCACCTGCCTACACTGCCTGGCTCTGGGGCCCTCTGAACTCCTGTGTCTGTGCTTCATACCGGCGAAGAGCAGCGTCGGGACGGAAACGGAGAAGCCCTGAGACAGGCGGTTGCTCGCACTGTGAACCGGACTGCTGTGAGTGGAGCGACATCCAAGAGCAGAAGGAGCAGCCTGCGGAGAGCTACACACACACACACACACACACACACACAGACATTTCATACAGAAAACACAGACAGACAACAGGCACATACGCTTGCCCGCACACACATAACACACAAACGTACAACACAACGGCACATGCCTGTATCTGTAAACAAACAAGACGAATACGAACGAACATGTATAGTCATACAGATAGGAGAGCACTGGCATACCAGGGCGTGGCAGGGCTCAATAAAGCAGGATTTTCAGGAAAATTAGGGGATACCTTAAAATAAAACATCCCAAACTGAACTACCCCTAATATTAGTACGCAGTGTATAACAAAACAAAAATAGTAATAGATTAGCAATAATAAAATATCCCCTAACTTTTGTAAGCAGTGCAGTATTTACCGTTTTATATATACACTATTTTACTATACTATTTATACTACATATATAATATCTATATAACAGCCACGCCTACTACTGTTAATCTGTTATTTCATTAATTATATTATTAGACTACATCTTATGGGATTTATAGCCTAATAATATGCTTAACTGTATATTGTAACTTGAGGAAAAACTTTCATACGCCACGTAGATTAAAAGCTTTAAATATAATAAAGACGGATTCAACCCGTACCTAAATATTTTGGTTATTGTGCATTTTAACCAAAAAAAATAAAATAATTTATACGAGCTCCTCTGAATGCTTGTAATTGTTTACAAGCCAGTCTCGTCTGAACCAATATGGCAAACGTGTTGACATAAGGCAAGACCCCAACATGTTACATCCTAGTAAGAGTGACAATGGTAGCAAAATAAAAGGTGATTATCCTGCATGTGCAAGGTTTCTACCAAGCTGACAATTTTATAGCAGACGGGTGTGGCTGTGCTGTCCGAGCAAAACTGAGAGCAAGAAGCTGTGTGGCAATTGAGTGCAGAAGACCTGAAGTATCTCAGGCCCAGTAAAACCATCGAGACCCTGATGCAGTCAGTTGCACTGCAGACGAGTGTCGTAAAACGTCGTCTTCATGGAAGTTCTGCTTAAAAAGATACATCTCAGCAGAAACGTGCACAATTTGCACAGTCCATGATGCCATGTCCCCTAAAAAGGTTCTCCACGACCATAAACAGTGGGGATTATATTATTTTAGTATAAATAACTTACTAAATTGTTTTGAAGCTCTTATTGGTCAGCTATCCTCCCAACTGTGCATGTAGAGGAAACAGACTTGCAACGGACAGTTGAAAATTTTACCCATCGTTAATTCCGGACCTGATGGCAAAAACCATTCCTGGTTGGCATTCTGAGCTCCCCGACACTGTTTCTGTGAGAACATTTCACACAGAGCAGGCCGATACACAGACGTAGCACGTACACGACACGAGACGACACGACACGACACGACAAGCAAACACAAACGACTACGAGCAAACGCAAACGCAAACGAGGGCACAAATGACCACGAAGGCAGCACTGAGCAGGCGACAGACGTCACGACGAGCGCCGTATCTGCACCGGTTCCTCTGAACTCACTAATACAAACATGCAAGTCGAGGGAAAAGAGAAGCAGAGACGGCGTGGGGGAGACAAAACGTGCAGGAGGAGGACGGCAGAGCAGGGGTGTGTAGTGTGTGTGTGCTGAGAATGTATCAGAGTTAAACATACTCATTAAACAAACTCTCACACACAGACAAAACAAGTTACTGCACATACAATGATATATCCTTATGTTTAAAAGCTATCCCCGTGACATCACACTTTACAGCGAGGATCACAATAGGGGCACTAACTTACAGCTTTAATCCTGTTACTTAGTCATAAAATACTGACTAGTAACATTAGTCAACAACTGGGTTTAAACAGTTTAACCATTATAATTCCATTTACAAGATTATTTACTGAATAACTAGTGATTATTTCTGTCTACGAGTTAAAACATTTTTACGTTAATAGCATCAGAATTAGTGTAACAGCTCATGGTTAGTCGGTATTTAAACTAATTTTCTATCACAACGAAGTTCAGAGTGTCCTAGCATTAATATCTCATAGTTAAGAAAATATCAATTAATTTATTTGTTGTAGGTTAATGACTGAACAGTATAATTAGTGCCTATTTGAGACCTTTGTTATAAAGTGTGAAGCTTAACTAAGAAAGGCCAACCTTTAGTTCTTAAGTAAGTACACAGTACTGTGCAAAAGTCTTAGGCCACCATTTCATTTGTTGTTTGATCATTTTTGGGTATAAAAACACATGACGTATTATCACCGACTAGACCTTTTGATCTTTTGTTTTAGTCGCTCCGTAATTCTTTTCCACGCATCTTCGTTCCAATCTTTGTGAGCGTTACCATATCTTAGCCTTCTCAACCTGGTCCAATTCCAAAAAACGGTCTCTTGGCTGCTACCCTTATAAAAAGGCCATTCCTGATTAATCATCTTTGGACTGTTATAGGGTGACCTTGGCATCCCGGTGAAGCTGCTGCTGTAGCTCACGTGTAGACTCAATACTTTAGTTTTTTTTGCATGATGTATACTATTGTGTGTATTCTCTGATTTTGTATTTAAAAAAAAATAAAAAAATAAAAAAAAAAAAGAAATTGTGCCACGGCTAAAACAACGTCTAGTCTAATAGTGGGCTTTTGCCCAGTAGTGTGTACAAAGGTATTATAAAAATGCACAAAATGGAGTAAAAATGTGAAAAAGGATGGGTGTGTGTGGATGAAAAAATTAATTCATTAATTTAAACAAATTCAAAATTAATTTTTTTTAAAAAGCTCTGCAACCTTACAGGTTAAATGCTGGATTTCTTATTTTTAAGTAGAGATGCACCAAAAAAAGCACTTCCTTCACTGTGAGAGTGAAGACCTTATAAAAGAAGCATGATGCAGTCTGCATTCTCTTTGCTCGCCACTGCCTGCATCTCACCGGTTCTTATTTTTAAGACTTTCATAATCCTTTATACCATTATCGGTACAGAGCAGTACGGCTCTTATAACTGATGTGCCGAATCACCTTGTATTAACAGATATTTTTGTTTGAGCTTTAGTAGGGAGTGAGATGCAGGCACTGGAGAAAGAAGAAGAAGAAGTGTGCACAACATTAGACAAGCAACCTGTAATTTTGATTTACAGTTGTGTTCCTTTTTTTGGTGCATCACTACTTTCACGCTACATATTCCGCGTAATTAATTTCAGATTTCTTAAGTTATTTGGTTCATTTGGATTTAAGCAGGCTCATGAACACCCTGGTCATCGCTTACTCTTTTAAGTCTTTGGACGGGGAGGAGTTGCAGGGGTTTGTGGCCGACGTGGGTGCTTGTGTGTTGCTGATTTTGTCAAGCGTACACGCGGTGCCAATTGCCCGGACGACAAGGCCTGATTCGCCTTCCAGGTCGAAACATTGAAGGTAACCGACCACTGCGTTTCCACCCATCTCAAGCACCTTCAGACCGATCTTCCTCTGGAGCTCACCTGCACACAGACACGCACACCTGGAAGCGATATTCACGTACTGCGACCGCGTTGGGTTTATAAAAAAATCATTTATTCGCCATCCCGTCCAACGATTCGTTATTCGTTGTAATTTCTCAACTCAGTCTTGGCAAAGCAAGTTCACAGTACTCAGAACCTAATCAGTTCTTCATATCCTGAAGTTCTAAAGGATTAGGGCTGCACTGGGGGACCAGCAAGACAATTTATTAGTATTGGCTATCGGTCGCTGTTACCTTGCCTGTTGCCTTTAGTTTTCATAGTCTAGGGTATCAAAACACTACAGGCAGCTTTAAGCAGCTAAATGGTTCTCGTTTCCTACCTGTGGGTATTTTTACCTGACATAAGAGAGATGAGTCGTTGCCGGGCCTCGTTGGATGCTCGTGGGGTCCGTATACGATCGATCCACTGGTATTCGGGATCCTCGTTGACCACCAGCTCCTCCACAAAGCCGTGGACCATGACAGCCCGGTAACAACGTGGGATGGACGTGGCTGTCAGGCAGAGAAGGAATGAATCACAGGAGGCAGTTTTTAACTAGAATTACTGTTGGTAATCGTTTATTAAAAGAAAGAAAGAAAAAAAGAATTACATTAAAAATGAAATTTAAAAGGAAAACTGATAGAAGTTTGGAAAGAACTAAAAGACATTTAAGAAATTATAGAGAGGCCTAGACTTGTGAAGAGAAATTAAAAGTTTGAAATATATAAAAGAGATACGAGTTACAGGGGGGTTTAAAAGGGACACAAAAAATTTAAATACGAACAGTTGTCATAAATAAATAAATAAAGTTGAACTAAAGAAGGTAAATTAAAGAGAAAACCCATATTTACATTGGAAGACCTTTCTTAGCTTTTTTTATACTTCCTAACTTTAAAACACCATTTAAGTTACTCCATTGTTAGCTGTTGCTATTTTGGATGCCAGTGCTTTGTTTCATATCGTGCCCCTTCTGCCTCTCCACCACAGAGGCGTGTGCGCACAAAGCATGAGCAAAAAGTCCCCAAACAACAACTGGACATTCAGCAATGGAATATTGGGTCATTTTGCCCGATAAATGAAAGACCAAGTGTAATATTTTGTCTCCGTTGTTTACCTGGGCTCATTTGAACCATATTCACGACTTGTTCTGTTCGGGTCAAATTTAGGCAGGAATCTATAAAAGTCTAAAGGTTCACAAACTTAAGCACAGGGTGGAACGGATACTTACTACAGAAGAACTTTACACCACAGGACGACTGTCTGAAACGGTTCAGGTCATTAAAGAGGTCCACTTTCACCAGTACGTTGATCTCACCTCTAATACCTAAACACATGTGCTGGATTAGTACAGGATTAAGCTGCACCTTTAATACACTCATTACAGACTGTTTAACGAGCTTTCCATTTGGTCACGCACCATGGTGTTCATTTATACCTACAGGGCGAGTCAAAAGTCATAGGACACGCTTTTATTTCAGAAACTAACAGGAAAATGATATATCTGAATCCCTAGCAAGTAATGGGCAACGGGGGTGTCTTTTAGGCCATGTCCGGAACATGGCCATCATCTTGAAAGTTGCCATATTGGATCAAGGGGAAGGCGGTCATTTAGAATAGCAAAGAAGATGAGAATTAGATCAGAAATCGATTGCAGTAATCAGATTTGCAATATCTATTGTGGTTAGAAAGCGAACGCAGAAAGTTTAAAACTTCTGTTCCATCCCTCACAGCCAAATTCAGAAAAGCCGGGACGGTGAGCAACAAGAAACGTAGTGATCATCTGAAGAACCGCTATCGACCAAAAACCCTCAACAATGGTTTTGGCAGCCTTTGGGAAAAGACCACGACTGCGTCCGAAATCGCCTACTTCCATACTATACAGTACGCGAAAGCAGTAGGCGAGAGCATGTAGTGTGTCCGAATACAAAGTATGCTTGAAAATGCGCGAAAAGTCCCCGTATGACGTCCTCAATCGGCAGCCATTTTTAAGTATGCAACCAAAGCACACTATCCTATCCCATGATTCAACTGAGGCAGCGATGGCGTTCAATGCTGATGAAGTAAAATAGTGGACAACGTGACGGTTTACAAATGTAAGTAAATATTTAAAAATGAAATATAAAAAAATATTATAAAAACAAAATTATTATAAATGTGGTGTGACATCATGCATAACATGACATTGGCAAGATGGTCGGGCGTAGTGCGTCCGAGGTTCTGCGTATACTGCATACTCACATTCGGCTTTAACGGTCGAGCAGTGCGTACTGAATCGAATCTAGTGAGTACTGTCAAAGTATGCGATTTGGGACGCAGCCATTCACTGCATTGTGTCACTTCTTCACTATTCACTATCACTTGAATCCTGCCATATATCCCTAATGAAATGCCATCTACAGGAGCCTGAAGTTACTACCACTCTTTCTTTAATACAGGGAGCTTATGTAAAGGTGTGCTTATTACCTTTGTCATAAGTAAAAAAGAACCAAACCGTCTGTTAACCAGGGTTTTAAAATGTAGGCTTTTCTCAAATTCAGTGAATGGTTTTTTATCTTGACCACAAAAATTTTAACACAAAAAAATATGAAGGAGCCTGAATTAATTTTGATTGGCAGCTTGTGAAATACTTGCAAACCGTGTATACGAGGTATAAAAGCGCTGTTTCAACTTCCACTATATAAGTATGCCATTGCAAACCTAGCCTTCACAGGACAATTACATTCTATTTATTGCTTCCTTATATCGACACTTCTCAGTGTACCAGCTACATAGATAATTAGGGGTAGTTTGGGATTATTGAAAGCAGCAGGGTTTGATTAACGTCTTGTCTCAAAGCAGAGTATCCTGGAGTACTTAAATACTGAAAGCAATACTGATATGCAGTAGCAGTAGGTCTCTGGCATTTGTCTTAGGTCATGCCGGAAGGAGCGGTGGCTTGTCAGGGAATCATCCCCAGTGGTGCTGCAGCAAGCAATAGATGCCAGCCATACATAGGGCTGGCACGGCATTCAGGAAAGGTTCCTTCCTCAGCACTCTGAGAATAAGTGCTAAGCCCTTCATCGACAAAGTAGTGGGTCTCACCCAGAAGTAAATGAATTTGGTTCCTTACATGTCTCAGGTCAGCTATGGCTGCTCATTTGGCATCTAAAGAATCCTGTAATAAAGCTTGTCTTCTATTAAATCTATAAATAAATTTAAATAAAACTTATTTACTTATTACTTAACCAGGCTGCAAATAATACTACAATTAAAATCCTAAATTCTCTGATCATAGCCCATGTATGACATGCCTGATGCCTCAAGAACTTGTGCTGTTCTGATTATTATTCGTATTAACTGTGTTTTTGATTTCAATTCCAGCCCAGGGTGCTTGAATGGGCTAGCGTTTATCATCTAACATGCAGAATACTTCAATTACAAGTGAAAAGAAAGAGCGTCTGACTTGCCACTCTTTTTGTCCATAGTGTCCGATAAGCAGGTGATAATCCCTCAAGAGTTCCAGTTTCCATTTGTACTTCCCACTTTCTTTTTCTCTGTTTCAGAGAGGCATTTGAATCACCTTTGAGCTGAAATGGGTCAGTCAGTGGTGGCCAAGAATTCATCAGAGCAGGATTGTTGTGAGTTCACCAAGAAGAGTCATGTGCGAAAAAAACCCCCCGAAAGAAATGTAAACGCAGAATCAAGGCAGGTCACTGCTGGATTCCTGTCAACAAGCAAAAAACAAGATTGGAGAACATGTAAAAATATTTACTGGAAAGCAATTAACCCTAAAGTCACAACCTGATGCTTGATAGATAATGAGAATTATAGAAAAAGATTCTCCCTAAATTTATACACAGTGCTTATACTAAAGTTACATTTTATAGTGGTGTATGTAATTACTTTAAGAAGCACTCTTTTAATGGTGATTGAGCCAAATTGTTTTTATGAATGTGTAAAACATATCAGCAGTTGCATGTTCTTGCAAGTCTTTCTTTTTAAAGCCTTCAACTCTTTTCTCTTGGACAATTCGTTACTCATTTCCTAAAATGTGAATTGGATCAGTATTTACAAAAACAGTATGGACTGGTGATCTGGTCTTAGCATTCTCAGAATTCTGACTAAGATAAAATTCCTATTTGACTAATACCCACTATGAGAAGGGCATTTAATCACAGGTATTTCAGCATCACTTCCAGAACAGTCCTATGATAAAACCTGACCAACTAAGCACTCAAACTGACTGAGCTAAAATTCTGTCAGACCATGAGAAGAACTACAATTTTGACAGTGGAGTAAAATCAGCTCAGCTAGAGTGTAAGCATAACCTGTTATTTTCTCTCTACGCTCAGGAAGAAAAATCGTATTCACAATGACAGGTGTGAAATCATGAGCAAGGAAAAGCAAAAATGTTTCTGGAACAGGCAATGATTTGTAGTCATGATATGGCCTACAAATGGGTGACTCTAGTAAAGGTAAATGCAAAATAAGAAGAGAACTTTTAGTTAGAACCTTTCTCTGAAATGATCAGTGCATTATTTATAGGCAATGTAACTAGAAGTCTAGATGTAGACTTAGAGATAAACTAGAGATAAACAGATCCATTAGCCGGTGATTGGAATCAGTTGTTTTTCATCGATCTAGAGTTTTGAAAAGGCTCATCCAATCAAGTGCTTGTTTATGAAACCGGTGATTATGCATAGAGATTATAAATAATTGTTCAATTTTGTGTTATAGTGCAATCGGTCCGCCTGTAGTTTCAAGTGCAAAACACAGGGCACAACAGTGTCCAGATGATTTAAGGGCTTTAGTAAAAGTACCTTCATCATTTATAGCTATAAAATATGTACCGTGAACCTTTCCTTGTTTTCTTTTACAACATGTTTAATGTTATTGCAGCAATTTCATTAAATACAACCATGTCACTTTGCTCCTGTGGTTATTTGCTTAAAGAAGTGTGGAAAAAGGAAAAAAATAAAACGGCATTTGGGCAAAGAACTAATGTACTTCATAGGGTCCTATCTGTGGTGCTATGTCCCTAAGCCTCGAGTTTGTGGGCTGTACCTGCAGTGTGGAAGATCTTGATCCGCTAGTGTTGGTGAGAGCAGCACTCCGTGGTATACTGGACACAATAAAACCAGCACCATTGGGCAAAGGCTGCCGAACTACCATCTTCCCTTTGCGTGTTTCAGCCAAGAACAGGCTGTACCAATATGCATCGCTGGAAATGAGCGTGGAGTCCCCGATGGTTGAGTTTCTCTGGCTGGAAACGCTGCTTCGTGCGTGGAGAACTGCTTTGGTGGGTTTGGTCCTCTGGCACTTAAGCACACAAATGACCAAAACGGTGATGAGGAGCAAGAAGGACACAGTGCCCAAGCTAAGCAAGAGGTAGAGGTTTAAATCTGTAAACAGGTCGTATTCCACTGGAGTCTCTGTAGTCTCTGTTAACTGTGTAACCACTACTTGTTCCACAGTGGAAACCTTGATGGTGACTGTGGCTGACTGTGGGGGTTCTCCATTGTCTTTGGCAACAATCACAAGGCGCTGGTATTTTGGATCCCGGTAGGTGAACATGCGTGCAGTCCGGACCTCGCCATTGTAACGGTCCAAGGTGAACAGTGTCGCGTCAGTGTTCTGCAGGAACTGGTAGGTGACACGGGAGTTCTGGGCTGAATCGGCGTCTAAGGCAATGACCTTGGCCACTAGCAACCCCTGATCGGCAGCCCGCGGGATTACCTGATCTATAATGGTATCATGGGCGCGCCACGGTGACACTATTCGGGGTGCATTGTCATTCTGGTCGAGAATTATCACACGTACAGTTGCGTTGGCACTAAGAGGAGGGACCCCCGAGTCTCGTGCTTCTACGTGGAAAAGGAACTCCCTCTCACGCTCAAAGTCAAAGGCACGCAGGGCATAGAGGTTCCCGTTTTCTGGGTTCACCGAAAACAAAGTGGACACTGATGTGTTGGAGATCTCCTTCTCCATGATGAAGTAGACCAGATACTGATTCTCATTCAGGTCGGGGTCATGTGCAGTAAGGGAGGACAGGAGCTCACCTGGCTCATTGTTTTCTGGAAGGTGGATCAAGTAAAAAGATCGGGAGAAGACAGGAGGGTTGTCGTTGATGTCCAGGATCTCGAGGCTGATTGTTTCATTGTCAGTCAGCGAAGGGGTTCCTCTGTCGGTCACTTGGAGTGTGATCTCATAATGTGAGACCAACTCACGGTCCAAACTGTCTTTTAGAGTCAGCTCAAAGTAATCTTCTGACGATTTATTAAGTATGAAAGGCAAAGTCTCTGCTTTGTGTAGAGAAAGAAAGACATTGCCATTATCTCCAGAGTCTCTGTCGCTCACACTGACCACGGCGATCACCATCCCAAGGGGAGCATTCTCCTTAACCGAGCTTTTGAACGACTTGACTGTGATGTCTGGGACGTTATCATTCAGGTCTGTGACAAAGACCAAAATTTTGCATTGCGCAGAAAGAGGACTCACGGCTTTGTCCTTGGCTTCAACATACATCTCGAAACTTTTGGTCTCTTCAAAGTCAATTATGCCTTTCACTCTGATTTCTCCAGTTTCAGGGTTCAAAGAGAACTTCTCCTGCGTTTTCTCCGATGTGTACAGCGTGTATGAGTACAACACTTCTGCGTTCGTGCCTTCATCTCTATCCGTCGCGTTAAGCTGCATGACCAGTGTGCCAACTAATGCATTTTCTATCAGATCCACCGAATATACCTGCCTGTCAAACTGAGGGGCGTTGTCGTTCGTGTCCAGCACATGCACGATGATGCTGGCCGTACCTGTGCGCGCAGGTGACCCGCCATCCACCGCCGTGAGGATCAGACTGTGCACAGCTTGCTTCTCTCGATCCAGAGGACCCTGGAGAACCAGATCGACGTATTTGGTGCCGTCGCTCCCCGACTGGATCTCAATGGTGAACTGGTTTTGGTTCTGGCTCAGGAAATAAGTCTTGACAGAGTTTTCTCCTACATCAGCATCCACTGCATTGGTGATCGAAAATTTCTCCCCTGGCCTGGCCGATTCTGAGATATCCAGGGGTATCCGCTCCCTCCTGAACTGCGGGGCATTATCGTTTATGTCCGTGATTTCTAACTCAATATTAAAAATTCGTATCGGATTCTCGATAATCACGTCCATCTTTAGGAAGCACGACGAAGAGGTCTTTGCAGGGCACAGCGATTCTCTGTCGATTTTCTCCGTTACAAACATCTCCCCGGTTTCTTTGCTCACGTCCAGATATTTCTTGCTGTGGATGTAGTCGAGCTTCACGTTGCGCCTCGCCAGGCTGCGCGCGTCAAGCCCCAAATCTGCGGCCAGATTTGCAACCACGGTTCCTTCCGCCGTTTCCTCCGGGATGGAGTATCGCGTTACTCCGAAAGCAAAGCCACAGAGCACGGACAGAACAGCCACACCGACCTGCCGTGATCTCCTTTCCAGCAAAGCGGCCATTCTGAACACAACGCGCGCAACAATGATACAAACCAATCGATCGATAGAAATGTGCAGTCAATCCATAATCATGCGTGCATCTTAAAAGTGGGCAAACATCATTGTCAGAAGGTGTGTGTCCGTGCACAGCATCCTAAACTGTCATGGCTTCCTCAAACACACACAGACGCCCTCCCTCGGTTGGAAAATTACCTTCCATTATTAGAGCTGAGCCAAAAACAGGTTCCTCTTTAACACCCTCAGTTTGACCGAAACAAAAAGCTGATCTCAGAACGCGGAGTTAAATTTGGGTAATAATAAATAGCTGCGTTTTTAATAAACTGATAACACGCACACGTTGCACGGTAATTAAAAGGGACTGTATCAACCGAGTTCAAATTTACTTGAGACCCAACTGTATGGAAAACAAACTTTCACACAACCTAACAAAGCATACAAACCCAGCCTCTACACAAAACTTAGGGCATGCTGGAGAAAAGTCTGACATGTTTCCACAAGCTCGAGTAAGTAACTAACTAAATAAGTTTATTATTTGTGTTTTTGCATAATCAAAAACATGTAATTTAATATAACTTTTTATATAACTTTTTATACCTATAATTATCTGCAAAACAAAGCATCGCAATTATCGTAATTACTTTACGATTGTATTCTGTATTAGCAACAAATTATGACTTAAATCTATATTTACGTCTATATGGGACTGTGGTGGCATAGTATGTAAGCCACTGGACTATGGGCCAGAAGGTCCAGGGTTCAAATCCCACCTCTGCCAAGCTGCTACAGTTGGGTCCCTGAGCAAAGCCCTTAACCCAAAATTGTTTGGATCGTAAGATTGTATGAATTGTAAGTCACTCTGGATAAGAGCATCTGCTAAATGTGATAATGTAAATTTAATGATGTTTTATTATTAAATCAATTTCCTCAAACTAAAGGTGACCTTCTGGCTTAAACAGAGAGAGTCTCTCTATAGGCTCCAAATCCACAGGACATGGTGATGTGGTTTATTAGTTTAGTAGTTTCGTGAAAATTCTTTTTTTTTAGGATTAAGAGTATTTTGTAGCAGGGGCAGAATGGTGGATCGGTGGGTAGCACTGCTGTCTCACAGCAAGAAGGTCCCGGGTTCAATCCCAGGTTGGAGCGACTTGGATCCTTTCTGTGTGGAGTCTGCATGTCCTCCCCTTGTCTGCGTGGGTTTACTCTGGGTACTCCGGATTCCTCCCAAAGACGTGTGCTAGGTCAATTGGTGTCTCTAAATTGGCATTGACTTGTGCATGTGTCTTTGACAACAGGCAATTCTTCACGTTGGCCAAGGTGGGGAATTTCATTCTTTAGTTAAGCC
>JAVSBV010000103.1:64311-81964 GCA_033117975.1 Parotocinclus spilosoma
TGAATGTACTGTTTCTATAAAATTATTTTTTACACACACACACACACACACACACACACACACACACACACACACACACACACACACACACGGTAATACTAAATTTAAAACAATGCAGAGTGCCTGTTTGCAGCTTATATATAACCCTAACCCATGATTTTAAATGTTGTATTACCTTGTATAGTTTGCCAGTTCTACCAACTAAAACTTTTCCTCAGAGCTTCTTGAACTTATTTATTCCCAGCATAGTTGGTCTTGCCAACAGACATTTCTCACTAAGTGAATACACACGCACATGCAAAATAACCCAATCATAATCTGATGTTATCTGTTTATTCAAGTGGTCATGCAAACAGCATACTCTGATTTTCCAGATTAGATTAAGGATAAGATTAAGAGAGCTAATAATAATAAGAGTTGAGTTTTAGTTGGATTTATCACCACATGGTACCCATTTCTCCGACTTCATTTGGTTTTCTTAGTCAGCACATGCATGCAAGCATAACCCGACACCTTTTCTGGGTCCACTCATTTTAAGTTTGAGAGAGTTTAATTTTTGGGACTTTTTGCCTGTAACAAATTTTTCTCAAGGGCTCTGGAAACCCTGAAATGAAATGAGAGAAAAACTGCTACCAAACACATCTGGGGAGACTAAAGCACAGTACATCCTCAACAACATGAATCAGTGTATTGTCTAATTAATAAAGTTTGAAGTTTATGTTGTGTCCTGCTGTGATATTTTTGGCTGTTTGCAAAAAAGGAATACTATTACTGGTCGTGCCATGTAAACCCAGAGAATTCCCCTTTCATCTGATTACTGAGTGCATGTACACTCATTGACAGGATTTCTTCTATAGCATGGAGGTTTTGCTGTCAAATAGCCTTCTCACAGCTTACAGAATATAATCCCTTATATGGTGAGACTTTAATCAAATACACTTCAGCTTCAAGAACTGTCATTCAAGTCCTATAATATGCTTGTTCTATCAGACATTCTGTTATCAGCTTCTAGATATTTGTGATCATATATAGTGGCTTTCAGATAGCACAAACTCGTCACACCGCTTTAAAATGCAACACTTAGAATGTTAACGTTAAGGAAAGGTGATAGAGGTACACGTGCAAGTATTTACCGAAGACCTCGTTTTTACAAAACAAATAGTTACACAGGAAAAAATGTACTGTGAAATTTCATTTATTAATTTACTTAAATTGCTTGACAGTTTTATTGTAAACTTTTACAGTTTGCCCATAAAGTTCACAGTTGTACTATGATTTTTTGATGGTAATTTGGCCACTTCATGGTTTCACTGTCAAAATTCATAGTACAACTGTAAACTTGGTTGATTATGAACTGACCAGAAACTATTTCACAGTTCTAATATGGATTTTGATGGCAATTTGATTACTTCATGGTTCTACTGTCAAATTTCACCGTACATTTTTTCCTGGGCAGAACAGCACAGGCTATCAAAAGGGGTAAAACAATTAAGCAAATAAAAAATGCTAAAACGCAGGTACACAAGGCTAAACATTGCTAATACAAACAGGTAATACTACAATCAGTGCTAATACAAATAGAGCAATGTTAACAGAAACTAACAGGACCTAAACAGCAAGCTATGTTAACAAGGAAACAAGGCTAATGGCTAAAATTAACACAGACAATGAGTTAACAGATAACATGCTAACATAGCTAGACAATGTGATAATATAAATTTACCATTTGCTATGAACATAATGCCAACAGACAAATAAAGTACTAATATTTACTGGTACTGCTAAAAATCTGCAAACAAATAATACGAATTGTAAAATTACAGATTAATACAAAACAGCCAGTCAAACACACAAAAAAAAATCAACTGAAACAAGAACACACAGTGACAAAGGAGTGAGACTAAATGGGTGAGTCTGTAAATAAATAACCTGCCTTGGGAGCCAAAAAGGGTTTGATGATTGCTATGCAGGATTATGCAACTAATAAGCACACATCAACACGACCCTAGAACTTCCCCCCTTATATGGAATGCTGTTTCTGCAAACAGAGAAATGAGTTTTTACAATGTTCTGTTTACAGATATGCTATAGGTGCTGCACTGTTAGATGTTTAGTGACAAAGAAATCTATAATTCCCCTAAAACTATACTGGATTAGACTTGTACTAGCTATCCTGTGTTCACACAGATTCTTACTAAATATATATTGTTGTTGTTTATATAACAAACACGACGAGCTTCAATGGCCAACAACTGCAACATATAAAACGTCTTGTACAATGTCACTGAGCAAGTTAAACTATATGAAACTACAGTTGACACTTGAAAATAAATACTTGAAATAAAAAAAAAAAACTTTTGTGTTAAGGGTCAGCAGCTCATGGACTTGGAGAACAAGTTAAGAGTTGCCAAAGAGGAACTGGAGAAAGCAGCTTTGGACAAGGTGAGAAAGGAAATGATAGGATCTCAATTTTTACTACATAAAATACATCTTTCAAGGTCAAACTATCCTTAGAAATCCCCAGAGCTGTCTTTTAGATTACTGCAATACTGTTTATTAGACTGTTGGACAGGTTATTCACCAGTGTATGGTGCTCAGCCATTGTTTTAATCTGAATTTGATTTAGGAGTCTCAGCTAAAAGCCTTGAAGGACACCGTCCAGATCTGCTTCTCATCTGTCCTGCACAGTCAAACAGTGGATTTACACAGGCTGCCAGCCACACCCACTCACTTGATGAGATACTCACCCTTCCTCAATAACTCAAGAGTCACCTACAGGGAGCCACACATAAAGGTATGATAATCCTTAATTTATGCAAAGTACATATGCAAAATGAAATGCAAACATGCGAGATAAAGAGGATATTAGAATTAAGCAAACAATGCTGGTGATTTCAATGATAGAACATTAAAGGCTTTATTTTGTTCCTCCAGTGCATAGATAAAGAGGTGGAGAATAAAATTCTGTTGGATTTTTATGCAGCACACATTGTAACACAGGCCAACTGACAGGATTTCCCATGACTGAATGAAGAATCCTCTGTAAGATGTCATGCTGAGAACTTGATTTTCCAAAAATAACAGGGTGGTTTATTTTCACTTTGCTTCAACAGCGTTAAATGGGAGGGGTATTTTATTTTTGACAGAATTTGGCGAATATTCTAAAATAAATTTGAGTGGAACAGAATTAGACCAAGATTACCCACTGGTTATATTATTACCCAATGGCTTATCAGCATGACACAAAAGAGACCTGATATAGGGGTATAAATGGCTTTGACAGCTAAAATTTATTTAAAGACACTTGCTATACTCCATGCTTGTGATCTTCTGACACTTCAGAAAACCCCACAAGTGATTAGACTTAACATCTTAAGACCTTGACCAATGAACAATGCCCATAACTTGACTACATGCTTATAAAATAATTTAATACCTAATGACACAGAGTGTATCTAATTTCAGTTGCCATTAGCAATCATTAGATACAGTAGGTTTCCATACATAGGTTTCGCAAATGTTATGCACATTTATGGAATTTCAGCTAAAAATGCATAAGTCCACAATTAGTAGAGCAGGGAAATAAAAATGGAGGAATTTTCAGCGGCGTAATCTTTAGAGCTATGGCTATGTCCTTTCAAACTAAATGAGTAACGAGTGCTTGCGTAGGTTTGCCCAGTGGCGCACATGACACAGCTGTCTTTAACACATTCCGCCTTTGCATTCATTGAATAATTTTCTCTGAACAAATCTGCTTAATTATGTACATCATAATTGTAACAGCCAGGTTCACATTCAGTCAGGTCAACCATTAAATCATATCTGAATTCAACAATACTGAATTTTCTTTCTTTTTGGTATGATCAAGTGTAACAGAATCATGTGACTTGATATTTTATTTATTCATCACCTTTTATCACATTTTGGCTTTAGCGATATTTACTTTTCCACCTCTTGCTAGCGTAAACAACTTGCAGGCTTTTCTTTACGCAGTTTCAAAGCTTACAAAAACTGAAAAGACTCTTACATGGTCAGTCATAGCTGGATAATTTGGAGCACCTCGGATGAGCAATAGACACACTGTGATTAACATTATCCAATATGATTCACCAAAAAAAAACAGACATTTGTCTTGGATGCAGGTCACTTTCATAGTTAAAAATGCAGCATGCTTGAAAAACCATTAATCTAATGCTACTGACCAAATAATTTAAGCAATTGCATGCATTATCATTATCAGTCCACAATGTCCAATGGTACAAGAGTTTTCTCTGTGCCAGGATTCTTGCCAAAAATTCCAATTCTCTAAATCCATTAAGGAGAGGGAGTGTAAAGAAGGAGATTACACTGTTAGGCACCATTTGACAGTAGTTTTGGACACCACATGGCCTCTGATGGGTTTGGAGGATTCCTTTGAAGGCCTGAAGTAATGGCATGCTGCTATGCACCACAAACCATCCAGGTGGCTTTAATGTACAGCCTCCATTACTACATAGGATACTGCTTTCTGGAAGTAGAGTAAAGGAAGTACAAATTAATGTTATGTTGCCAAATTGAGGACTGCTAGTTCTTCCTGGATAGTTATGTGCTAAGAAATGACCAGCAGTAACTGTGATTTTACCTTTGATATTTATCTGTGTTCAGGTTGAGTTATTATAACAACTTGATGAGTTTCACTTTACATGGAAATCTATGAGACTCCAACAGTTGGAAGGACACCACCTTCTGATGGTCCACCAACTGACTAATATCCCAACTTTTAATTATATTTATTGCTCCCATTATTTGCACACACTTAGATTACACACTGATAATGAAGCCTTGATGTTCTCCTGCATGAACACTAACTGGTGTGTTGTGCTGATATGACAGAATACCAGTTATAACTCAGGACTTTGCTTAATGTTTTTATTGGTTTTTTTTTATTCACACTTTTATATACCAATACAATTTTCATTAGTGAGAAGATTTGTAAAACTGCAAGTTTTTCATGAAACGTATATATCATCTTTAACAAGCCTAAAGACAATCCAGATTTGTGTGCTATTAATACACTGTGAACTTTGAACAATACCTGCGGGGGCCTGTTCACATTTATCTCTATTTGTTGGAATATTTATACTGTGAACTTTTAACAATGCATCTGAGATTTTCTTCATATTTGATTGTATCTGTTCGAATTGGTATTTGTCAGTGTGACATTTGAGACTTGTTAATATATTTCTGCATATTTTGGTGCAGTATGAGCACAGCTAATATGAACAAGTCAAATTTTACCAGCAAGTGTCTCAGTGTATTCCAAATATACCATTAGATGTTTACGACATTTTTCAAAAAGCTAAAGTCAGAATACTGGACCTGGATATATAATTCTCTATCTTGTACAACCTCTACTGTTTACAAAGAATCTCTACTTGCTACTTGTGCTATACGTTTTTGGCTACTGTGATACTGTAATTTTCTTCAGGATCAATAAAGTGCTATCTTATCTTAGTCCCTGTGGGACACTGTAGTTCACTCTTGTGAGCTTGAATCATTAATTATTTACATAAACATACTGGTACAGTCAGTAAGGATATATACAAAAAAAGCAACTGTTCCATAACACCTACAGTATTTTCTAATCTACAAACAGGATTCCAAAAAAGTTGAGACACTAAATAAATTGTGAATAAAAACTGAATACAACGATGTGGAGGTGCCAACATCTAATATTTTATTTAGAATAGAACACAAATAACAGATCAAAAGTTTAAATTGAGAGAATGTATCATTTTAAGGGAAAAATGGTATTTCCAAATTTCATGGCGTAAACAAATCCCAAAAAAGTTGGGACAAGGCCATTTTTACCACTGTGTGGCATCCCCTCCTTCTTCTTACAACACTCACAACACTCAGACGTCTGGGGACAGAGAAGACCGGTTTCTTTAGTTTAGAAATAGGAATGCTCTCCCATTCATGTCCGAATAAGCGGCTGCTCCCATTAACCAGTGTTTTTTAACTGTTTTTTGAGGTACATTGTAAGCATCTCGATCATTTTTTTACACATTTGTTTACCACTGGAGATCCTCTTTCCACCTCTGCTTCTTAAAGATTCAGACTTTTGTTGGAATGTGTTGCACTAATCTACTGCTGTAATGGATGTTTATTAATTAAACATTTAATTAAACTAAATATCATAGTTTTATGCAGTCTGCAATGATAGAAACATTTTGTTTTATATTTTCACTTTCCATACTGTCTGATTTGGGATTGGAAGATTGAAAAACCATGTGCTACCATTACTATTGTAACCAATCTGTAGAACACAGACAAGTTAATATTTTGGTTAGCTTACTGCTAATATGGTAGAATAGATGACTATAAATAAGATGGCTATCAGTATCAGAGTGAAGGTAAACACATTGTCACTTTTATTATTATTGTAGCTGAAATGACAACATTTACACTGTACTAGGTAAGATTAAATCCCAGCTAGCAGGCTGAGTGAAGACACCATCTCTGGATGGTGCACAATGAAACTGTGGGCGCTACTCATGCTTGTCGGTGGATCAAATGATCCTCTTTACTGTTGGTTTGTCTGGAGCCTGTTCACCATGTGTGTGCACCCACACTGTAACTCTGCTCTCAACACCTCCTAGAGCTAGATGGGTGGCAATTCATCACTACATCTATCCTGTTTCTCACAGTCCAACAATGTTAAAAACGCCTGAACTGGGCAAAATGTCTTTAAGTGCATCATAGGGACATGCCTAGCAGCAACAATCTCTCACCAAGAGGTACACTACCTAAAAGCGTGGAAGCACTCGCTGTCTAATTAGGCCACATCTGTAATCACTTGCATATCTGCGTTCTTCTTTAACTGCACACTGAGTTTTGCAGCAATTCAACATTTCTGTCATTAAGGAATTTGTTTGTTAGTTCGTTTCTCTTTTGATGATAAAACTACCTTATTAGGCCAGATTAATTTTTTATGAATATATTATACATACATACATACATGCATGCATCAAAGCCATTATAAAGCCATTAAAGAAGCCAGAAACCCAAATGGTAAATGTGATTACATTGAAATGCTTTTAAGTGTATTAAAAATATAATAAGCCTGTTCATCTATTACACTTCTCAGAATCTCTATATTGCTAGTAACACTACTGTGCTGACCTTTTTTTCCAGGATATTCCCAAAGTTCCCAGAATCACGAGTAAATTGTCAGTGAATGCGGAGGTAATGAGGAGAGATGGTTCGGCAATAAAGGCCTGCCAACTGGTAAAAGTAAGTGTTCAGTACAATTACACACTAATGATCCTTGGCTAACTCTACTATGCTGTTTAATATGGTCCTTTACTCTCGGCACCTCTTTAGGCATTAGAAGTTAGACATTAAAATCTAGAGGTTTTATGTTATTTTTTATTTAGCTGGCAGGCAAATAATGCGGCTGCTTCTGCTTTTCTTTTTTTAATTCAGTACTGCCCAAATCACACTTAGTGTATGCTTGGTAATATAGCTACTAATTGATGATTATACATGCTTTCTATATTTTATGATGATGTTCATGATCATCATCCAAAGAACCAAGGTGTATAAAACAACCTGCTACTGTTATCAAATATAAGATGTCAGGCATTTTAAGGACTAGACTTATTTTTTGTGAGCTCCTGGCTAAAGCAACTGATTGGAAGCATCTTAATGGGGAAAATAAGGCACTTCATTAAACTCGTAGATCAAATTTGACAACACAGCATTAAAGTCCTGGGCTTACCTGAACATATCTAGAAGCGTCAGCCAGAGTCATTTGGCAGGTTTATTTCAGATGTGCTGGGTGCTCATATCTTTTACAAGACCATTGACATTGACCAGGCTCACAGAATGCCCACATATGATGATTACCAGTATCCATTGCTATCAAACAAGGAAAATGTTTCTACAGCTAGCTCAGCAGCAATCTCAAATCTTTAGACAAATTAAGCAGATGAATATGATTATCACCCTGCCCTCCACAGGGCTCTGACTTATTAGGTTTGTGATAAACTGTGATGAACTCCACAAGCAAGCCTTGTCACCAAACACGAGTGCTTGATCTCACTTATGCTCGAGTGGCAGAATCACAGTCGTGTTAATATGTACAACAGTTTAGTCTGTCATTGCAGGAATAGCTGAACAAGGTTTATGGTGATGTATGTAGTTTTAAATATCATATATTGCTGTATGTAGATAGCTTAATATATTTGTCTATGTGCATCAGGAAGTTCTAAAGTATTCCACTCACACCTCCTGTTTACTGCAGAGGACAGAAATGATGGCACAGTCACAGGAGGAAATAATATCTAAATGTAAATTTGCTTATTAGCATTTTATTCTTGCAAGCTACATATTTTCCCTGAAAAGACCCCTTCAGTGATGTCAATCTGTTTTCATGTAAATATAAACAAAACATCTATTAAACATTTTGTTGCTTTAGAGATATCAGTAGATTTAGCATTACTAGATCCATTGCGTTCTCGATATCACAAAAACACAAAGTGCTCTAGGGCACAACATTGGCAAGTGAGATTCACGCATATATTCTGATCACTTCTTATTTCCTGAATATTATTTATTCAATAATTTTCATACCAGCTGAATTCAATTCAGGGTCATGAGAAGCCAGGGCCTAACTATCATCACAGACTGCAAAGCCGGAACAAACATGGTTAGATTTACAACCCCAAATCATATAAAATTTGGGACACTATGGAAAATGCATATATAAAAAGTGTTCCTTACATTTATTTTGACTTTTATTTAATCGCAGACAGTATAAACTGGAGATATTTCATGTTTTGTCTGGTCAACTTCGTTTTATTTGTCAATAAAAATCATTTTAATTTATTTATATAATTAGAATTAGAAGTTAAGTTAGAAGTTAGAAGTTATTAGTTAATTGGAAAAAAGAGAAGATTTCACACAGGTGATGTCAACAGGTGACTTTAATCAAGATTTGCTACAAAAGCAGCATCCAGGAAAGGTGACCTCATGGGGTCCAGTTTGTCCTGTGTGTGAAAAGGGTGATCTAATTATTGAAATGATTAAGAATAATGCACTTCAAAGAAAGATTTTTAAAAAATTGCATATTTCTCCCTCTATATAATATGCATAATGTCATTAAATGATTTAAGGAATCTGGAAGAATTTCAGTGAGGAAGTTCAAGGGCACAACCTTATAGGGAAACTGTGTGATCTTGGATACCTCAGAAAGCACTGCATTAAGGACAGCCATTTAACAATAGTTGATATAAACACATAGGCAATGGATTACTTTGGCAAACCTTTGTCAAGTATTACATTATGAAATGCATTCACAAATACTTCAAATACTTTACTGTGCAAAAAGCAGCCTTAAGTTAACCAGAAGCTGTATCAACTTCTCTGGTCTTTGAGGCATCTTGTATGGACACAGTAGAAACATGTATTGGGGTCATATAAATCAGAATTCCAGGTCTTTTTTTGGAAAAAAAAAATGAATGCCTTGTGCTGAGGACCAAAGTAAAAAAATGACCATCCAGACTTGTAATTAGCAATAAATCCAAAATCCAGGGTCTGGCATGGTATGGGGCTGTGTGACTGCCCTTGGGAAAGTTCATTTAAACTTCTGCAATGGCAGGATTAATGCAGAAAAACTACAGTGAGATTTTAGAGCAACATATGTTCATCTCTTCAGGAGATGTCCATGCATTTGTTAACAAGGCATTGTAATGTGGCATTTTCTGATTTGGGGTTGTATTTTCTGCAATATAATGGGAATGTTTCGCTCAAAATGAGATTAATTTTCACTTTTTCAGGAAGGGGAGGACTGCTTCCAGAATCAAACCGAGAGACCATCTCTCAAGATACCAGAGGACACAGCTCACAAACCGGTAAATAACCCAAATAACACTATGTGGAAATCCACAGATGGGGGTTGTGCTCAAAACTTGGCAAATTCTCCACTGGCACCCTGTGCTCTTTACAGATGAAAGCAGGTTCACACTGAGCACACGGCGTTACAGAGTCTGGAGATGCCATGGAGAGTGTTGCTGCCTGCAACATCCTTTAGCATGACCAGTTTGGCAGTGGGTTAGTAATGGTGTGGGGTGGCATTTCTTTGGAGGGCCATTGACTGCCATTAGGTACCGAGATGAGATCCTCAGACCCCTTGTGAGACCATATGCTGGTGCAGTGGGCCTTGGGTTCCTCCTAATGCAGGACAATGCTAGACCTTATGTGTCTGAAGTGTGTCAGCAGTTCCTGCAAGATGAAGGCATTGAAGCTATGGACTGGCCCACCCGTTCCTCAGACCTGAATCCGATTGAGCACATCTTTAACATCATGTCTCGCTGCATCCACCAACGTCACATCTGTCAGACTGTCCAGGAGTTGGCAGATGCTTTAGTACAGGTCTGGGAGGAGATCCCTCAGGAGACCATCCGCCACCTCATCCGAAACATGCCCAGGAGTTGTTGGGAGGTCTTACAGGCACGTTGAGGCCACACGCACTACTGAGCCTCATTTTGACTTGTTTTAAGGACATTACATCAAAGTTGGATCAGCCTGTACTGTGTTGACCCCCAAATCCAGGCCTCCATTGGTTAATAAATGTAATTTCCATTGATGAATGTTGTGTGATTTTGTTGTCAGCACATTTAACTTTGTACAGAACAAAGTATTCAATGGGAATATTTCATTCATTCAAATCTAGGATGTGTTATTTGAATGTTACATAGAATTTTAGTCTGTCAATGATTTTTTTTTTCACTTTTTGGTGCCCTTCTTGACACCCAGCCATGCTCCAAAAGCCCCTATCTAATTCTGCGTTCAGACGCGTTAGATCTGCCCTCTGCCATTCCTGAACAAGCTCTGCAATGCGCTGACCCAATCTTATAATTGCATACTGTATAGCAGATGGTCCTGACACTTACATGCCTTTCAGTCTTGTCCCAAAGACTTCTTTACTGCAATTGAAACCAGTCTTTCTATTTAACATGACAGTGAAACAGATGTTTTGGCTAATGAGATCATCACTGAAATGATATTAGCATGCTATTTTTAAGGGCTGAAATTCTGTGGCTGGAATGCAGGAATTGTTTTGATATGGTCATTTTCATGGCAGATGAAGACTCTGCAGTTAATTACAACTCATCTGATCATTATTTACAATCTAGAGTTAAAAGAGATTCCCACCATAAAAAAACAAAAACAAAATGTGTGCCATTCTCAGAACCTTTGGCCATGCCTGTATATTGGTGTCCTTCAGGTACTCTGGTTTCCTCCCACATTCCAAGACATGTAACGTGTCACATTGTGGAAGAGGGTGTATGTGTATGTGCCAGACTATGTACTGGCACCCTGTTCAGGGTTGATTCTTGTCATGTGCCCTGCTTTCTGAAAAGACCCTAAAATGCATTATGCAGTTAAAGGCAAATAATGCATAAACGTTTTTAATTAATCAATCCTTATTCTCGTACTATTCCCTCAGCTACAAGTTACCGACCACACCAGCACACGGACGTCAGAGGACAGCAGGAAGACAGAGGGAGGAGAAAGTACACAACTGGGCAAACACAACTAAAACACAATTAGAAGATACAACTGGATTAACCCAACTAAAAGACTTCGGATTGTCCATGTATTAGAAAAGTCACATGAATTGAAGACCCTCTAATAAATACACACACACACACACACACACACACACACACACACACGCACACGCACACGCACACGCACACGCACATATCCGCAGTCTTGGTAACCAATTATTTTGGACACATTCCATTGACATAATAATTATTGTAGCTTATTAGGTCTACACTTACCCCTAATCCAATCATGTACCTTAACTGCAGTAACCAAAAGGAAAACCTTTTGCTCTTTTGGATTTTCAAATAAAAATTACAGTAAAAGGTTAAATAAAAAAACAGATCTTATTTATACTGTTGTAAGGACATTTGGTTGTCTCACACACACACACACGCACGCACACACGCACGCACACACGCACGCACACACGCACGCACACACAGAGCTATTGTAGAAAAGGAATTCCCACTTTCAACATTTTCTATAGTACAACAGCATGCACTATAGACTTTAGGGTTTCAATTTTAAACGTTTTTAATGGTACTTGTACTTTCTTTAATAATAATTGTACTTTTCTTTGTTAATTGTTTGAGTTCCATTTCTCCCAAAGCGTGGACATGCAATCCTTTTGTGAACTTTATGGAACTCGTGGACTGGTGCTGTATGCCAGTTACTGTAAGTACAGTACATCCCTGTAGTGTGCAAAGTTAGTGAAAGAGGATGAAGTGAATTGTTGGAATTGCTTTGTAAATACAGGTCCAGAAATTCATTGCTAAATTCTCAAATTGAGCAAAAAAAAAAAAAAAAAGCTCAACAAAAATCAAGCTCTTTGGTGTAGCAGTTAATTTAATATGCTTTCCATATTCTGAATGACTGTAATTTTAAGTTGGCTGGCCAACTTTCATCATTGAACACTTGGAAGCTTTGGGTGCCAGAATTTTTAGAATTTAAAGAGAAAAACCAGACTCACAGTGAGTCGTCTCCCTGAGAATGATGTGCCATGCACTGAGGACTTAATCTACTGCTACATGTCTCAGTTTCTCTACCTTCCTGTGTCCTTTCAATAAAACTGTGATTTTCACTGAATGTCTGAATACATTTCTTTAATTCTTTGTGAAAAAAATATAAAAAACAACAACAAAATATACAATATTAATCCATGTCACTGTATAGATTTCATGTTATGTGTGCATGCTAGTGAGAATACCTTCTTCCTTTGTTTTCTTTTGTGACTGTGGGACTTCATGCTTAATGTGACCAAACTGGCTGAAGCACCAAATGTTCTGGGGAATTACTCCTCAGGAAATTGTTTTAATAAACAAACAGTTCTGATTTAAAATGGGAAAAAAGAACAGTGACCTGGCTTTACGGCAAAAAGTCTAGATTAATTTTACGCCACAAGGGACAAAATAATAACCTGCCAACATAAATTTAATCGGGTAATAAGAAGTTTATTAATAATAGTGTTAGAACAATGAAGAATAGGTGCTTATTTCAAAGAAAATAATTCCTTTAAATAAAGGCAAATCAACTGAAGTGAGAGAAATCTATTCACCACCTGAGCACACAGTCCACATTTAGAAAGGCATTTGAAGGTTTAGGAACCATTTAGCATGTTTTGTACGATAAATGTGATCTAGACAATGATCGTATATTAACACAAAAGAGAACCCAACTTAAAAGAAGAACAGTAATATTATACATGCTTGTTTTTTATTGAGAAAAATGATCAAATATTAATCAAATATTCTGGTAACTGTTAATCAGTTCTGTTGAAATGTTTGTAATTTTAGATTTCTAAGGGGTTATTTTTTTAAAAGAGTTTTTTTTGTCATACATGATACATCTTTGTGTAAAACTTGTGACACACAGACTGAACCAAATTTATATTTGCTTTGGCCTTTTGATATCTGCCCTGATCTACATTCGGTTGGATTTGTCTTCCAGTTTGGAGGGACTGCCGAATTTGGGTAAATTGAAGATGCCACCATACACTTAAATTAGCCTGGTGTTCGATCTGGAAAGTTGTTTTGTCCATGGTGTCCTTATATAGCTCTTTGGTCTTTGGAGAGGTTGGAGTGTGATTGATATATTGAGTGCAAATAATACAGTTAATGAGTGTAGAATAGTCTTAAATAAAAACTAACAGGTCTAACAATGTGATTTTCTGGATTTTCTTCGATCCGACCTGTCCATTCTTTGTAGGTGGTAATATGTGCAAAATTGGCAGTACATCAAATACCTATTTTCCCCACTGTATATAAAGTCGATTCCGGTTAATCGGACCACATCGGGAGGCCATGGTTTTGATCCTAATAACCGGCTGGTCCGATTAAACGAACATGCCCTATTTTACAAGATGAGACGTGCTATGTAACATATTGTGGCGTTGATCACAGCCAGGGGCGAACTGTACTGTATCCAGCGATCATTGCCATGACTCACTGATCTTATTCCTTCGGGTATATGTTGTTAAGTGTTTATGGAGCGTGCAGGACTTATGGGTGTGTTTGTGGGCGTGGTTTGTATGCGTGTAGTGCGTCTGGAGGATACCTTCTTAGAGAATGTGTTCACTGTATATGTGTTCATGTCAAAGATGTGTAATGCGATATGCAGCACTAGACTGATTCTGAAAGCTCTTTATAAGGGCGGGTATTATTGTCTGTGCTGTGGTTCCTATAAAGAGCATGTAAAGAGCAAATTAGTTCATTCTCCGCCTGATCCTTCTACCCTAATGTTTTAATCTTAAATGTTTATTAAACCTTTACTGTACGATTTACACGTATAGAGAACATACAAATAAGAACTACAACTTTCTTACAAACTTTATTCATTGAAAAATTAATTTACAACCAAGTTTTTCAAAACGATCTACAACACAATGTATAGGTACTCAGCATGCAGAGTATAATACTGCAAAAAGCAAGTTCTTACTAAATTTCAGTCAACGTTTGAAGAACTTATCCAGTGTGAATTGACACGCTTTAGCTGTGGCTAAGTGGCGACTTGTGGCTTTCTTTTGTAGTAAATGGAAATGCTAGGCAAAGACCTGTAGGTGTCAGTAAAGGGCTGGGAGAAACTCGGGAGTTTTTTTCGGGTAATAATGCCAGAGATGAAGAGTTTCTTCACGGAAATTACATACTGTACACATTCTTTGGTCCGATTAAGTGGAATTTTGGTCCAAATAAGCTAATAAAATTACACGTATTTAATAGGATTTGTTTCGGTATTTTAGGATTTGGTCAGAAAAAGCGGCTGGTCCCACTAACCGGTGGTCCAATTAACCAGAATCGACTGTATAGGAAACAGCAAAATGTATAATATGATACTATGAGAAATAAACTACATCTACACTGCTCAGAAAAAATAAGGAATATTTAAAAATAAAACATTCTATAATGAAATATCCCCTAATTTTTGAGAGCAGTACACTAATCGAACAACACACCGAAGCAAGATTTACATGCGTTATTCAAGACAAACTGCAGACTGATGAATTATAACATGTAAATAATGATTCCATTCCAAAATGAATATTCTGAATATACCAACAAATGTGAAGTTGAACTGGAGATACTCTGACCAAGAAAGTTATTGATTGATCACTTAAATTTCATTGAACATACTCAAATACTAGGCTGTAAGTCTGCCTGTTCCCTGACATTCAAGAACAGGTATCACTTTAATTCATCAAAAAAAAAACCTGAAAAGCTTGTGCAATCCAAAAAACAATGCTACCAAAATCATTAGACTATGAAATACTAAAAAAGTTCACAGGGAAAGGCAAATCTTTACTCAAGTTAGCACCGACTTACCTGTAATTAAATCAGGAAAATGACCATAACAACAAAGAGCAATTTGGCTAGAAAAAGCTAAAAAACTCACTCAACATTGCCTACAGATAGCTACACATAACCTAGGTGAATCAAATCTATAAATTGCAGCTTTAATATGTAAATTTGTCCCTTACATGTAATGGGGGCTTCATAATTGCACACCTGCCTCTCAGCATTTGGGTCTCAGGTTTGTGTCCCAATCTTTGTTTCCATGTTCTATATGTTATACTGGAACAGGTCCATTATGATATTTAACTTCTGTAACACCCTATTACTTGTGTAATGGAGTCCAGGTTAGTGTTAGGTCTTGTCAGATGCTGTGATATTTGTAGCTTAAAGGCTGGTTGTTGCCTGACCTGGCCTCATACAAGGGGATGTTTTGGGAGAGGAACCCTGTGGTAAAAGCTGTGTTTTTATGGTTGGCCCTGAGTTTTCTCAAGCGTTTGAGTGTTATCAAGCGTATTCTCGTTGGCTTACATACAGGAAAACTAGGGCCAACTGAACACCTCTTGGTGTTTTCTAGCTGCAAAGTAAGTGAACACAATGTTTCCATCCAAATGGTACCTGATCTGTACTGCTCCTGTAGGGGTCCTGTCTATTAGAGACTAGAGTAAAGCTTACAGTCTGCAATTGTAGTACTACAACATGCTTCTATATGGTAAGCAGAAGTGTTGAAATGGACAGAGTGTGTAGAAACAAGATGGTATAATAATAAAGTCATTGGACATTGTAGTTACAAAAGGTGATTTGTTGCATCCAAGCACATCCGTAACAGTCACTCTGAAATGGCTGATGTATATCAAAGTAGGTATTTACTATTTAAATTTGTTGCAACTACAATACAATCTAATTTGTAATGTGACAAATGTTAGAATTTCAACAGGGAATCATGTTTTTATTAATTAGAAAAAAAACAACAAAAACACAAAGCAAATGAACCATGAGAAGTAAATTATTACTACCATATTATAACCAAACAACAAAAAGCAAAATGTACATGCAGTAAATGCAAATGAATAATTATTTCACAAGACACTAAAAGCAACTTGCATGGTCTAAATTCCAGTAACACTGAATATAACAAAAGGAGAGAAGAAAAGATCACCTTTTCTGCCACAAGTTATTTATTGATCACTTAAAATGTCATGGTATATTCTCAATTATAATAAATCTGCCTATTTGCCCGACTGTCAAGAAAAGCTTTCACTTTAATCCACCAGACATAAATCTGAAATGCCAATTTAATCCACATAATAAAGCTACCACATTAAAATACAAAGACAGACCTCATCCCTCGACCACGTCAACTTGTCTATTTTGATTCTTAATGCATTTTGACAAGAAAAACTTATTTCAATAAAAACCTTTTCTAGCCAAAACATGGGAACACAAGTCTTAGCTCAGTGCAAAAAAGTATATACTGTAAAAAAATAAATAAATAAAAAAAAACAGCACCTTCTCAGAGCAAGGGTTGCTGTGAAAACGGGGAAAAGCTGGGCTGCAATTACTAAAGCCTTGAACTAACTAGGTTTTTTAAAAATTGATTATCCCTATCTGAATTACATATTTACTGGTGTAGAAAGAGAGTAAAAAAGAGAATATTCTAACCATGCATGCTTTAATGGTAGTAATTAAGTGAAGTGTAATAAGGCTTGACGTTTTCACATATTCACACGTTAAGTTAACCATTTCTCTCATTACCAAATGAGTGAATTTTGAGATGTATAATGAAGTTTTACATCGCTGATCCTGCATCATTTATTCTGTTGCCGTATAGATATAGCATGAGAGTTTGTGTATTAATTAATTTTGCATTTAATTAGTAACTGTTTGAAAAATACTGTAACTTGTTATTTTGCTTTTTTCTTTCAACTTAAAAATTGAACAAAACCTGCTGACCAGCAAAAAGTACTGCCTATAACGAACTGGCCGAAGTAGAAGTGATTATAGCAGTGATTGGATTTGATGGCCTTTACTGGCCAGCTCAACTAATGCATAAAGAAAATGTCTCTTGTTCTCCTTGTCCTCAGGATTGGTGGTTTTATACGAGAGAATCCACCAATCCTGATGTACACTTATTGCAAAGCATTCATATGAGTTGCAGGTTAGCCTGAAAAAGGATTAGCAGTTTTGCTTTATTAGACAGGTATGGTGGAGAGAGACGGGATCAAAATAATCAGATACACAAGAACAAAGTCTAGACAAAAGCCCTAAAACAA
>JAVSBV010000103.1:136462-153033 GCA_033117975.1 Parotocinclus spilosoma
TAAGAATTTCATTGTAACTGCTTCAGATTGTCTCACAAACAGGATGCAGTTAAGAGATTTAGTTACCACCAACGCAAAGCATGCTCAGGAATGGCAGAGGGCAGTCATTTGGATGGCTTTGGTGTCAATTAGTGCAGCAAAGAAGCCACTTCTCTGCAAGAAAAACATAATGGACAGGCTGACATTCTGCAGGAAGTATAGGGAATAGGGATTGAACTGTAGAGGACTGGGGTAAAGTTATTTTATCTGATGAAACCCTCTTCAGACTGTTTGGCACATCTGGAAAAAATGATTGGCTAGAGAAGAAAAGGGGAGTCCTGTGTGAGTACCTAAGAACACTGCCATATGTAATGAATGGTATCAAAACATCCTCCAAGAGCAACTCCTTCCATTGATCTAGGAGCAATTTGTGGATGAACTATGCTTTTTCCAGAAGGGTGGAGCAACATGTAACAATGTAAATGTGATATGTGAACAAAAAAAAATTGCAATTTTGGGGCCAGTGCCTAGAACGCCCCAGATCTAAATCCCACCGAGAACCTGTAGCCAGTGTTTAACAAGAGGGTGGACAAATAACAAGTGTGCTTTAATTTTAATTTTGGAACATATTTTTTTCTGATAAGGTCTTGTTAGTTGTCACTGTTTACCATTCTGTTCTTAGGTGTAGTTTCAGTCTACCTTAGGGTGTGATTTGTGGGCAGGGATGGTAATTATATATTGAAGGCTATCCTAGTTTGGGACAATCTGTAAGCCCAATGTCTATTTTTTCTTCTGTAAGTTTTAAAAATAGTCTATTCTGCAACTATGTATCTGCAACCCTTCTTTGTTGACATCTCTCAAAGACTACTGCTCAACTACCTTCCTTTCAGAGGCTATTCTTCCAGTAACCTCATCTACCCTTCTCTGCTGTCTCAGTCTTAATCAGCAGTGGCAGGTGGGTTATGAAACTGCCAATCCGCAGTGAAAATGCCTGATTTCTTGTCAGTTTTGGCATCCTTTTACTCCCTGGACTTCCTGGCACTGATTGAGAACTGGATATCCCCCCAGAACTCATCCACACTGGCTGCTCTATCATCTGCCTATGATTTCTCTCATAGTCCACAAGAAACTGGCAGGGGGAGATGGCACTGGTTTGTTGTTGTCAAATAAATGGTGCTTCACACCTCTCTCCTTGGCACATTTAAACGTATCTTTATTTGAATTCCATGCAGTTTCTATTACCTCTACATTGAATCACTTGATTGTTGTTATCGACCATCCCCCAGGTTGCTCCTAATCGTTCTGCCCACTGACAGCACCCCTTTCACCATCCTAGATTACTTTAACCTCCCTGAAGATAAGCTATGCTCTTCTTGTGTTCTCTTTCTTCTGGATTCCTTCTTTTTTCAGTCAATGAATCTCCTCCAACACACAAGGGAGGGAACATCCTAAACTTTGTCTTCACATGACCATCTCCAGCCTCCAAGCTCTTGGGTACACTACTTCACACCTCTGACCATGATGTTTTGCGAAGGGAACAGGAGAGAACTGAGATCAGCTGAGAGAAAGTGGATAAATTCTCTACTTGTTGCTGATCTCGACATCTACCGCAACCTAATGTCTATATTCTCATCAAACATTACTTCTGCCAAGACTGCTGACACATGTTGGAGTTTTGGCGCTACTTCATGTACGCCTCATTCTTTACCTCATTCTCCTACCTCATTAATACATCTTTCTACTCTCCCAACAGAAGAAATCCTACAAGTGATCTTGCAACCCTACAACCCGCTCACTTGATCCAGTCCCTTCCACTGTGTTTCAGCCAATTTCACCTGCCCTCCTAATTTTCATTACCCGTTCATCAACAACTCGCTATCATCTGCTCATGTGCCCTCAGCATTCAAAAATTCAAGGATTGCACTTTTACTGAAGAAACTCACTATGGATCCTTCAGATGTCAAAAGCTGTGTCACTCCTCTCATTCCTATCTAAAGTCTTAAGAGTCCTTGAATCCAGGGAACAGCTTGGTGGTGGTTTGCTACCTAGGTGACAGGTCATATCAGGTATCGTGGAGCAGATCCATTTCCTCATCCCTCAAACTCACCACTGGTGTCCTACAAAGCTCAGTCCTTGGTCCTCTCTTTTTCTCCCTCTTTACGTGCTCTCTTGGTGAGGTTATATCCTTGCATGGTTTTTCATATCACTGCTATGCTGATGACTCCTTTCCTCCCTCAGACACTGATGTCTCTGCCAAGATCTCAACATGTATAGCTGATATATCATCATGGATGGCGGATCACCACCTTAAGCTAAATCCTGGCAAGACAGAAGTATTACTTTTTTCAGATGACTCTTGTCCCAACCAGGACCTTTCAGTTGACAAGGCTCAGATCTCCCCATTTGTTGTGGCTCGCAACCTAGGGGTGACTATGGACAAATAACTGTCCTTTTCGTCCCACATTGCTAACGTCTTTCTGTCGTGTCGTTTCCTAAATACCAACATCAGAAGGATCCGTCCATTTCTTTCCACAGAAGCAATGCAGATTTTGGTTCAGTCCCGTGTCATCTCGAGATTGGAGTACTGCAGCTCTCTCTTTGTGAAGCTGACCACTATCCGATCCTTCCAGCTGATCTAGAATTCGGCTAAAAGACTTGTGTTCAATGTTCTCAGTTTTACACACACTACACCATTGCTTCGCTCTTGCCACTTGCTTCCATCAGATTTGAGGCTTGCTTACAAAGCTGAAAATGGACCTACACCCTCTTACCTTGCAGCACTTATCACACCCCACACTGCATCTCGCACACTCCGGTCCTCTAGCACTATTTTGGCTTCGGCTATCTTCATACGCCGCTTGAAGATCAATTTATTCCGCACTTAGCTCAACTAACCACCCACAATTCTCTCTCTCTCTTAAAACAAATACAACCTTTCCAGATTCAGAAGTGTATTCTTGTTAAGATTCCTGATTATTATGAATAGATTGTTACTGATGTCTTAAAGCACTTTTGTAAGTTGCTCTAGATAAGTGCATCTGCTAAATACATGTAAATGTAAAAACCCAGAAACTGATCAACTCCAAGCACTCATTAGGCAAGAATAGGTTGCTATCATTTAAGATTTTGCCTAGAAAGAAGCTGATATCCAGCAGGCCGAGCAAGTCCTAAAGAAGAAGTGTCAGCACTGTAAATATTATGTCTATGCTTAAACCGGATGTATTTGTCAGTAAAAAGTGCTTAATTCTTATAATTGTACTTCATTATTCCATATAAAAACCTGATAAAATGTTATAAAAAACGGAGGCAAACTTTGTGAAACCCTGAATTTGTACCATTCTCAAAACGTTGACAGTGACTGTATATGCAGTCCAATCTGGTTAATTGGACCACCGGTTAATGGGACCAGCCGCTTATTTGGACCAAATCCTAAAGTACAGAAACAAATTCTATTATAAACGTGTAATGTTATTCGCTTATTTGGACCTTACCGTTAGTGAACCAATAACAACTTCCACAGAGCCACAGTATACATACAGAACAACTCCTTGTCTCTGACATCACTACTACTATCCCCCCCTCCAGCCCTCTACTGCCACCTACAGGTCTTTGCCTAACATTTCCATTTACTACAAAAGAGAAGCCACAAGTCGCCACCTAGCCACTGCAAAGTGGGTCAGCGATTTATGGGAGGATTTGGGGGATTTTTCAATGAGCAAAGTTCGTAAGCAACAGTAGTTCTTGTTTGTACGTTCACTTTACGTGTAAATAACACAATAAACGTTTAATAAACATTTAATATGTTACATAGCACGTCCCGTCTTGTAATATAGGGCATGTTCGTTTAATCGGACCAGCCAGTTATTGGGACCAAAACGATCGCGTCCCCATGTGGTACGATTAACCGGAATAGACTGTGCCATTTTTTAAATGTATACTAATTCAATTATACTAAACCTTGTCATTTAATTTAATATAAAACCTGTGCATTATGTTTGTCCCAAAGCACCACCACAATTATGAGCTTTTTCTGATACCTAAACACACAGTAACACATCCAAGAAAAACAATTAACATTAAATACAACACCTAAAAGAGTAGGCCACCAAACTATGCACCATGTTCTATGTACACTTGGGCTGAGACACGCCTCCTTAGAGGAAATAATTGCACAGCAATATCACAAACTAATTACTACAAATATGAATGTTTAAAACATGTATGGAGTTTGGTGTTATTTTAGTTTCCTTTCAAATGAACATGGAGAACCATTGTGAAACTGACTAAATTTATGCTACAATTTTGGCAGTACTGAACCCTGTTTTTTCTTTAGAGCTCAACAAGCTGAAATAAGGTGACCAAGTTCAATACTAAAATATTTTGTCTCATTTGTTTAATCCAGTTTTCTCCAATATTTTGGATTAATGATCTAATTATGTTTTTGTTCATATTTGAAATGTAGAAAATTCTATAGGGCTTACAAACTTTCAGGCAAAACTGTAAGTGATATTTTGCCAGTCCTGTATTGCCTATGATAAATCCACTAATCACAAAATTCTTTTACAGATGTATCAGTGAGCCTCCTGTCATTGGTAGTAACTGCCTGTGGCCTGGCACTATTTGGCGTTTCGCTCTTTGTCTCATGGAAACTATGCTGGATCCCATGGCGAGAGCGAGGTCTCTCTCCAGGGACCAAAGATGGCCAAACAGAGCACCCTCATCCACCTCCACCACCCCTTCAACCACAGCCTATTTACACCGAAGTGGATGCCACTCTCGACCGCCGGAACCAGCCTCGAGGTTCGGTGGTTAAAGAAACAACTGTTCCACCTATGCCAGTATCGCCACCTGCACCAGGGTCTCCTCCACCCGTCCAAGTGCCAGAGTCAGCACTGAAAATCAGCCACACATCACCTGATATTCCTCTCGATGCAGAGTCAAAGTCCAGGGAAAATGGTGTCTATGGCAACGGTCGTATGCAGAGACAGATCACTGATCCATCCTCGACGTGTGTTCGGTTAGTGAAATTCAAGATTTATCAAATCTTCAAATTGGTTGCTATGGTGATAAAACATAGATACTCCACAATGACCTAAGATATAATATTTATGGACAATATTTTATTACAGTTATGAACTTTATGAAATGCTGATGCACTGAACATGCTATTTCTTCTTATATGATTTTTTTAATGTAAAATGGTAAAAAGTAAAACGTGAGAACATTAGTGAAAACACTTTTATTGTCTTTTGACAGTATAATATAAATACATAACAATTTAAGTGAAAAGTTTAATCTTTTGATACATTTCAGAATTTAGGAGCATTTGGCATGTGATAAAGAGCATTTTGTGATGTTACCGAATGCTTTTTTTCTTTGTCTTGAAGTTACCCCATTAATGCCTAATGGAGTTTTGGTAAGGTCTGTAAGGTCCAGGACAGTCAGCACAAGAATTTTCACTGGTGATCTTCAATTATTGGTTTCCATTGGATGTTTGCTTACTTTTCATTGAACGAATACTTCTCCTCACTACCAGAAGACATGATAACTCTGCATAATTGTACTATATCATGCTGGAGTTCCATTATATCATATTCTGATGTTTAAATACCAAAGCACTAAATGACATAAAAACACATCAAGTCAATCAGACTGAGTTGCCTGTAATTAAAACAGGTTTAAAACCAGATACACTCCAAGACAGTAGTGGTAAAGGTACTAGATCAGAATGTTAAAGGTTCAAGTCGCAGCTCGATTAATCCTGCTGCTATGGGTAATTGAGCTAGATGATTAAACTGTACCAGTCTGTCCTCTTATGCTGTATATATAAATGGTTTGAATCTGACAGGGAAGGTATTCCTGTTGGTTGTGGTTATTCAGTGAAAATTTGTCCTGAACAAACCAGAAGTAAACTTAAAAATAGCCATTTAGTCTTTGAGATAATAACATGGTGTTCTATGTAACAGTGATACATATGCACCATTCGCTTTGTGTGTTTGATGTTCTTAGTAAACCATGCAGCCATTAGCTTTGTTTCAATCATACATATTATAGTGTAAAAGGTAAACCTTTGTTTTCTGGGTTTTTAGTCCTGGCTCCATCCGACGTCACATGAACCAGTCCAATCCTGACTTTATGGTAGCCCAGTTCCAAAGGCAAGACTCTCTGACAGGAATGAGTCTTGGTCGACTTAAGCCAGAACTGTACAAACAGCGCTCGTTAGACAGTGAGGAGAACCGTGGTGGTCGAGGGGGGACCTGTGGCCGTCTCCATTTCATCCTTAAATATGACTGTGATCTGGAGCAGCTAATAGTCAAAATCCACCGTGCCCAAGATCTTCCTGCCAAGGACTTTTCTGGAACATCAGATCCCTATGTTAAGATCTACCTTCTTCCTGACCGTAAGACCAAGCACCAGACCAAGGTGCACCGCAAAACTCTTAACCCTGTGTTTGATGAGGTCTTCCTCTTCCCTGTGGCATATGCTGAACTTCCCATGCGAAAGCTCCACTTCACAGTTTATGATTTTGACCGTTTTTCACGTCATGACATTATTGGACAAGTGGTAGTGGACAACTTCTTGGACCTAGTGGACTTTCCTCGGGAGACCAAGCTGTCCAGGGACATTCAGTATGTGTCGTCGGTGAGTACTGTTTTACTTAACACTTTTTCAGCAAATGCCTTAATACATAATACTCAATGTTTAAATAAATATGTAAACCCTGCAAAAAACTGCAAAAAATATTCTTAAACGCAAACTCCATTTCCACTGATTCTTGTTATATAAACCAATATTTAGATCACATTTTTTTCCGGAGTCCCAAACCATGTGTTATGTTGTGGGCATACCTGGATTGCTTGTGCTCCAATATATCCATGACCCAAGGAACCTGGAAACTCAGAAGGTGAAAGCTAAGGGTGAGATGGGACACAGGCTTAAAACTCAGCAATGACCCAGGATGCTACCATTGGGAAGTTGGCAATCAGACATGCAAACCCTTCACACACAAAATGGAGACATGCTTAGCCAATGGAGCCAAGCATCCTTGTGCTTAATCCACGGAGCTCATTGCACACTGCAAATCTGACAGAATTCAAACCAGAATTGATATTTTGGTAGATCACTGGTTATCTTTGCTGATCATCCCTGGTTGATCAGCCCCTGGTAATTTAAGGTTTGTCTGTCATTATTACAAGGGCTCAAGGCCTTTGATCACTTTTGGAGCAAGGCCACCCTGTTTCACAAAGCAGGATTTTCCAGTTCATGTCTCTGTTTCACCAGGCAGATTTTAAGTGGTTCATGGCAATGTATAAGAGCCAGTATCTCTGATGGTATGGGGGTGTATTAGTGCCCATGGCATGGGTAACTTCACAACTGTGAAGGCACCATTACTACTGAAAAGTACATATAGGTTTTGGAGCTACATATGCTGATATCCAAGCAATGTCTTTTTCAGGGACAGCCCTGCTTATTTTAACAAGACAATGTCAAGCCACATTGTGCACAGTGTTACAACACTGGGGCTTTACTGGCTCGCATGCAGTCCAGATCTGTCTACTATTGAATTCTGTAATGCAAAATACGACAATGAAGAACCTGGACTGTAGAGCAACTGAAGCTGTACATCAAGCAGGAATGGGAAGTAATTCCACCTACAAAGATGCAACAATTAGTATCCTCAGTTCCCAAACACTTAATGAGTGTTGTTAAAAGGAAAAGAGATGTAACACATTGGTAAACATGCCCCTGTCTCAACTTCTGTAGAACGTGTAGCAGGCATCAAATTCAAAATGAGTGAATATTTGCAAAAAAAAAACAAAAAACAATAAAGTTTATCTGTTTAAATATGTAATATATTGCTTTTGTAGTGTATTTAGTTAAATATAGGTTGAAAAGGATTTGCAAATGAAATCGATTACAACATAATTACAACAGGATAAGCTTATTAGGCAAAACTGTACAATTAAAAGGAAGCAGTACCCTGTTAAGCTGCCTCTAGCCCAGATACAAGATAAGACACAATTGGGCATGGAAGAATACAAGTTCCCTATGCTATATCCTGTGGAACATTTGACCACAGATACTGCAGCTAGGCCTGTAGTTCCTGCACACTCATAGGCTGCTGATGCTGGCATCCAAGTTTGTCCCATAAGTGCTCTATTGGCAATAAATATGGTGACCAGGAAGGCCAATTAAGTATTGCAATCTGGTCAAGACATTCCTCATAAACTCTTGACGTTGGTCGAGCATAATCTTGTTGATAATAGCCAGTTTGACGTCCTGTAATGAAAAGCAAGACATGTCTGAATAATAGCACATAATGCTAAGCTATGTGTCCATCGTATCAGTACTAGCAATGACTGACTGTCATATTCAGTAGCTCCCAAGATCACCACACTAGCAGTTGGGGCAGTGTGTTGCTCCACAGCAAAGGCATGAGGCCTCTACACTTGAACCTGACCATGGTCTAATCAAAAACATAACCTGGATATGTAGTTAAACATAATAACTTTCATTCCACATGCCTTGTTCATTACACCACTGCGAACAAAGATGATTGTGGCTGCCTGTCAATGACAGAACATGTAATGGGTGGTGTGACAACAAATTTCCTTCTACTAAACACCTATAAATAGTTCAGGCTGAGACAGTTGTGTGTAGTGAAGGTGCCAGCTGTGTCTGGTTTGTGAACAAAGAAACTGTGGTAGCTGCTTGTGCTTGTTTTTTTGGATCAAACAATCTATTGGTGGCCTGTCTGGACTGTCTGGAGCCTGATTGTCATGTGCACTTGCCTTCATGAATGAAATTACCTGCTTCTCTCAGTCCAATGATACAACCCCTCAAAGTCTGTCAACAGGGCAAAATATCGAAATATCTAAAAATGTCTAGCAGTTGGCAATCTCCCACCAAGTGATACAATACCCATAGTAGCCTCTAAGAGGGTTTACAGGGCAGTGAGGAAGCAATTTATGGCCTCTTGAGGCAAGAACCAGCGTATAATCCGACCACACCTGTAATCATTTACATTTACATACAGTTTACAGCAATTGAACATTTCAATCTGGGTGCATTATACGTATTAGCAATTGCTTACGTCCTAAATTCCACCAACAGAATGTTCTTCCAATATATATGCCATTCAAATATTGATATAGTATAAATGAACACATCTCATGCAGATATTAACTTCATATATGTATTAAGACTGAGTTAAATTGATCTATGAATCAAACATATTATTGTGAAAGTTCTACATCTTATACATCAAAAATTCTACATTTGAATTTAAAAGTCTGATACGTTAGCATGGTAAATATAACACAAGTTGCTGACATCAAGGGTGTTAAGCAGTTGTGTGCATGAAGTAGAATATTGTTGTAATCAGCTTTTTAAGCTTAAATTTTATTTATGTTTAGTGATTCATTATTATGTATATATTTCCTGTTTCACTAAATTCCCATACCAATACAACTGGTGCAGGTGTAATCATGTCCTGAAAGGGACGCCAGTCCATTGTAGGGCTGGTTATGGATTGCTGTTGCAGTCTACTGGAAATTATTTTGACATTTTACCAGACAAAACTAATCAGGTGAAAAATAAGCATTTAGGAGGCTACTATGAAAAGCTGATCCTCATCACAAATACAGAGATGACTGAATCTTAAATCTTCCATTTTGTTCTAGTGGTTTATTGTGTAGCTGCACTTCAGAACTAAAGCTGATTTTATATTATTTGTGGATAGCGAGAACATGATGTTAATATTTATGTCTTGAATAAGTTTCCATACTGATGCAAAGATGTACTAAGACTACGACTGAAATTCTTCACAATACCTTTTAATTTCTCTTAAATATATTGTGTATAAAACAGCGCTGAATGTAAACTGCACTGCTTTGTAATGTTATTATTTTTAACTATGTTTTAATTTCTTGCTTCTCATCCTCAATCCTCCTTCTTCTATTGATAATATTTCTATCTTTAATCCCAGTTTCTCCTTCTTCTGCTGCTAATGCCATATGCTTTGAAAGTCCCTCATCTATCTATTATTATCTATTAGCATTAGCTATCTACTCCTCTGCTTCGTCTGTATTAAATGACTTTGGCCTCCTGCATTCTGTGAGAAACCCTTAGAAAGAATGATTACATTGGTTAACAAAGGTTTTGTCCCATGCCTAAAAGATGTGTGTTTTTATGTATTTTTGTACGCTGAATCCAAATATGCACTGCCATGGTTTTTTGTTATGTTAAAACCTACATATCATTATGGATGGTATACAGTATGTGTACAAGTGCTCTGAAACAAAAAAAAGGTTAAGAAAAATCGAACTTTATTGTCTGTGAAGTTCATTGCCTTTGTGAAAGCACAAGATAAATGAGTCTCCAAGACTCCCCAGAAAAATGGCTGAACATATTGTAAAAAAATGTTAATTCGAATCTGGTCCCACTCAGCAATCGACTCAGCAGTCTGTGTATACTTTACATGCAGAAATGATGTAAATGTGAATACACCCTGGAGTCTGGAGATGAGAATGCAGATCAAATAGAACAGAATATAGGTAGACTGGTACATTTTAGAGGTTTATACATTACAATGTTTGTGTGTGTGTGTGTGTGTGTTAGATGTGAAACGATACACAAATTTCACAATTCGATACATATTGCTGTTTTTTCTCCACGTTTTCGATACAACATAAAGAAAGAAAATTATTTTAATTTCTATTTTATTTTTTTGATATAGAGGTCACAGAGGCCAATACAAAATCTTTTTTTTAAAAAGGATGACGAAGTTTTAGTAGAAATTATTGCAAGAAGAAATTTTATAACGAGGCTCAATTACCAGCAAATGCGGAATCCAGGATTGTCGCGAGTAATTTGCCCGTTCACTATCGGCACTTAGCAGCTACTTAAATGCTGTGACTCGTGTTTTCTCTTTGCTCCGGTATGTGACACGTTTGGACGGTGTCTCCGCAAATAAGTTTGCATATTGGAAGTATTGGCACCAATGTTTGATACTTGATGCAAAGTTTACACACAGTTACCGTTTTGTCCATCATTACTTTTTGCCGTCATTGTTGTAACTGACTGGGAAACCAAAATATTCCTACACAGAAGATACGAGGGTGATTTTGGTTGTTCCAGCTCAGTCTTGCTCTCTGCTAGCCAGTTCACAGTCAGCTAATCATCCAGCAGGCTAACCAAAACAATAAAATTAAGATTGTCCCCCAGTAGCTCGAAACACTGCTTGGGCATCATCATAGTACCAAACCTGTTATACACCGTGTCACTGTGCATATGGCTACAACTCTGTAGCGCGGGTTCAGAAACGGAGCAGCAAATAATTTTAAAAAATCTTAATGTATTAGATTCACAGCTTGTATCGTATCAAAGCCCCCATATCGGAAAAAATTAATATAACTATGTGCATCGTGACACCCCTAGTGTGTGTGTGTGTATGTGTGTGTTCCCTGCAATTGATTTTTGTCGTGTGTAGGAGGGTTGATAAAATAAATGTAAACAAATAATGCTATAAACAATTTAACCAGATTATAATTGAATATAGAAAGTTTCTTTACTGAACATTACTGCACAATGCTTTATATATTATGATTACTATACATCCAGCATATAAGAGGTCTACTAAAGATGTCGTTATAACAACAATTAAAAGCTCTTTAAAGAACAAAACTATGGTTAAGCAATAATGGTACTACTAATGATAATAGGTAAATTAACTAATTCAGCAATCAAGCTTTTTATAAGCTCTTACACAGCAAAAACTATGACACATTCTTACAAGAACTATAATTAATGCAAGAGCCCCAGTTATACAGGGGACCATTTTGACATGTCAGCACAAATAGGGTAAGTTACTGATGTTAGATTATTATTAGAAAAGGTATGATTATGTACTGTGTTAAAAACACATCTGTACAACAATCATTGTAACCTTAACCCTATATGTTTTTATTTATGTTTTACACAACACCACAACTTGGAATTGGGATTGGGATTATAACATAAACCCCACAATGACAGGGCTAAGGAGCCGTGCATTCAGCTGGGAGCACCCACCCAGAAGATACTGGCGAAATAATAATTATAATGTTAAATTATAAATATATATTAGAAGTCAATTTAAAAACTAGAATATAATTTCCAAACAGGTGGATTTAAGCCTACACTGTATTGAAATTGTGTGCGCCAGTGACATATATTGAGTCATATTGCTACTTGATTATATACCAGTTATTAACAAGTAAAATTCCACTCTCTTGATTCTGATCATGCTTTCATAAATTAGTAATATTACTACCATTGTTTGTAATCTGTTTTCTGCAAAAACAGAAAAGATGTAAACATTTAACAGTTCTTTGTCTGTCTGTGATCCAACATATTGCCAAACTGTTGTCCTGATCCCTTTCTTCCTCAGGAGTTTTGTTTTACTTTTATCTACTCCAGCATTCTTAACCAGACTGAAATTCAACATTATAATATTTTCAGTTAAAAAGTTAAATACTTTGAAGAACTATTCAAAGTGCAAAACAAAGTACTAACCAAAGGCTACAGGAGAGCTATATGGTCACCTTTGCCATTTAACTTTTTACAAATTGAAAAGTAAATAAAGTACAAATCAATGAAAGCTCATCACAAGAAACCACACATGGATAGCCTATCTATGCTAATCTATTAGAATTAGAATTCCATTGGCTTTTGAATGTTGTGCATCTGGTACAATTGATACCCTAATTAAACAGTTCAGAGTTTAAGTACTTTAAACTATTTAGAAACAAATAGACAAATTTATTCAAAGAAAACATACAGCATACTCTCTCGACAGGTGTCACACTGGCATATGGCTCCAGTCTCAATCAGTGAGCATAAACTGGTAAACTGTGGGAGGTGCTACAGCTTGTCTCGTGTGTTAGAGGAGCAAAAATAACACCACTTAAATTAGCCATCCGTGGTGTGGTGCCACTTACCGTTTTGCTGTGCCTTTAGTAAAACAGGATTCATTAATTAATTTATTCATTTTGTTATTTATTTTCTTTTTCATTCTTTTTACTAATCCTGGTCAGGTTTGAAGGAAATCTGGTGCTTAGCCAGCAGCACAGGGTGCAGGAACAACTCTAGACTGGGCACCTATTCATCATAGGACACATACACTCTCACTAGCATACACCCACTCACACATTAAGGCTAAGTCTTTTAATATGGGAGGAAACCGGCGTTCCCAGAGCACCTTCACATTGGCACAGGGAGAACATGCAAAGTCTATACAGGCAGAGTACAATCTCAGAATTGAACCGGGATGCTTGAGCTCTTGGGCAACAGTGCTAATATCCACTGTGCCACCACGTCAGCCATAAATCAGGAATTCTTTCATTCCTGGATCTCTGACATTCTTTGCTTACTCACTTGGTCCCTATTCACTAATTAGACTATTACACATAAGAACACTATTTACGGCACTAATAAGGAAGACATTTGAACAGGAAATTGGACACTAATTAACTGAGAGTCTGACATAAATACCTAACTGAGACCAAGGGTAGCATAAACAAAACAACAGCACTGCATAGATGCTATAGATGCCATAGAATTTCCTAACGTATCAGTAAGTACCAACTGAAGTCAAATAATTAACAATGGAAAACACTGGGCTAACAAGAGTTAGGGCATAACAGAAAGCTAAGTGCTAAAAAAGTACTAAGGGTGACATGAGCTAGAGACTTATACAAGTCACTAAAGGCTAATGATGGCTAACAAGAGGCCAATGACTTACAGGAAACATAAATGATAACAAAGGGATGAGACCTAACATAAGCCCCAAGTCTTTGGGAGAATGAAAGGCTAGCAAAGGCTAAGTGCAAAGAGGGGGATAAATGATAAGAAAGGGGGCTAAGTGCTGACGAGGCAAAACCGCATTGTAGCTGTTAATTCCTTGTTACGCTGTAGCTTATGTTTAGCACAGGGTTGTAGTGGTATACTGGTTTCGCTGTATACCATGGTGTGTATGTTGATGCTTTTCATTGCAGGTACATTTGCGTGTCAGATTTAGCAACCGTAACCACACACAACCGCAAATGTTTTTGTTTTTTTTACATTAATGTCTCCCAGCTATCTGTGCTGTCTGTCGATTTGGTAATCTCTGACTTTCAAAAAGATCAGGTCTTATTTGAATGATGATCATTAATAGCTTTGCAATGACACTGACATGATGGTAGTTGTTGTATTATTATGTTTTATGTGTGTATGTTGTGCTGGTCGTGTAAATCAGTCTGCAGTGCTGCTGCATTTCAGAATATTCCACCAACCAAAGGCATCCAGCCAGCAGCATCCTGGGGATCAGACCGTTTTTTTTTCCAGCACATCTCACAGATGCATGATCGGATTAAGATCACACCATAACCTCCTTTTCATGTTCCCCAATCTCAGAATCGTCTCAGAAAAAAATGGATTGCCGCAATTAGATTTACAATATCTGTTGTGGTTCAATAATTATCAACACAAAAGTTAAAAACTTTTGTTGTTCGTCACAGGTAACTGAATATTCTGATGTCCGTGGAACCCAGCTGCTGTATGACAGCCACATACTTTAATAATAAACACCCAGAAAGATCACCACTTTCACATAGCAGTTACATCCCTCATAGCCAAAATCCAAGAAACCAGGACTTTGGACTACAAGCCACGTAGTGATCGTCTAAAGACTGCTACTGATAAAGAAACCTCAACAATGGTTTTGGCAGCCTCTGCGAAAAGTCAACAATGCATCACACGACATCTCGCTGCAGAATGTGGTGTCAGCCAGTTATCCCTTATACAGATTCTTTATATCCATAAGTGGCATCCCTGGCATGTCCAGCTACAGCAGAAACTGTCAAAGAATGACCCTGACAGACATTTCAGGCTCTGCACCTGGTTGTTAACCCTCACCGGACAGCAGACACAACAGTTGTGGTGTGGTGGGGAATATGGTGCACCTGTGTAATCCATTTTCATTGACCAGACTCTAAATGCTTAGAGTTACCAGCAAATGCTATAGAACACTGTTTTCTTATCCGTTCTTACAGAAGATGACTGTTTCCCCAGGATGGGGATCCACACCGCTTAGGAACAGGTGTTTATCAGTGACTGGATATTCAATTCCCTGGTCAAATTTCTTGGATTGGCCATTGTGGACCTGTGAAATGGCTGCCCAGATCACCTGACCTCACACCACTGGACAATGCATTATTATGCCCCAGAAGGAACCAGGACTTACTGCACCAGTGTATGGTCTGACAATGACCATAGAACTTACGTTCCAAATTTCAAGCTGTTTGCTGTATGATATAGGTGTGGTCATTATACCATGGTTCTAGCCTATTTCTCCTAATGCTTGTGAACCTAACAGGAACTACTTTATCCTGGGAAACACACATTTTTTGGTTACATGTTCAAGCTGTTCAGGCTCCATGGACATGGTAAATGTTAAGTGGTTCCTACGGCGTTGCTGTGGTGTTGTGAGGTGGTTGCTATGTTGTTCAGATGGAATCCCAGGTGGTTGCTATGCTGTTGTCATATTATCTCATTTGTATCACTGGAGGTTACTATGTGGTTGCTGTACTTTTCCAGGCCAAGCTTGTCTCCAGACCTAAACCCTATTAAGCATCTGTGGGGCATTCGTAAATAGAAGGTGGAGGATTCCAGGGTCTCTAACATCCACTAGCCATGTGATGTCATCATGGAGGAGTGGAAGAGCATTCCAGTGGCAGCCTGTGAAGCTCTAGTGAACTCCTGTAGATCCTTCACACTTATAGGTTGCCATAAGTAATGCTAAGGCTAGGTAGGACATTGTTATGGTCGCAAATATCTATGTATATCAAATATATATGTTTCAAATATATCTTTGGACAGTTGGTGTCCCTAAAGTGCACCAGTAGGAGTCTTTTACATAACAATTAAAATGAAAAATATGTCGACTGGCTGTATGAGAGACTGGTGTTCCAACCAGGGTTTCTTCTGGAATGGGAGAGCCTTGATCAGGACAAACAGAGTTAAATAAATCAGTAGACAGCTTTAGGGCATTTGAATGAAGCTCTGGTCTAATACGCTAGACAACATCACAGGGACCTGAGTTTAAATCACATACATGACTGGATTGCTGTGTGAAGGAGAGAGGGCAGAAAGGGGAAAGCTCCTGTGTTTATAGTTTTCCATCTATTTTACCCCAAATACCTCAACACATCCTGTGCAAGAGTTTAGGTGTCAGCATGAATCCTAAGGCTGCGTGAATCCAGTTAAAACAAATCATTTAAACAAATCACAGCCGTTAATGTTGCCACAGTCTCATGTCTAATTCCTAAATAAGTGGTATGATGTTATTTAAAGTGAGTCACCAAAAAAGTAAAAAACTATTTAAATAGCATTTAAAAATGATTATTGGCACAGGCAAATTGTGTGTACGCTGCAAAAAATCAATTTCCAAAAACTAGATAATATGTATAAAAACTTAAATCTAAATGCTTATATTAAGCAATTTTTACTTGGTAAGATTTCTTAAAATAAGCAGTATTAGCTAGGCCTTTGCTTTGCACTTAAATGTCTTA
>JAVSBV010000103.1:168038-183458 GCA_033117975.1 Parotocinclus spilosoma
TTGTGTTCGCTGTTTGTGAAAGTTTCATTCTAGACTGAATTCATTCAAACCCTACGATGTTACCCAAACGTTCTGCACGTTCTACCGCTAAAATAGTGTAAAAATACTTATAATAAATAGAGCGTCCCTAAGCGTTCCCCGCGGATAAACGAGGGAACGCTGTATTAACTTTTCAACATTGGCCCTCGTTGTGTTTTCAGGACACACTGCATCCAGTTCTTACATAGAACCACCGCAACTTGGTTTTAATACAGTATTCAAGTGAGTTTAGGGTTACGACCACGGCACTTCCGGACTTCATTACCCATCCGCCATCGCTCCACATCATGCATTACGTCACTTTTAGGGCGATTTTTTTCGTTTTAGAAAGTCTAGGATCCAGTTACAGTTTCCGTCCCTCGATTAATGATTCTAAATGAGTTCGATGAAGCTCTAAGAAATGTTAAAGTTGAAGTTCTAGAGAATCAGAAGTTAAGAGCTGGAACAGAAAAACTGCTGATGCTGTATAACTCCCACGTAACATTTCGGACTGATCCCTAAAATCAAAACCAGCTAGAAGATCAGTCACTTCATTTTTGTTGACGGTACTTAAAACTGTCTGATTTTACTCTGCTCACTTTTTCTCCAAATCCTCGTTTGTAATTAAGACTGATAAACTTCGGCTCATTGGAAGGATCAGGCTGCTCATTAGGAGCTTTAGCTAACAAACCGAAATCCAAACAGCATATTTTATAAAGTCATTATAATTAATTTACGTTACGCTAATTTAAGCTACTAAAAAAGTCACCCTAAATTGAGCATGTTTGTAAAATGTTTTGAGGAGTTTGCCTGAAACCAAACAGCAGGACTAAAAAAGCCCAAAGGTTTTATTTAAACGTTTCGAGTGTTAATGAACCCGAATAGGCTTTGCAAGTACTAATTAATTAGTCATGTAACTTTAATTCCTTTTGTTTTCTCATTCTTTCCATAATCTCTTTGGGTTTAAAGAAAATAGCTTTAAAATTGCATTACAAACATCTTCCAGGGCCGACTGAGAGCTGATTAAATGTCTGTTAATGCTAATCGTTGCCATATTACATTCGTTATTCTCCGTTTCATTCCAGACCCATGTCTGCTTTGACAGCCGACGATACACAGCGTGTGTGTGTGTGTGTGTGTGTGTGTGTTCCTCTCCTGCTGTTAGAGGATTTACGTTATGGATTTGTAGCTCTTATTTTGGGATTGTATTTCGTGATACCTACAGATCTCTTTAGGGAGTACAGCTGGCAGGGCGAGAGGGCTAAAACCTTTGGCGGTGAAGGCGCGCTCCCTCTTCTCGCTCACTCAGTTATTATTGAATAGGAGTCGATACCTCAGATGGTGAGCAGACGCTCGTTTGGAAAAACGTGTTTTCACTTTTAGGCCAATGGGAGCGTTTGAAATGTGCCGATGCGAGGCGCGATAGCCAATACTGATTTGAAGGCAAACAAACCTATTGACATGCAGGTTACCCTCGCTCAACGCCAGAGATCTGTGAGAGTGTGAGAAGCCAGACGAGCTGCTTTCTTAGGCTTAGCTCAGACGCAGGGCAAATATTTTTACTCTAATGCATTATGGAAGATATCTGGAAGCTTTAAGAAATGTTGCTATATAAATTTGTGCAACATTAGCGTTACGGATAACAGAGAACTTCACACCAATAGTGCACGTCAAGAAGAACGTACATTAAGGCCGTCTGAACCTGATTTCTAATTTCTGTGTTGTTCAGGGACGGTAAAATCAGGCTGACCAATCGGAGCTCGGTTGCCGGGCAGAACAGCTCATGAGAACTCATAGGAGAAGCCTAGCCTTTTGAGTCTAAAAACTTGGATATGATTGAAAATGTGTTGGAATAATGACGATAAATCCCTTAGTGACTAAATGCAAGCGTTTTAAAGTTGGTCTGTTCATGATCACAAAAAAATAAACTATATAATAATAAAGCTTCCTGGACTCATCTCAGCTCATGTCTGGTTTTTGTTAGGTTGACGATCTGAAAAAGATGCAAATCTGGACGCCGAAGGAGGAGCGAAATTGAAGTGTTTAGACAAAAAAGGTAATGCGCTCGGGGCAAAGGTCCCACCGCCAGTGGAAAACGGACCACAAAAGTATTAGGACGGCTTGCGTGATTTATAGCTATCTGTACCTTAGTCTGCACGCATAGACACCCTTCTTTCTTCCCTCACATCATTTAATTACCCACCAAACAAGTGCCAGTGTTCTCACAATTTATTAAATTAACTCTAATAACACGATTTGAACTCAGTTCTGGGAGAACAGCGCGGGACGACCGGGCCGGCATAAGAGACGCTGTTGTGTGTGAACAGACGAGCTCCTTGTTTTCCATGTGTAGGTGTTTGGGACAGGACTGTCTGGATGGGTTCTGTAATTGTGACCAGGAATGGCAGTGTGTTTACAGTGCATAGCTGGGCCAATGAGGAGCATTGTTCCAGAAAGGCCCCACTCTGGTTTAACCTAACTCACTTAGTCCGAGGTCGACTGGGAGACATGGAGGGAGTTCATGATGGACGTTTGTGGCGAGTGAATAAAAATCAGTCACTTATATATGTCATATCGTAATGTCATATCCTGGGTTCGAGCACATTTTGGGTCATTTCTGTGCAAAGTTTGCATGTTCTCCACATATCTGGGTGGGTTCAAGCAGGTGCTAGGTTAATCGGGGTCTCCAAAGTGCCCCTATTGTGTCAGTGTTCCCTATGATGGATTGGCGACCTTTCTAGGCTTTGTGCTCCCAAACCCAAACCCTGTGCTGGGCACCGGCTCACCTACATCCCTGCCCAGGATAAGAAAGTAAACAATGAATTTTCTTATAATTGTGTTTCCGATTTAATCTATATTTATGTATTTTAATTATTACATATAACATCTAAGCTGCCCAAGGTTGCTTTTGGAGTGCTGGTCATCCCAAGGTTTTTTCCTTACTACATTTAGGGAGTTTTTCCTTGCCACTGGTCACCCTAGGATTGCTCAGTTCAGCCAAAGCTCTAAAAGGTGCTGTGGAAATAAATCTGAATTGAGTTTGATTCTGACTGCATGTCTGATGGAATTAGTCTTGTCTGATTGTTCTCTGCCTTGCCAGAGGCTTCCATATGTCTCTGGGTTTCAGAGTTTCTGATAATCGGATGCCCAGTCTATTCCACAATATTCCACAGATTTTGGACTGCACAGGAACGTCCGTGTCAGTCGGAGTCGCTTAAACTGTTACGATTTGTAAACTAAAACATTGTATTAGACTTGACAACAATGCTAACTGGACACGTTTTCACTAGTGGCGTCAGAATTTTCCTCCATACGTGGAAATCAGATTTGGCCCAGTCTTGAAAGCCGGCTTTTTTTCCCGCCGCGTGCAAATTAAATATGAAATTTAAAAGACACGTTCCCTGTTTTATGTATTTCTGGAGCCTATCCTGGAACTCACAGGGCACACGAAATCCCTGAAGCTCAATGGGATGGACTAGAGTTACCACTGCACCCCATGGACGCCTTGAAAGGAGAACCTAACAAATCTCAAAAAATCGAATGTGTTCGAATAGGTCCGAAGTGCTTCTTTAGAAACGCGATTTCTTAGTTCGGGCTGAAATTGCATGTCTTGCGTAAACCTTTTTATGTATACGATTATGATTTTGAAGCCGTGTGTGTGTGTGTGTGTGTGTGTGTGTGTGTGTGTGTGTGTGTGTGTGTTACAAGCCATATGATTGATCTTAATCAGTAAAGCCCTGCTATAAACTCTAAACACTGAGTGTTGGGAACAGCTGTAATTATAGGGCAAGACAAAGAAGTCCAGCTGCTGTACTTTCCATGAATTTTGCCACATGTCCTCAGGTGGAAAGATTCCTGGAACCATGAATACACACACACACACACACACACACACACACACACACACTCACACAAGATGCATGTCTTAAAAATTAGTCGAGTTACATCCCTAACACGGTGGACAGCTGTGAGATTTACCTGGCCTGCACGTTTTTGCCCCCTCTAACACCCCCCACTGCGCCATCGCTAGCCTCGGTTCAGGTACGGATTCTCAGAAAAGTGGCCACAGTTACCGAACATCCGTCCGCTTGCTCAGTCACACCAGAGATGTATCCATCCAGCCTGCTTCCTTTCTTATCTGATCACTACCCGAAAAAGCCACACATGACAGCTCAGTGTATTGGTTATCAGCCTCAGTGCTCGCTTACAAACAGGTTAGCGGAAAGACGACCAGCACTGGGCCGGTCCTGACCAAATAAACTTTTTAAATTCCAATTACACGACCGTGACAATCAGATGCACAAATCTATCCCTTAAGTGAAGTTTGAGATATTTCTGCTCTTATTGTTTCATTTTTCGGGCTGTCCAAATACTTTTAAATCCCCTTTATTCCCGATGAGGGGGAATATCGCAAAATTCACAGAATGTATCCAGGCAAAATGGGCGCAGGGGTCGCTCACCATGCCGGTTTGATGCCCAGCCTTGCCATAAGGAACCCAGGCTGCCTGGTGACAGGCTCATAGAGCCGAGAATGAGACATATAAAAAGCTTGGTTGCGATTTTATGTTCCTGTTACAACAGGTTGTCTCAATACTTTTGGCCGGTGATGTTAATCTGATGGTGACACATTGGCCAGCAGTCTGTAGCAGTGCTTCCATATCTAGAGGTCAGGGAAAGTTCATTAATCTGTAGTTTTAAAGCCTTTCTGTCTTGGTAGACACAGAGCGAATGCCATTGTTTAGCAGGAAGCGTCATTACTGCTCACGGTCCCAGACCGTTATATTCGTAACTTAATAGAAATCAGACAGTTTATATACCCTCTGGACCATCCCCAGATTAAATAAAAGGCAGAGCATCGTAGGCAGGGCAACAAATGATCAGGCTCACCGAGGCATTTACTGGAGCTAAAGAATTCACATTAAAATCCTGCTATCTGTTTAAAATTAAGCAAAAGATGACGCAGGTGTTAAATCCATTTCTGCTCCGGGAACGTCCACATTCAGTTCTGCAAATACATCTGATATTTAAAGAGCAGGACGGCGTATAGAGGGCGGCGTATAGTGCCGATATGACAATTTATCTGCAGCTGATAAAACTAGCGATAATAAATAGGACATTAAATTGTTAAACTTAGAACAGAGCGATAAACGCTCAGTCTGGTTTATAAATAAGAGTTTTAATGCCCTAAACGTTTATTTTAACAACATTTTTTTTGTTCTTGTTGCTTTTTTTTTGGTCACTTTGAACAGTGTGATTAGGTGAAATTTTTTTTTAGATCTGTACAATGATGTCTGTCTGTGAGGAAGGTTTAAAAATCTAAAAGTAGTATGAATTGCATGGTCAATTTAACCGTAGGATTTTTTTATTTGTTGATAAATATTTGTACGTATTTATAACTCATGTTTGGATATTTTTATTTAGTTTATATCATTTTTATTAATTTAATTTGGTTTTATTTAATGATTATATCATTGCATTAAAAAAAAATACTATCTATTGTTTTGTGGTTTCGTTGTTTGGTTGTGAAATTCTTTTCTGAAAAAAAAAAAAAAGCTCAATGCTCCAGAGATCCTGGGTTCGAGTCCCAGCTTGGACTCCATCTCCTGGGAGTTTGCATGTTCTCCTGTTTCACTGAGCACTGCAGTTTCTTGTGACTTCAAGACAAGTGTTAAGGGCTGCTTAATATTTTATTATTTTTTTATATAATACTCTTAAATCTATTTATTTTTTATTTATTTATCGACAGTGAGAGGTACTATACGGCACCGGAATTAAAAAGCGTGTTATAAAGCATTTAAAAATAGATTGTGAAGTCGTTTTGGTCACAGTTATAGAAAATTGAGTGATTTTATTTTGGTTTTCAAACTGCACTAAAAAGAAATAATAACAAATAATTGTTCAAGCGGGACAGTGGCAGTTCACGAGCCAGGTTTAAGTCTCCTTCTGACCAGGCCAGGTGCCACACAGGCACAATTGGGTATGTCTGAGGAGAGGTGGACCAGAACGATGGACTACCGAGCACCAGAACCGACATTGTGTGGGTTTTTTAGGTTCTAGACCCCGACTGGGGCGTTCATTTGGTTTGCAAAAACAAGATTTGGAAGGTGGATACGTTTTTGACGTGTGGCAGCTTTTTGGTTTTCTGTTCTAGGAAGAGTTCGATGTATCAGTACAGGGATGAGCATAACACCACATCGGGCCCTAATGACCCTTTTTCTTTTGTCAACGTTGCAACAATTACATTTTATTTCTCACATAAAAGCAGTCCTGGAATGCTCTGCTTGATCGTATCTGACGCTTGCTGGTTAATATTGAAAGAAGCAAGTTGCCGAAACAAACACACAAACCCAGATCTGGTCGAGATTAGCTTTGTGCATTATGTGGTCTTGGTGTCAGTGCGACTGTGCAGCACAATGCACGGCCTTTGCGTAAACGTTATGACCCGTGTTGCACCGTTGTGCTGTATCACAGCGGTGACTGAGCACATTTACTGTAGATGCGTTTTTTTCCTTACACACCGCGTCCTCTGTGCTTGTTATCAGATCTCCATATCTGATTTACTGACATTCTGCTGATACATATCACATATCCATGTCATGAATGAATCAAAGGTGCACTAGAGTGGAAAACAAAAGCCGTAGAAGCGTAAGCCGCACTTCTTTATCATATCTAACGCCGTTAGATTGTTATAGTCACAAATAAAAAAAAAATCTTTTTTTTAAACGCCCCGGGAGGAAATCTTACGATCATGGGAAAATGCATGCTGAAGGTTTCGGCGGTGCAGCACAGATGTTGACTCAGATGCCAGTGAAGCAGAAGGAGGCACAATTAAGAAATGTTAAATGGATGATGTATTAGACGAGAGCCAGACACATTAACTCTTGAGAAGTTGGAACCCTATTAATCATGGTGTAGCGCTCACAACGGTATGTAATCCAGAGCGACTCGCCGGCCCCTGACTGAACATTAACTCACCTCATTCATTCGCTTTTACCAAACGACTCGTCTGACCGAATGATCGTATCCTGGAATCAATGTACGCAGTTTAAGCTCATACTCGAGCATGAATAATCATTATGTAATAATGAGATTGCTCACTATAACCAGAGGGCCATATTTTGGTGTGCAAAAATGATTATAGTAGCGTTTGCTTGATCCCCAAGACTCCCAGACCTGCTCGGAACTCAATAAAGCTCAATGTCTGGACCGTACCACCAAAGTCCTACAAGGAAGTGATGTCAGATGATGCAAAGCTGGTCATGTACGTTGTACGTCGAAATTCGAAGACGCCATTGCAAAGGATACGCAAGGTGGAAAGCCTAATGTGGGTAAACGCAGCAGTGAACTTTCCAGGAGGCCCTGCAAGCACTAGAAGCTACTAGGACCTGGACAGGGTCCAATGGCCAAGTCTCTTTGGCCAATATGGCCAATATGACCTACGTCTAAGTAAGCCAGGGCTGCCATTCTGTACAGGGCATGCCCCCGGGACAGGTGGTGGACCTATGCCAGCCTGACCAGGAGAAAGGGTTTAAAGCGTGAATTAGAGAAAGGAAAAAAGCAGGACACTGGGGGCAGCATGGCACTGAGAGGTGGCAAGGGTACGAGTGATCCAGGTAAGCACTGGCACTGTGAACTTTAATGCAGAATAGAGAATTAATAAGAAACAAAACATGACAGCCCAAATAAAACCAAGTTTTAGAATGAGTGGACCTGGCAACCATGCTGATACGGCTGGAAAGCATGCTTAGACTGAGAACGGTGTACCAGGAGCACATGCTATGAGAAAGTCCAGCTCTGTTGATCAGATTTTTAGATAAGGGTAAGTTGTTTACGTGCTCACGTGGATAATCTGCAGTAATCTGACTGTGATCGGATTATTAAGATCACATTTTAAGCACTGTCCCATGCTGAACCTCATCTCTTCTTACTGACTTTAGATTCCAAAGACATACAGTCTATTCACACCTTTCTGAAATCTTCTGACGTCAAATACCCAAACCACCGGCCCAACATATAGGCCAAGTTCAAGCTGACATCCAAAGCAAGGCATGCCCTTTCGAGCTTTGACCCCGTCTGCCTTCAGGCTCTGGATGATAAATGACTTAATGTAATTACCCCGTGGCTCTGCCCACATTCTCTAAGTCGGGTGAAAATTGAGATTCCAAAGGCATCTCTCACTAACCTGCTGACAGAACGACGGCTCAAGTTTGCACTCGCCTCAGGACAGTCCTGCACCGGAGAGATTATGAATGGGCTGCTCTTTTGTTTATGAAAAGGATGCTTGATTCAGTTTTTTATAGTAGCGGGTCCAAATGCAAGGCAAAGCACCCATTTCACCCCGCCGGTCCTTGTTAAGGTGCCGGTGTAGGGTGTGGAGTAAAGGTGGAAAGCGGCCCAGATTAAAAAAAATTCCAAAGGAAGAAACTTGCAAAGGTTCTTTAGACAAAAACTGAATTCTTGGACAGAAAATCATAAGTTCAATGTTCAAACTTTATTATCTATATCTATTGATCAGGATGCCAGGCCGTCCCAGGGCATCGTACTCTGTGATGATTGGTCTATCCACCGACTGGCATCGCTTTTAAAACACTCAACACACCGGTACAGAAACAGTTGGAGGGAACAGTTTGGGGATGTTTTTATGTTTTAATGTTAGAATTCCGGATTAACGTTAAGAAATTGATTCTGGATAATCATGTGCTGAAACTTTCACTTTGGGAAATATTACTTCTATATTTTATTCGTGTTTCGCAGCTAACCAGCTTGTCTTTCCATCATTCATCTGTCACAAACCAGAACAGCATGGGAACGTCTGCACTGCGTCTGAAGAACCCGAGCTTGATTACCGAGTGACCAAAACAAGCCCTGCACATGATGTGATGCAAGCTCAGTGTGATCGTTGGGGAGGAGAAATGCAGATAAGAAACTCGATCAATGCTCGATTTCAGAGCCGCCGTATGACCTCTGTTTCATTTTGATGAAATCCAGAGTCAAAGGTTAACGTCAGTCTCTCGTTGCTCAACCCATAGATACCAGGTTCTTCTCTTCACCACAAAGCAGAGAGCCAAGGGCCTTGCTCAGGGGCCACGGCACCGCGCCTGCTAGAGCCAGGATTGAAGCCTTTCGTAGTTCAGAGTGAACCGTCTCTAGCTCCTCAGTACAGATCGACAAGGCTCACGTGCTCATCGTTGCTACGGTTAGTTCGACAAGAGGGTGTGAAAGTGCTTCCTTTCATAGCACAGCCCTATAAAAAGGCTCTCAGAGGCCACTTTTGGGTAGGGTACCTCTTGGATGCACTTGAATCCCAGTTGAGTCAATTGGCTTTGAGAGGGGCAGGATGGTTGCTTTGACAAATGGCCTCCATGGGCCGTTCTGACCTACAGGGTGGCCCAGATAGAACCCCAGTAGAAAGGGAAAGGGTCGTTTGATCCCCCGAAAAGCACGAGCAGCTCCCAAAGTTTCGTTAATCACCATCCAGACACAGGTGGCACCCTTCTCCAGGTGCTTAGAAGGAGGGATTTTGTCCAACCTTGGACAGTCCGATTCGATATATCAAAATGAAACATTCCCTAATGTTTGTGAGCAGTATATAGGTAGATATATAAAGTTTAAGTCGCTCCAGCAACTTTTTGGGGAGATCTTTTTTAGTCTGAGTGTAAGTCCAAGTTTCTGCCCAGCTATCCGGTTCCTGTGCCTATATGATAAGGTTCATATATTTAGCAGCCTTTTGTTTATTGTGCCAGTGATAAACCTTTATAAACAAGCTTTACATTTCGAGCATGAGATAAGGCCATAAACTCCAGCGCCCGGGTAGAAACGAGAAGCGATATACTGTACGTCTGCGCCCTTTGAGAGCATTTTGCAATCCTAATCAGCGGGCGCGAGGCTGAAGGTCTCTCCGATACCAATTTCAGAGCAATATACGGAAGATTTATTTGTCATCCCTAGGATAACCCCAGTCAACGGAGCAAACTTTGCATTTCGAGTGGTCTGTATCGCTCTCATTTCGAGCCATGCCACTTTGCATTGCCACTTGCCAGTCTAAGACTTAACTGGTGCCACCTATCATTACCCTCAGCTTAACGTGGCCTCTAAAAATACCAGGCATGCTGAGGATGAGATCATAACGTCTTGCCGGAGATATACTGAGTGTATGATTACAGCCTTTTCTCACCATCATGGATTCGCTATTTGTCAGCCGAGTGCCAAGGCTGGCCGCCACACACTGACATGTCTTCCAAATGGGCCAGGAAAGCTGCGTGCGCCTGACATTCAGAGCTGCAAAATGCGCACAACATTGAGCGCTTGTCTTTCTTTCCAGATAAGTGTGGAGCAAACTTTTTTTTTTCTTTCTTTTTTTTTTTTTTGTTAGATGCAAAGAAACAGAGTTTGCATTTGAGAGAAAAAGGCTTGCAGGGCGAAAACTATTTACATTCTTATGAATGCAAAGCAGCGACCACTTCATCAGGAGCTCTGTAGGTCACAAAGGATGAAGCCAACCGTGTTGAGAACAAGTTCTGCATGGAAGAAAATGACAAACAGTATCGAACCATGCACCTACAAGCTGTAAGGGCGGGCGGAAAGTGGGCATGGGTGTCCAACAAACTGAAAACCACACCGTTCTTGCTTGTACCGGAATCCTCCAGATCTTTAATTGTTTTGGTGGACCAAGCATGGCATTTTATGTCCAGCAAACATAACAAAATAAAAACAGGGGGTAAAAAAAACAGCAGTAAACATGAATTAAATGATAGATAGACAGTCCCTCGAAAGCAGAGACACCCTGTGCCGTTTCGCTACTCCTCCAGGAGTACCCAATCTTGACCTGGCGCTAGTGTTCTTGACTACAATGCCAGCTCCTGCTGTGCCCATTTCAATTCTGTGTGCACCGGTACAACAAGCAAGTCCACAAAAGCCCCCCATGCGGCGTTTTCCTATTTAAAAACAAGTCGGCTGGGGCTGATGGGTCTGTTGGTAACGCTGCCACCGTGCAGTTAGCGCCGATGCCGTTTTGCAAGTTTGTGAGACGGGTACTGGCACACAAACTGCATTTTACACTTTTACAGTGAGCTGGCAGCCACTCTGTGCTATTCTAAGAACCTGTTCCATCCACTGATTGTCAGTTTTAAAATCCCGGGCTTATTGCCAGCTCTTCTTATCTCAACATAAGCACTACGAGGAGAAAAGGGGGTACGTAGTAAATATATCAGCTAGAGTGCAATATAGTTTACAGTGGCTTAATGTATGACCAGATAAAGGCAGGGCCGGAGGTGTAGTAAGCTTTTATAGCCGTGTACGTGTTTGTCTGGGTGTACAGGTAGCTTTAGTGGTGGTTTGGGTTCGACAAAGTTACAACAAAAGTTACAACCAAGTTTTTTTCTTTGTGCATCGTCGAGAAAAGTGGAAAAGATGCACGGTTTCTAACTTCTTGCGTTGAACTTAATACAGGAATGCAATGGCCAAAGTATGTCCAAAAGGCGGCGCTGTTGAGTTGCCCATGAGCACAGTGTACAGTAGTGTCCCTTTATACAGTATAATGTCTAAAGTGAGAAGGTGAAGTATATAATTGAACGCATTGCTCTGTCATTGCGATTTTTTTTTTTTTTTTTAACATTGCACTCAGATAAGTCAATATGAATTCTATTAAAATATAGCACGTGCGATTAATAATCTAGCCTGGACCTCTATTTTGAGCAGTTGAGCAGCTGAATAAATACGATGTCAGGTTTGATTAATATAAGGTTGTGCAGTGTTTAAGTGGATCAAGTTTGGAAGTATATTATTATTATTATTATTATTATATAATGAATTCTAATTGATATGATTGCATTCCAGCTCTATTTGATTGCCTTTTAAAGTCCAAATACAGATGATCCACACACACACTATTGTAAATGATGCTCTGAAAGAGTTAAGGTGTCCAGCTGACAGTCAGCTGAGGAGAAAGAAGAAAAAAAAAAGTTTTGGCTCCTGTACCCATATGCTAATGAGCTCTGGGGGGCGCGCACCCATTGGCTGGATGTACACGTCTATTCCGCGTCCCCGCGTGACGTCAGGCCGCCTATAAAACTCAGCAATGCTTTTAAACTCGTCTGCCTCTGTGTTACCTTTTTAAAACAACTCCCACAAGCCCGGGCACGTTTTTCAGCACGTCCAAGTCCGAGCCCTGGTCTTCGCCCGCCTTCAGTTCAACTTGTGCGTGTGTGCGTGCGAACGTGTGCGTGCGTGTGCACGATGCGCGAAAGTGCTGCAGGTCCGAGACACGGCTTGGAGCAAACGCGTTAATCCGATGCTCGTGCAAACGGGCGTGCAAACTTGGAGTTGAAAGCAAGCTGAGAGAGAGAGAAAGAGAGAGAGACAGAAAGAGAGAGAGAGAGGCAGATTTTTCTTCTTGTCGTCTTTTCTGAGTGTTAAAAGAAGCCAAGCTGGCTCACGCGGTCCAGACTCACAACGCGCTGACAGCCGCTCTTCAGCCTCTGTGGAGGAGCGTCACCGGGAAGCGCATGGCGTCCGAGCTGGTGCTGGGCGCAGCCGAGCTTCCGACCAGCCCTCTCGCCATGGAGTACGTCAACGATTTCGATCTGATGAAGTTTGAAGTGAAGAAGGAACCTGCTGAAACAGAGCGCGTCGGTTTGTCCCAGTGTGGCCGCCTCCTCGCCGGGGGCTCCGTGTCCTCCACGCCGATGAGCACGCCTTGCAGCTCGGTGCCTCCTTCCCCAAGCTTCTCGGCTCCCAGTCCCGGTTCGGGTGGAGAACCCAAAGCGCACTTGGAGGACTTTTACTGGATGGGAGGCTACGCGCAACAGCAGCAACAGCAGCAGCAACAACAGCAGCAGCAGCAGCAGCCCATGAACAACGAGGCGCTCGCGTTTGGCACTGACGACGCAATGGAAGCTCTGATTAGCAGCGCGCACCAGCTGCACGCCTTCGATAACTACGCGCGCTCCCAGCAGTACCCGACCTCGAGCTCGTCCGACGACGTAGGGCCGGCAGCCGCCGTGGTGTCGGCAGTGATCGCGGCCGCCTCGGCTCAGAACGCTCCCCATCACCACCACCACCATCACCATCCGCACCCGTCCGGCGTGGCGTCCAGCCCGAGCAGCCACCACAACCACCACCACCACCAGCAGCACCACCAGCACCAGCACCCGAGCGCGCACGGTCACGGTCACGGTCACGCGGATGACCGCTTCTCGGACGAGCAGCTGGTCACCATGTCGGTGCGCGAGCTGAACCGGCAGCTGCGCGGCGTCAGCAAAGAGGAGGTGATCCGGCTCAAGCAGAAGCGGCGGACGCTGAAGAACCGAGGCTACGCGCAGTCGTGCCGCTTCAAGCGCGTCCAGCAGCGCCACGTCCTCGAAGGAGAGAAGACGCAGCTGCTGCAGCAGGTCGAGCACCTCAAGCAAGAGATCTCGCGGCTCGTGCGGGAGCGAGACGCCTACAAGGAGAAGTACGAGAAGCTGGTGGGCAACGGGTACCGCGAAAACGGCTCGAGCAGCGACAACAACCCGTCATCCCCGGAGTTTTTCATGTGAGTGCGCACACGATCATACAAAGCTTAGAGACAGCAGAGAAGCGGCCGTGCCCAGCACAGAGAAAAACAAAAAGGCTTGCCCTCTTCTCTTCTTTTAAGGTTTTTTTTTTTGGGGTGTGCAGCTTTTTAAAAGTTCAAAACTTTTTTTTTTTCCCCCTTGCTTTTTTTGGGTTCTTTTCAAAAAAACAGGCTGCCATGAGTTCAGTCCTTCCCAAAGAGAAATAGTTCACATCTTGGGGGCATGAAGCTTTCAGGTTGAAGCTTTAAAAAACACCCCTACCCATCCAAAAAGTTATCATCCAGACCTGTTTATTGTTCCTACTCGTCTTTGCAAGCATGCATGAACAGTGGTGCTTTATTTGAATCGATTCCTTTTTTGGAGCAGACTTTCTCGAGCTGCTTTACTTTAAAGTGTCCAAAACAAGTCTGCTTTTTTAAATGTTTTTTTCAATACTCGTGCACCCTTTTGAAAATCCGCTCACCAAACCTTTTTTGAATTGATCTCCAAAGTTTTTTCCCTTTCTGCACCCCAAGAACAAGCTGCCCTTTGTACCTTTTTGATAGCTCGACGTGCGCATGCATGCCTCCAGACGTGCACATCTTTTTTTTAATTCACAACCAGTTCGAAACATCTTGTTTTTTCACCGAGGATCAGAGCACCCCCACACACCCCCTCGAATTCACCTTATCATCTCATGCGTCCTGTTTGCCTTTTTTTTTGTATGTGTGTGTGTGTGTGTGTGTGTGTGTGTGTGTGTGTTTAACCACGAGACTTTTATGAACACAGACATGGCATACACACAGAGAGACGATATGTTATTGCCTGCATGCTGGACATGTATGGTTTTTTTTTTCCCTTTCTTTTTGCTTGACAACTGAACTTAGTTTTTTTGTATTTTTGTTTTTTATTTTTTTACCCGGATAACTCCAGCATGGCATCCATACTCTTCCCGAGTCACTTTTTTGGAATATGTGCAAAAAAGTGAAAGGACATCTCCTCGCACCATCCCTCCTCCCCACGCTTTGTCAACTGCATTGACCTGCGCGGCCATCCATACAACCCCATGCACTGAATCCATTCCTGTTCGAAGTTGGCCGAGTGGAAGCAATGTTTCGGGGGACAAGGACCTTAAAAAGGAGTCGGGGACAAAAACTGGCGCCTGTGTTTAAACAAAACGAAAAAAACCTAGGATTGTTTATGCAGAGTTGCACTGAGATAGCTCGGTAAAAAAAGGGTGCAGGATGCAGGATAGGAGCGTAGAGTTTAACGTGTGTGTGTGTGTGTGTGTGTGTGAGTTTGGGAGCTGCATGCATGGGCTAAAAGTTTATAAAAAGGAGACTTTTCTAAAAGTTAGGCTCAAGGGTCATGCCCTGCGCCCCCATTTGTGTCCGGACCGTAGTGTGAAGGTGGTACTGGAAGGACTCACATGACGTGTATTATACAGCTGGATTGTTGTGATGCAGAAATCAAACTTTCCTTATTTTTCTTTCACTTCTATTTTATTACGTTCAGCATGTGCTTGCCATGAAAACAGCCGTTTGACAGATGTAGCCCTTCTCTCTCTCTCTCTCTCTCTCTCTCTCTTTCTCTCTCTCTCTCACTCTGTCTCGAAAGCCCAGCACTGACTGCATTCTCAAACCAAAGTATTAAAAGGCAGTGCGGGAAAAGAAAATTTTAGGAACGCGACTCCTTCAGAGAGACGGCAGAACCGTTCGGACTAAAAGTTGCACTAAAAATGTAGCCTGTAGCTAATCACGCAGCATATCACACAGAACGCTAATTTAAGGAGAAGAAATTTCAACAAAACAAACAAAAAAAAAAAAACGAGTGGCATTGCTGGAGTGGTTTCATGGAAACAATCTTGTGT
>JAVSBV010000103.1:183558-204697 GCA_033117975.1 Parotocinclus spilosoma
AATGAAGATTGGCCACCAGGCTGGTCCAATTTAGCCATGAAACCTCCCACACTAAAATGACAGGTGTTTCAGTTTCACTGTAGTTCCCAGTTGGTAATCTTACACTGCCTGATAAGCCTGGGGACAGTATCCAGAATTTAGGCTGACTGACCAAACTTCTCCAGCAAACACTGCCACAAAGCTGAGATGAACTTAAGACCAGAATTGGAGACAGTGTCTTCCAGGATGTTGTAAAGACACAATATGTATTGGAACAAGAACTTGGCCATGTGAAAGCCAGCTGGAACCTGAGACAGAGGGATGGAGTCTGGACAATGTTCACAGCAATATGGAACCAGGGATGTATGGGTATGAGCAGTGGAAGGAGCTTTGGCACAGGGACGCCAAGTCATTTATGTCACGGCACATGGACTCCCACCAGTGCTGGTGATAAGCTGTGTGCAAGCATGCGAGTGTGTTTGTGAGAGTAAATTATTCTACAGTATATAGGCTTAATGAGCACTAGCCTACAACATTTATTTCTAATATTTAAAAAATGCAAAAAGCATGTCATTATGTATCTGCTTGGTGTTACATGGCAAATCCTAAATACCTACACAAATGATTTAGACAGACTTATTCTTCTTCGTGAATTTCTTTAATACAGTCGATTTCGGTTAATGGGACCAGCCGCTCATTCGAACCAAATCCTAAAGTACAGAAACAAATCCTATTAAATACGTGTAATATTATTCCGCTTATTTGGACCAAAATTCTACTTAACCGGACCAAAAATGTGTACAGTATGTAATATCCGTATGTAAAATCCCAAGAAACTCTTTGTCTCTTGGATCACTACCCGAAAACTCTACCCTCTAATGCCACCTACAGGTCTTTGCCTAACATTTCCATTTACTACAAAAAGAGGAAGCCACTTAGTCACTGCCAAAGCGGGTCAGATCACACTGGATAAGTTCTTCAAACTTTGACTGGAATTTAGTAAGAACGTGTTTTTTTACAGTATTATGCTTCGCATGCTGAGTACTTATACATTGGGTTGTAGATCGTTTGGAAAACTTGTTTGCAAATTAATTTTTCAATGAATAAAAAGAAGAATGAAAAAAAAAAAGTTTGTAAGCTACAGTACTTCTTGTTTGTAAATCGCACAATAAAGGTTTAATAAACATTTAATATGTTACATAGCACGTCCTGTCTTGTAACATAGGGCATGTTCGTTTAATCGGACCAGCCGGTTATTAGGACCAAAACGATCGCGTCCCGATGTGGTCCCATTAACCGGATACGACTGTACATTTTGGAAACTTTGAGAGAACATGATTATCTCATTGTCACATCGTACCAACTTGTTTGTAAAAAATCTTAATCTTAACCTCAGACTATTCAAAATTAAAGTGCTGACTGGATACCAAATGGAAGCAGGAACTTGTTTTTCCCTGTAGGCCAATCAGAGTGCAGATTTTATTTAGGCAAGTACAGAAAGGACTGAGTTATTCTGTTTGAATGACTTGTTGATTCTCAATAACGATAAGAAAAAAGTTCTGTTTATAATTAATGTTCCCTCAGGCAGACGTGCTGGCCTCAAGAACAAATCGACCTTTCCTCGAAACCGAGCCCAAATGAGCACAACTGGTGCTTTTGGTATTTGACTCGTAACTTTGCTACTGGAACTGTAACCCTTTGATATCTTAATTGTAACCTGTTGATTTTGTTTTTCCCATGCATGTGTGGTACTTTTATATGGATTATTTTTATTATCTATAAACGGTCAGCCTTGATATTTGTACTGAGTATTGACCCCTTGGCGCCAGTTTATAACGTTTAGAACTGTACTGAAGATAAACTGGACATTTTGGTGTGTCATGTCTGGTTACTGGCACATACCTATAGTCCGTCTGGTTTCCACTGAAGCTCTTTATCCTCCTGGGAGGTTCTGTGTGTTTTTTGTTATGTGGAGGGAGGATTACAGGAGGAATTTGGTGATGACTTTTGCAGAAGCAGCCAGGAGGAACGGGCAGAGGGGATAAATGAGAACGCGAACAGATTTATTTAAAAAAAGGGTTGAGTCTGAATTGTAATCCGTATTCACTATGAAAGTCAGTAACATCATCTGTGTACGAGCTCAAGGCCTGTCGGTGCATGAGGTGTCTTAAAATTTGCTTTAAATTAATTTAAAACGTCGATCTGTCAGGTTCTTTCATCCACAGTGATTTATCAGTGAGATCGCATTCAGACCGAAGCATTATCTGGCTCCGTGTCTCTGTTCTTCAGCTTTTTATAACATCTGGCATGTGTTAGCAACACATCTGAGATCGCAGTTGTTCTCATTTCTGCAGACTGTACACTGACATTATGAACTTTTGGTGTTTCATGTTTGTTTGCTTGTACTTGTGCTTGCTTTGGATCCATCTGCTTGAGTGCTCACATCAATAAGAGAGGCAGCTGTACAGCCTGGCCTCGGGCAGACCTGAGTAATGTACATCGTCTGAGTGTGTGCTTTGCTATGTGCCACGTGTCTGCCTCTGACTCCACCTTGAGCTCTGACAGTCATTTTTCACTCAGAAAAACCTTGGACAGGTTAGAGATGCAGCATCTGAGACCCTCCTCAAATCAGCATCTCCTCTGTAGACTCCTACAGTGTCTCACGAAAGTGACTAGACCCTTCACAGTTTTTTTAACTATTTTGTCTTTTCTTGGGACGCCACTGAAGATGAGACACTTTGATATGTTGTAATGTAGTCTGTCTACAGCTTGTAATACAGTGTAAATTTGCTGTGATCTCCAAAAAGCTAAACACACAGCCATTAATGTCTAAACTTCTAGCAACAAAAGTAAGTACACCCCTAAGTGAAAAGTGTGCCTAAAGTATTCAATATTTTGTGTGGCCACCATTATTTTCCAGCATTGCCTAAACTCTATTGGGCATGGAGAATTTAATCCTCTTCCACGCCTCCATGATGACATCATAGAGCTGGTGGATGTTAGAGACCTTGCACTCCTCCACAGATGCTCAATAGGGTTTAGGTCTGAAGATATATTTGACCTTTACGATCACGTTCATTAGCAAGGCAGTGGTTGTCTCTGATATATATTTGCGGTTGTTATTGTGTTGGAATACTGCCCTGTAGCCCTGTTTCTGAAGGGAGGAGATCATGTTCTGCTTAAGTATGTTACAGTACATGGTGGCGTTCATGGTTCCCTCAATAAACTGGAGCTCCACACAACCGGTAGCACTAATTCAGCCCCAAACCATGGCATTCCCACCACCATGCTTAATTGTAGGCAAGACACCTGTCTTTGTAATCCTCATCTAGTTGCTGCCACACACATTTGGCACCAGCTGACCCAAATACATTTATTTTGGTGTTATCAGACCACAGGACATGGTTCCAGTAATCTGTGTCCTTAGTCTTCTGGCCTTCCTGAGGTGCCATGTTGAATATCCATTGGCCAGTATGAGCGCGATAACAGTTTAACATCAGTTTAACACACCTGCTCCCCATTCACACCTGAAACCTTTTAACACTAATGAGTCACGTGATACTGAGGAGGGAAAATGGAAAATTGGCACAGTTTGTCCATTTTCACTTAGGGGTGTACTCAGTTTTGTTGCCAGCAGTTTAGACATGAATGCTTGTGTGTTAAGTAATTTTGAGGACACAGCAAATTTACACTGTAGACTGATTACTTTACATTGTATTGTAAGTGTTGTCTCACAAACAGATATAATAAAATAGGTACAAAAATGTGAGGGGTGTACTTGTAGCTTACCCATAGCTTTTCAAAGATATTGTAATGATCTTGCTCAAATCTCTGTGATTGTTAAATCCCAACATCACTCAAGCTTCCCTGCAGAAGAAGCCACTCATGGGGTCGAAGACATCAGAATGAAAAAGAGGGGGAAGGTGAAAGATAAAGGCAGAGAAAAAGAAATAGAATAAATAATAGATAAATAGAAAGTGGGTGAAGAGGCAAAAGAAGAGTGAATAAAAGAAAGAAAGAACGAGGCAGGGAAAAAGAGACAAATGTGACGCAACAAATTACTGCTTCACGTGCTGGCTTTACCCACTCAGAGCGCCAGAGGAGCAGTCAATAGACTGCTGAATTTTCAGTCAAGGATGCCGTTATTGACAAGCAGTGTTTGCTAAATGGCGCCAACTAGATTTGAACTTGCGTTCATTCAATGGATCAGTTCAATAAACATTTCTGTGATTACCGTCGTCCTGATGAGGCTGTTAGATTAGAACCTTTTTCTTCTCTTCCATCTTTTAGCACAATGTTATTTTCTATTTATTTTTGGCAACCGTGTTGATATGAACTGATGGTATATTGAGTATCATTCTAGTAATACCCCTATATAGACTATAATTAGTCATTCTATCGTTAGTAATTTGAATCTTTTTGCCAGAGTGGTAAATCGTATCGCAGGTATTGAATCAGTGAGAGAGATCTGGCGTTCTGATTGTTGTAACTTTTGCACTAAAATGTAAATACTTTCATTTATGCTGTAGATTTGTTTTGGTACTTTATACTGTGCTATAACCGGAAAACGCTATGAAAAACGTAAATATTGTACAACAATATTGAAAGGGAGAACAAATGGAGAGGAAAAGAGGACGAGTGTAAAAGACCAGTATATGGAAGAGCTGAGCAAATCGATGCTCTGTAGTAAAAACATTTTAACTATGTTAAATGGTTAAAAATTGGAAATCAATGTGTGGTGGTCAGTGTTGAAATTGTAACAAACTGCTGCATAGAAGTCCATTTACAGGAAACACTGAACATCCTTTAGGTTACAGGAGATTCTAATGCATCTTCCAAATACAGCGACTTGTAGATATGCTATTTAAATGTAATGCATTCCTGAAAACTTTGAACTCCTTAAATGATCGCTGTTAAGTCGATGTTACCAGGAATGTATCTGTTCTAGCCATTAGCACGTGTGATGATCAACACACTTGTCGTTTCATGACTGTTCTCTAATCACCCCATGACATTTACATTTACAGCATTTAGCAGACGCCCTTATCCAGAGTGACTTACAACTGGTACAGTCTTACAATGCAAGCACTGGCGGGTTAAGGGTCTTGCTCAAGGACCCAACTCTGGCAGCTTGACAGAGGTGGGATTTGAACCCAGGACCATCAGGTTGATTCCAGAGTCTAGTACCTTAACCGCTAGGCTACCGCAGTCCCTGTATACAGACCAAGCCATAATGTAGTTTTACTTTGGTAAAATGAAAACGCTTCAGAGTTCCTAAACATGCATTTTTGATTGGATCATTTGTGATCGGATCAACTGCATGACTCATCACGTATCAGCAGCATCACAGGAGGTCCTGTGGAGGCCAGGATTCTGCTGGCTTGTTGGAAGGAGTTGAATCCAGCACTGGTTCAGGTGTAGGAGGATTAAAACCTGTGCCGACTGCTGAGAGCGCGAACCGATTGGCAGAAGGCACCTCTGCAGCAGATGGTAGCGACCACAGTGCCCTCTGTGAGCCCGGGTCCGTGCCAAGCCGCATTCCTCCTCTGTGCTCGTCCTAAAACTTCCTGTTCGCTTGAGAATGCGACTTTTTAAAAATGCTTAACTCTTGTGTGGATACCTGATTCAGATCGTATAGATCAAGTGTCAGGTCAGATTTGTATGCTTAGAACCGACGTATGAATTATTAGAACTTCACAGACGGGGAGTTAAATATTCAAGTTTGCTTTGGCCTCAATTTCACTGTTCTGTTAACACATTGTCCAGCCTCCCGTACATGAACTTTTTTTTTGTCATTTCATGTGGGCATTCGGGAAATCTGAATAAACTGCTCTCAAAAATGTAGGGGATATTTTATTATCATACTGCCGGCAGTTTTAGGGGATATTTCAATATAAAATGAAATTCAATTTTACTGATCACTTAATTATGACCAAATAAAAGCACAAATTGTCTTTACAGTGGAATTATTACAAATGACATACATTATTTATCTCAAAGGTTTATTGTGTAACAGCTTTCATTATTGCCAACATATTTTTTTGTAATACATTAGTTTTGAAAAGCCTTTGAATGAGCTGTGCTGCTTGTTATTGTGTTGTTCTGAGCTATCTGTGTCATTGTCCTTGTAGCTGTAGTGTAGTTATGTCTAGATTAGCCCCTGTATTGTCTGCGTAAGAGTGGCTCAAGATTTCACCCGCTGTTTATGTCTACATTGATAACGAAAGCAGACTGGATCCTAAAACTGTATTATTTCAGGCTTTTCGGGAAATCTGTGAGTCTGTTATATTTGCAATTATTTCTAAATTGGCTGCTGGTTTTTGCAGTGCTCTGTTCCTTTCATCTGACGTCTCGTCTCAAACATGGCCAGATTTTCTGCAGTGTAATACAAATGGGTGGAAAAAAAAAATCTTGAACAAGTGAAGGGTTCTTGTGCCGTTTATGCACTAATGCTGACATGGTTTGAATCCATTTAGCGGGAATACAAAATGCAAATCAATGTAAGATAGAGAAGCAAGTACATTTGGACTCTCCAAAACTTTTAGTCCAAAATTGCACTCTCAGTTTTTGGCTGAAAAAATTATAATACAAAAATGAACTTTCAATAGTATCTACACAATTGTGTTACTGTTCCGTGCTTGCAATTGATTTTCTGCTCTCGTATTTAAATATCCTAGCTATCCCCATTAAACATACATTTGAATTACTAATAATCCCCGATTTACCATGGGGATACGTTCAGACAAATTAATCAAATGGAATGTATGGTAAAATGAGGAGTTTAATATAGTATAAATATATTTTTTATCTTTGAAAAACTTAAGCTTGCTTAAAATATGCATATTTTTAATGATAAAGTGTTTTAATATCTAGTGCAAGGTATCTATCAATGTATTGAAAGTGAAAAACACAAATGGATTTTGTGACTATGACTTTTCCTCAATGCATTTCCAAGCGCTGAATGTTTATTTATGTTTATTATTATTAATCCCACCATAAAATCCATATATTATAAATCGTGAAAAAGAGACTACCTGTATGTGTTATTCAAGAGCCTCAAATATCAGGTACATATTACATTTTACTTTTTTATATTTAGCCTCTGTTTATTGAAACTATTGTTATAAACTTATTAATTAGTTATACAAGTTTAATTCAAGGAAATTGGGCCCTTTTTTGAGCATTAGTATGAGTATGACTACCAAGGGACTGTGGTAACCTAGCGGTTAAGGTACTGGACTCTGCCAAGCTGCCACAGTCAGGCCCTTGAGCTCAACTGTGGCCCTTAACCCACAATTGCTTGGATTGTAAGACTGTACCAGTTGTATGTCGCTCAGGATAAGGGCGTGCATGTGATGGTTTTATCAGGTAACTTTAGTTTCAGATGGATTTTGTTTTGCTCCGTGTCCATGGTGGTTTCATCCCAGCATCAACCTCATTTCATCTGGCTGCTTTTGTAGGCTAAACACTGTTACATATGTTGGAGCTGTGTTCTGGTCAGCTCTGAATGGTTAAATAATTATCTGTATTTTGTGTGTACCTATGAAAGCTGAACTTCACTGTACTGTAGTGTTATGTAAACGGTGTATGTTAGAGCTCTGAAGATGACAGTGAACTGCTGAACTGTGTGAAATTGGTCTGACTGCAGGATTAGCGTGACCCAAATCTTCAGAGCAGGCAGACGGAGAGACTTATCAGATCTCACGTCAGTGCTGCTTGTTCTTGATTGTCGCAAGAACAGAGCAAAAGCAGACAAAGCTACAGGAGCTAAAAATGTATTTCTTGCTCATTTTTCTGTTCCTAATCAGTCCGGTAAAAAGGAGCACTGCGGTTCCTGGCTCGAAATGGAGACGAGCATACACAACATGTTACAAAAACAAACCTAGAAGGATTTTTAAATTTTCTTTTATATTATGTTTAAAAGAAAATGCATTCAGAAACACAGCACTAAAAAAATCGAACGTTCTTATTTTGACACGGCACGGAGATGAACTTGGCTTACAGTGCTCATTGCACATGCCAAGTCAAATCGATTCAAATTTATTTCTATAGCACTTTTAAGAACAGAGCACTGGCTCAAAGCAGCAATACATCTATGTAGGGCCACTGTCCTGATGGAGAAAATCTAGGTCTGGACAGATCTGTGTTAAGCAACTTTAGATCCATCTTTAATCTCCTTTTTCTCTCCAAGTATCTCGAGCGTGTGACTGTCTCTCAGCTATTTAACCAGCGGAACAAACAGTGTATTTGAGATTTTTCAGTCTGGCTTTCACCCTGAACACATACAGAACTGAGACTGCACTTCTGCTCGATCTTAATGATCTTCTTTTTGCTTCTGATCAGGGACTCATTTGTATCCTTCTCCTCCTGGATTTCAGAAATTAAGATCGTCTGTCTAGGATTTGTTTAGTACCAGATCACTAAATTCGGATTAATATGCGCTCACTCACAAGAGGTGGCAGGTTCAAATCTCCAGTAAAGCGTTTTTTTTCTTAGTCTTTTCCTTGTTTGAGCTATTTTTATCCCTTACAAGCACATCTGTGGTGTACATTTTACATTTACATGAATTACAACTCATACAGTCTTACAATTCAAGCAATCTGGGGTAAGGGCCTTGCTTAAGGACCCAACTGTGGCAGCTTGGCAGAGGTGGGATTTGAACCCTGAACTATCGGGTCCAGTACCTAAACCGCTAGGCTACCACAGTCCCTAGATGTGTAGATTCACACATTTGTATGTACACAAAAAAAGTAAAATAACAGGCCGTTTAATTAGTTAAGTCAGGTTATCATAACAGACAATTATCATGTACTACACGGTATGAAAATGTTAACAACTCCATAACTCTTCTTCTACAGATTTACATTCAGTCAGTGTAACAGTGGCATCTCTAGGTACAAAGTGGTAATACAGCAGCTAATAACACATCATTATGGCGGTAATAACAAACACGAATACTTGCTCAACGAATGAACATCCGGATAGCTGAATGTTTGGATCCAGTCCTAGTAACTTCACACGTCTCTGCCCTTATCTGTCTTGAGACATTGCTGCGATTTTGATACACGCTTGTCATCCCTAGGCTAGACTACTGTAACTCCCTGCTGTATGGCCTTTATGCCAATACCCTTGGCCACTTTCAGTCTATTCTGAACGCTGCTGGCAGGGTTTTGATTAAAAAAAAAAAACGAGTGGCATTGCTGGAGTGGTTTCATGGAAACAATCTTGTGTTAGTTACGTTGTCGTAAAAAGGACCAGCTCCTTTTGTTTTTGTTTTTGTTTCCCCCCCCCTTTTTTTTGGTTGTCGTTGTCGATGTTGTAAACGAATTCATTATTTACGAGGCAATAATATAATAATCAATAATGTCTGGACATTGTTTTATAGTCAGGGATTGACACCCTGCTTGTGTAAAAAATGGGAATATACCGTTCATGGAGTCAATTTTTTTAAAGTACGTTAATTAAAATTCTCTCATATATATATAAATATATTTTGCTGTGCAAAATTATTTCACTCACTAACCATAAATGATGTTCGTATGTGCTTATTTTTCATTTCATACAATTATATGATATGCAATAATAAAAAAAAAAATGCATTTGAAGCTTCCTAAAGTTTGTGTCCCCTGGATTTTAATTTAAAAGCTCGCTTTGGTGAGGAGCTGCTCACAGAGAAAGTGGAAAAAAAAAGGGAACGTTTTTGGTCATCCTTATTCACCCGAGCACACAGAGGCAGATTAGAGCAACCAGATCAGCAAATCGTTTAAACAGATACGTCCTCGAGCTTTGTTTTTTTTTTTTTTACGGTTTGACGTGAAAAGTCGCTTTGATTTGTCACTGCTGCTTCATTTAGACCCATCTCACGTTTCAGAAGCAAAGTTTCAGGATCGTTTTGAAAGACTAAACGTTGCTCGTTTTAAAGCGTTCATTACAGATATTTACAATCTTACATTGCACTGCGCCAAAAACGAACAAAAAAAAAAATCACTTTTCATCTCTTTGCAACTTTTTTTCCTCTTAACCATAAACTCGACTTTAATGCCGCCTGGTCCAGCGTACACTCTCGCCTGCGCCCTTGGAATTCCGGGATAGACTTACATACCTGGGATATGTGTGGAATAAATAAACACCTTATAAATAACTTATTAATATTAAAGTGTAATTTATTCAAATGAACCACATTAGTGCAGGTAGTGGCTCTAATTAAACAGGAATTCAATTCAAATCTGAGCTACATTATATCAGGATCAGTACTGGTCCGTGTGTGTGTGTGTGTGTGTGTGTGTGTGTGTACGTTTATATGGCAGTGATTTCAAACTCAATTACACCTCATTACAGTATTACCATAATACCTAAACCCAACAGTTCTAACTGGTTCATCATCAGATTAGTCTCTTCTAATCCCTTAAACACTTATTCCTGTCTCTGGCAACCAAAACTAACCAGCAGCTCTACGGGTTCGCAGTGATTTTGCTCGCGATTAATACAAAGCTGTGCTTTATGCCATGAAAACGTGAAGGTTATTATTATAAATGACTCGCATCAGACACTCATTTATCCCACGCTTCAGGATAATCTGGCAATGTTTTGGTTACGTTCGAGATATGGGGAATAAGCGACGACTGTTTGATAAGAACCTTGATGTAATATAACTCACTGATATGTGCATTGTGGTTTATCAGGTCCTACGTATTAGATCGTTACTATAATGATCTCAGATCGCATGAGTCATCCTGAACTGTTTTGAGTTCACATGTGAAGAAGAAAGCTGCAAAAAATATGATCAGAAAACGTCGAATCCGGCGATTTTGGTGCACGTGATCGGTTTGGTCAAATCCCACGCTGGTCGAGGTTTGTTTGGTTTGGAGTTCAAACCAACCGAGCCTGATTGAAGGTCTGTGTTTGGTCTTTCACGTCTTGTCATGCCGATCGCTCTTTGCGTCCTCATTAACCCTGATGTACGGTCGTGATCTGGCAACCTTCGTACATCTTGCGTTTTTTGCTATTACCCGTGCTTGCAATGTACAACGAATCTATCATAGTTTGTACAAACGATACGTACAGTTTGTATAACGATACGTCTCAGGATTCACACTACCGTTGTAGTCGGGTCCAGTCAAGCCGAGTCCAGGTCGAGACCGAGAGACAGAGACTGAGACGAGAAAGATTTTTTCATCGCACAAGAATACCTACTAAACATACAAATAACTCTGCATTTGTTATAGAAATAATATTTTAAAATTACAAATTTTAGATTTATCAATGGCTTTTGTAAAATAGAACAAGACTTATATATAGCCTCAAATGATTATTAGTATGAATTATTATTAATATATCTAAGTTTCCCTTCTTCTCTCAAAATGAATCAGACTCACATAAAGTCACTTAAATATGAACATCACAAACCTGAACTGTACTTACCAAGTAAACTAACTAATATTAACTAACTAACTGACTTACAATAAGAATAAATCAGGTTTAGTGGAGATTTTATTTGCGCTGATTTATTATTTATTGTTTGAATCGATTGTTTGAATGTAAAAACGAGAAATAAAACTTCGGTCTATAATTAACGTCACCTCAGACTCAGCAGGTCTCGACAACGTTTTCCGAGTCCGCCTCACCCCAAGACCGAGACAAGATGAGGTCCAAATGAGGTCGAGACCTACAAGACTAATGTGCACGTCTCCAAAAAGGGTGCTTTAAGCGTCAGAACAGCATTTTATACCTTATTTAATGCAGGGCAAGAAAAAGCTCTAGCGTTCAGAAATAGGAAATGTTCTGCTGTTAGTTACGCTGGACCACGGCACTCAGAGTTTAGATTTCTTTCACTGTTTCTTACACCGAATACAGTAAATCGTTATCGTCTTACGTCCTCATCAGCTCAGTTTAATCAAAAGTGCAAAAATGCATGTTTGGACAGAAGTTTCTGATCCGTTCTTGTGACAAACTTAAACACATCGCATGACTATTTGAATAGGTTCTTTGTTTTTTTTAGGGTTTTGCGCCTGTACCTTAGCGCCAATAACCAACAGAAACACGTCACTTTTCTATAAGACCAGCCCAAAGTGCTCCTTCCTGTTTGCTTTCTGTAGACGCAGAAGGCCCTTTAGGTTCTAAGGTCAGACGGTATTGCGTATCTTTCATTTAAAACTCTTTAAAGCTAATAAAACAGCCTTTTATCGTCAGTCCTGCAGCGTGAGATGTGAGGTTAAGTGCTACCGCTCTGATCTGTTTCAAAACGAGTCACGATTTAAAGGTTTTTCACACGCAGTTAGGTCAGAATATTAAATATCGGGTAATTTTCGCCGTATTTTATGCTTTGGAGCTTTTGTGTTATGATTTGCACGCCATGCTATTGTGTTATATCCCATAACATGTTGTGTTATTGTGTTGTGATCTATTACATGTCATGTCAAGTTATTTTACAGGGAAATATTGACCCATTAAACATCTGCACAATGCATAGGTCTGGACGGATATGCGCGTTAGGATCCATCTCAAGAAGGTATACTTGTGGTCTGTGCAGTGTGTGTGTGTGTGTGTGTGTGTGTGTGTGATGTGCAGAGGATGCGCGGAGGTCAGTGCAGGAGCAGGACAAGCGCTCTCAGAGTCATTACACTGATCCGTTCCCTCCAGGGAGGCCACATTCATTTCCTGCACCAATCCTGAACACACACACACACACACACACTCAGGCACACACTGTAGCTTTTCAGTTTGCCTTCCTATCATTTTAGGGGCTTTCCGCTGAACTAATGTTACTGCTGCTAATTATTTGGACATCCAAACCTAATTCTGACCTTAACCTCATTAACCAAAAGCCAAACGTTTTGACTCCCACGGCTTTTTTGTCGAAATCTGGGTTACGTTTAGGTTTAGAAGGTAGAAAACATCAGAACGTCCTGTCCTCACGGGGACGTTTTGGTCCCCGCAATGATATGTAAACTTAGCACACAAAAATCAGGACAGCCAGTTTTTCCATCGCTTTCTTTCCTTCTTCCTGACGGACACACGAGGATGTTTTATCAGTCCTGGAGTCGGCCAGGACATTCACACCGGGCACAGACCGAAAAACAAAAAACGTTGGGCTATATCGGACGGTAAGTGAACAGTCTGTTCTCGTAGGGGATGTGTCGGATGCAAGAAAGAACGATCTTTCTTTTAAACTTTTTATTTTTTATTTTTTAAGAACAAGTGCTGTTCTTGAAACGTTCTTGTTTAAAATGTTCTCTTGCCTCGAAATGTAAAACTTGAAGCAGTTTAGTGTTTGCCTTCACATCCAGATTTGTCTCTCGTGAATCAGGCTAAATCCTAAATCACTTCAACAGGGGAAGAATTGTAGACGTCCCAGGAGGGACAAACCATTAACTGGCAACCTGTCAAAAAGGACAAGGAGAGCTACCGTGTTAAATTGCACAAACGATTAATGCTGGTCATGATGGTAAGGAGTCATGACGCACAGTGTGGCGCCCCCTGCTGGGCATGGGCTCCTGTCCAAAGTGAGTCAAAAGGGCCCGCACCAGGGGTCAGAACTGGACCTTGGATGGATGGATGGATGGAAGTCCAGATTCCACGATGTGGACGAGTGGGTATGTGGGCACGGAGGAAGTGGCACCATGGCAAGAAGACGAACCGTGGCAGAAGTGGGGCGCTCTGGGTAATTCCGAGGGCGTTCGTGGGCACCTAAACTCTGGGGTTTTAATGTTTTGGCTGAGGAGATTCCTCCCTCAACCATATCCAATTGTGCCTGTGTAAAGCCTGATCTGGCCAGAAAGAAGCACTCCTACACACACACACACACACACACACACACACACACACACAGACGTGTCGTTAATGGCCTTATGCTGCTTGTTTGCTGAGCAGCGTTGCAGCGAGGTGCTAACTTTGCGTCCCTAATCTGCCCTCTGCCCAAAGAGCCAGTGTTTGCACAAGGGCCGTAGTGACATTTATAACCTTGCGCAAACACACGCCAGCCTTTCAGAGCGCAAACACCGAGAGAGGCGGCTCGAAAACAGGAAAGCAAAGTCAGAACAGGGAGTAAACCAGGGTCGGTCGTACAAACGCTACACGTACAAACTCAAAGGAGCAAAAGAGAAGGTCTGGAAAAAGACGTAGAAACACCGAAACTGCATGTGTCATACTACGCTAGGGTTTTTCCAAGAAGCCTGGACATATTAAAGATGAGTAGTGAGTGGGTGTGTATGTACATGTGAGAGCATGTGAATGAGAAAAGACGACTCGAGAGCAGTCCCTACGCTCGGCTTATGCGAAAGAGTGGGCATTTCTGTTTCGGCTCCTACTTTCGGAAGCAGTTTGAACTCGCTCCGGCGGGGCCAGACGGACAACGAACCGGTGTAACGTTCACAGAGGCATGGATTATACCCCTATGTTTATTTTATCTCATTATTTATATTACACAAATCATTTATGTAAATGGAATGAACTTTACTCCAGACGAGAACGAATATTAAAATAGGTCACGTTTTATTCATATCACTGGCGTAAAAAAAAACAAAAAACAGTCATGACCTGGGGGGTAAGGTGTGGAGAAAGTCCATGTGACCGGACCCAGGACTTTAGGACCTCAAAGATTTCCAAGACATGAATTGCAAGGCTTTAAATATACTTATATAAATATATAAAGATATTTCTTTTGATTTGACCTTAAACAATTTTTTTTTCCATCAAATATTAATTCTCATTTATGTTTCTTTTGTCTATTTAATGATAACTATTTTTTTTATGATTTCATTTAAATTTAGTTTTATTTGACTGAAGGTCGGTTTGTGTTTCCCTAAACTGAAATTACTGGATTTTCGTTTCAACCTGTTTTTTGTTTTTTTTCTTCTTCTTCTTTTAGTATATCATGATTTTAAATCCTTATTGTGTTGACAGTGTAAAATATTATTTATATGAATTTTAGCTTGTGTCACCCACCTGTTTTTGGTCCACAGACCTGTATATAGTCCCTTTGTGTGACATGTTAGACAGTGGCAACAGACTCCTGATTGGAATGGGTATGTTTATTTTTAAGGAGCGTCGATATGCTGAGTTTGTGGCCATCAAGCGCGAGATCATTGTATGTATGGAGGAACTTGAGCAAATGCCAGACACTAGCTTCGAGAGAGACGTGGTGTGTGAGGAGGAAGAAGCGTTCTGCCTTTCAATCGAAAATATCACTGCCCTTAAAGTGCTACGGAGTCAAGTAAACACATACCGTCACTGTTCATTTTCACACTAATTAAAGCACATTACAGTGAAGTTTGTTAATATCTTTTGATGTACTTGTGCACAGTGCTGTGTGTAATGTTACTCTAGAGGGTTTTAACAGAAGCTGAGCTGAGTCTCTACCATGTGTTTTGCTTCCAGTTGGAGAATAAAAGGGCAGAGATTGAGGCACTATGTGAATCGTACCATGGCCGTATTGCAGAGCTGTGGGAAAGGCTGCAGATCCCCCAGGAAGAGAGAGAATACATCGCTGTACACATGCAGAGCAGCAAAAAGATGAACATGGATGCTGTGAGTGCTTATGCTCTGTCTTATACCAGTAAGCTAGTATCTGAAACCCTGCAGGATGTTACAGACAGGACTAAAAGAAAACATTTTCATGCTTAGGCCAGACTTTTTTTATTGCTTATTTCACGGATCCGCCGACGACCATATTTAAAGAATAGGAAAAAAAATGTACAAAAAATTTAGGTATTTCTCGGATCCGCCGCAGCACCAATGGTTTAAATAAAAAAATTAAAAATAATTCAACATTTTAGCTTTTTCCGCCCTCTGGTGGCGAGCCAGCGGTTTTGTTCACTTTTTACAGTCACGCAGTATATAATATGATGGCCTAGAGTGCCGCCTAGTGGATAAAAATACGTTGTCCATGAATGTACTGTGTATGGCTTTAGTTTTATATTATCTATTTAATATTGCATTCTCTTTAATTGGTTCTAGTTTAAGTATTATTTCATATTTGAATGGGTTTTATTTTTGTTATATTTAAATTATTGGTCAAACCTGATTAATTAAGTACCTTATTTTAATTATTGCATATATGGTTTAGGTTGAATTTTGGTCCCCCCAAGGTTTTTTCCTTATTGCAATTAGGAAGATTTTCCTTGCCACTGTTGTCCTAAGCTTGCTCAATTACAGCGTTTGGCCTAGAAGTAAGTGTGTGTGTTTATTTATTTATTCAAAGAGCTTTGTAAATACAATTCACTACAGTACATTTTACTACATAACTTGATAGTCCTATGTTACTGATAATCTCATCGCACAGGGATGACATGTTTTATACCATCTCAAACAAATAAGTATTTTTCTGTCCACTGATTGTTAAAATTCCTTTTGATAGGTAGCAACATTCTGTCAGCAAACAAGCTGGCTTAGATAGCAAGATGATTGCATTAGCTTCTGTTACTAAATAACGAGTACCACTAATTATGTTGCTGTGTACAAAACTCTGACAAATCCATTTTTAATTTATTTGTTTCTTATGTTAATTAAGGACTGTGTAAAGGCCAGTAAAGATTCACTCTAGTGCCTGATCTAATTGACTAGCCCCGAGATAACAAGAGTCACTAGATAATTTCTATGCATTTGGATAAGTTGTTGTACATTTCTGAATACTATTATTATGTGTATAAGCCACAAAGAGCTAGTTGATGTGCATAATGTTCAGTATATCTCTCTTCCTCAATATATGGTTGAAATATGATTTGTTTACCTTCCTGATGTTCTTTATCCAGTTGTATGCTGAACTGGAGCGCCTGGAGGAGCTGAAGCTGAAGAACATTAGGCATGTGATTGAGGCAATAAGAACAGAAATTGCATGTATCTGGGAGAAATGCTTCTACAGCCTGGAACAGAGACAAGCCTTTACCCCATACTATAGTGGTATGCTATCTTTCACTGCTCTCACTGCTTAAAGGGGTATAAAAAGTAATGCTGAAATAAATCCTCTTCATAGATTGGGCCATTCAGCTGTTTTATCCTAAGAGTCTACATATCTGGCATCTTGGTAGGTTTAGTGTTAAGGCAGAGGCATTGTTCACCTGGTTGTTTGCTCATTGATTAGCCTTAATTTACAAAATGTGCATGTTTTCAATATGTTCTCTAACTCTATGTTCTCAAATGTTTGCTCCTAGTGCAGCATCTCAAAAGCTGTGCTCTGACACTTCTAGTGTTTTAAGGCTGTTCTTGCACTGCTCACAAAACTAGGGTATATTTTAAAATTAATATGTGGCGATTTAAAGAAAGAAGCATTTAATGGTATTTCATTAAACAATATAATCAGAAAAGCAAATGAAAAGTCAAAGAAAGTTGCTTGATGATGCAAATGAGCTGCAAACTCGATTATGGTGAGTAGCAAGTGATCCATTCATATGGGTAAACAGAAGCATGTTAAACTGGATACGAGAGTGCCACACTGACTGTTCAGTAGAGTGTATGCTCACCCAAAACCCAGTGACAGTGATGGGACATGGACAGGTTTAGATTGCCCAGCAGTTCTTGTGGGATCCTCTTTGTATTTATTTTGTAATATCATCTTTTTTTAAGCAGTGTAGTATACATAAACGGTGGCTGTGGCACCAGCTCTTGGAATCTGATGTGGCCCAGTTGGAAAAGAGTGGGAATCGATGCATTAAATATGAAAAGACCTAGATTTGAAAGGAATGCTTATGCTAGTAATTCTACCCCAATTTCTATAGCTCTAGCTTAGCTTAGCTTGGCGTGTGTAATTGGATTGACGCGGCAATTAGTAAATCAGAGACAGACTGCCATTGTCTTTGGATCCTTTGGATCCTATCCAGTTTTGGCAGGATGCAGTTCACTACAGAAAGCCTTTGGTGTAGCTAGTTACTGGGTGGGAATGAAAAGAGTTTATTGTCCGCCTGTATTTTATGTGCTGTTTTTTCATTTTATTTTTTATTAATTATTAATCTAAACTGTCCTTCAGTCAGAGGGTAAATACAATGCCATTTTTTCTTAATACCTTTGAGGCTTCCTTCTGTTTTCCTTGAATGTCACATGCTGAAACCCCTTTTAGTGATCTGGTCCTCTGTTCCCCATTAGTGCACATCTTTTATCCCTTTGTTTTTAAAATTCTGTCACTTTAAGTATAGCATAATTTTGGTTTTTAGATATACATACTTTTATGTAGGTATATAACAAACTAGCTTGGAGCATAAAATATATGTATATAAAGTGATTGTTTCTTGGTATTACCGTAATTAATTATAATGTTTGTATTATAAAGATATATATTAATATTTGTTTATTTTTTTTAAGATGATTTCAGTGAGGAACTACTAACTGCTCATGAGCAAGAGGAACAGAGATTAAAACAACATTATGAACAGCACAAGGAACTTTATGATGGGGTCAAAATCTGGCAAAGTAACTGGACTCTCTATCAGGAACTGGAGGTGAGATACTACAATGTACTTTAGGAGGATTCCATGTATTTTTTTTCTCTACCTGGAAATATGCTTTTAATTAAAAATGATTTTTACTTTGTCTGCGGTACATCATAAACAAGCGCTGAACAAAAATTATTTGGCATCATACCGGTGGTATGTTCGTTTACTACAACGTTTAAAAAAATGTGAACATCCTATTAGTTTGGTGATGCCCCCATTTTCATTAGCTGTAGTACTGATAGCTTTTATTCCTCACTTGGGTAAGTTTAAGTTGTTTTTTTTTTTTTGTAGATGAGCAATGCGATGGGCACTAACATTCTCTCTCTTTCTATGCCTACAGAAAAAGGCAACTGATCCCTCTCGCTTTCACAACAGGGGAGGCAACCTGCTGCGAGAAGAAAAGCAAAGAGCAGAGTTACAGAAGAGTATTCCTAAAGTCAGTTCCTCGTTCTGTCATTTTTAATTATTTGTATATTATCTGCACGCACACACTCACACATTAAGTGCACTTAATTGTAGCGTTTGAGTTTAACTTTTAAAATATGCATTAACTGCTCAGCTGGAGAAGAGCCTGAAGAGCCAGATTGAGCAATGGGAGGCAGCACATGGTTCGGAGTTCCGGGTCAATGGACAGCATTTCATGCAGTATGTGAAGGAGCAGTGGGACCTGTACCAAATGGAAAAAGAGCGGGAAAAACTTGAAAGGGTAATTACAGATTTAGCCCATTCCTAATCATAGTAAATATCACTGTAACCACTGCCTGAAATGAAAAAGTGGTAAGGGTAAAACTCACCATAATGATGGTAATCAGAACCAGAGTTTTGATTGGTTTACAGGTCTATTTAAAAGTGTTTATGGTTCATCAGATATAACTGGTTAACTGAATATGTGGAAAAGAGTCAGTAAATGATACAAGCTTCGTACTGTAGAAGCCCAAGTTTTATATCGGCGTGCTTTTCTTGTCATATCACTTCAGCAAATGAAAAAGAGCAAGCAGACTGAAGAGGACATGCTGTATGGCACGTCATTCAAAACGCCCACCAAACGGAGATTAGCAGGGACGCCCACACCAGGAAAATCACGCAAGGTTTGTCTCTTTAGACAAGAGAAGTTTCTCTATACAGGTATGTGCCGTTAAACGCCTGCATTACATACTGTGACAAATGGCTTTGACCACAGGTGTGGTAAGGGTTCACCTCTACTGGTGTTCTGTCATTTAGACAAAAATAAGGCGTATGTAAAAGAGATTTGTATTTGGTATTATTCTTCAATTGCTGATGTTAAAGTGAATATCAGATGGATGTTAAACGGGACATACCTGTATTTGTTTGCTTTGACAATATGTGAATTCTAGTTGCTACAAAACTGAATGATGCACTCTGTCCTTTAGTTAAATTCCACCTCCAGTATGTGTACCTCCACGCCCAATACAACCATGCGCTCTGTCCTTCAGTCTCCTTCCATGAGGCCACCACTTTCTGCCAGCAGGGTAAAATGCGACACTGCCACATGAACACATTTTATGTAGCCAAATGTATGAATCGTTTGCCAGGTTCTTGCAAAGGTTTAGTTTTACGATGTTGTTGTGACTTCCTTTCTCACTAAACTTAATCAGTTTATTTTAAAGCGAGGCATGAGAAACTCCCAAACCATGCCGAACTTGGACTCCTTCAACTCGAATTTGTGTATGCATGTGCCAAAGTGCATACATTTATTGCTGTCAAATATACTGCTCACTAAAATTAATTTTTAGAAGTTGTTAGAGACATCCAACTAATGTTACAAAACAATTTGTCCTTACTGTTTAAATAGAGGAACTTTACCATTTATTTATATCAACATTAAATAGTTCTAATTGCAAATGAGTTTGTCATGGTCACATTTTTTTATGTCCACTTGATCCAATTTTGGCAGAAATTTGCAGGGAAAGAAGTTTAAACCTGAAAAAATGGTTACAGAACATAGGAGATATTTGTCAGCATTTGATGTTGCAAATCCAATATAAATACTAACATTCGAGTCATTTGAAAAGGATTATTGTTCTTAAAGTACACTACTTACAAAAATGAGGGAATTCATAATTTTTGTGCGCAGTATAGCTAAGAAGATTCAGAAAACTTTGTTCATCCCCTAGGGGCAATTGAAAGCACGCAGAGCAACAATGACGAGATGAACTTTGTTTGAAATAATTTTCGACTTGCATTGGATACCTGCAGACCTGATAACTTTTTCTCTCAAACTATCCCAGATTGGTTTAGGTTTGCGTACGCCATCTCGTATTCGCACCCCGCATCGTCTGGAGAGAAATAAAGAGAACCTTTCTACACTGCCTGGAGCACTGCGAACCATGACATCCAGTCCATACCGAAACTGTTCCATCAACTCTGTGGCCAGCTCCTACTCCGAGTTTGCGGTAATTCCTCCTCTCTTAAGTTCATGCATTACTGTAAAGTCCCAGCAGCATTCACTTCTAGTAACAGTGTGGCTTAAGTGGGGAGCGGAGTTTAGATCAGAATGCACTGAGTTGATACTGTCTATCAGTACTTGAAATGCTGGATAAATTATTACATCATAAAATACTTTTTAATGCAGTCCCCTGACTTTAGGGCTGCCACAAGCGATTATTTTTATAGTCGACTAATCACCGATTATTTTGTACTATTAGTCGACTAATCGGATCATACGTTAATTGAATATAAAACATGCAGCTTATCGCACTAGAATGCAGCTGCTATTA
>JAVSBV010000103.1:216353-240209 GCA_033117975.1 Parotocinclus spilosoma
GCTATACGTGTAAATCACACAATAAAGGTTTAATAAACATTTAATATGTTACATAGCACGTCCCGTCTTGTAACATGTAACATAGGACACATAGAGCTGGTTATTAGGACCAAAACGATCACGTCCCGATGTGGTCCGATTAACCGGAATCGACTATAGATAAATTAGCCAATTTCTCATTGATGTGCTGTTTTATGCTGAACATTAATCTCTTAACTTTTAGCATAAATTAATTGCTAGTGTACTAGTGAAAATAATCAAACCACGATCACTAGCTACAATACTTATAACAAGCAAGTTGTCATTACATTGCCTTACCTGATTCCTTCAAAAGTTTCTCAGTTTTAATGGATTGCTTTAGCACAGTGGATGTAAACATGCATTATGTGCAGATATTTATTCCAACCAAATAGCCGTCATGCCAAGATAACTTGAATACACATGTAAAATCATGGAGTTTAGCTGTTGGCCACAGCGGCTTTGCCGGCCCTTTACTACAGGACTACGGTGGTGCTTGAATTATTTTGATTTTCTATATTTCTATTGGTATATGGTCGTGCGTATCAGATTTTCAAACGTCCTAAAAGTAGGTAAAAAGAGCCAAAATGAAAAAATTAGGATCGAGCTTATTTCGATTTATTTTTTTACATTGAATCTCTACACTAAATGTTTTTGTATGCACAAAAATCTGTCCAAAAGCAATTTGTGTAATATTTCACAGTGTCTGAAGAAGGCTTAACAAAAAAGAACATTTCCTCCCATCATGTTGTGTAATCCAGAAGACTATTGGATTACATTTGTGGATGCATGAACATTTGTTGTTATGTCTAGGAAAAGAAACACACCTCTACATTCCTATGACTCGTGGTGGTCATAGTATCACTGTTTTGGGCCTGTTTTGCTGCAACTAGCCTTAATGTAGGACTGATCAACAGTAACCAGAAAGTTTAGTTGCAGTTATTGCTGCACAGCGGGATCAAACCTGATTCTGTAGCTAAATATTCATTTATAAAGAACCATTTTTCTTACTGAATAAATGGACAATATAAAGTTTTTGTACCATTTGTTCAGTCCTATTCACTGTGTAAAAATCTGATGAGGTTTTATGTCATAAATATAAACTGTCAGTTACCAATATGTATTTACCATATTTGGGACCCCCAACATTTTGCTCATCCAATTTCAGATAAGCTTTAGCACCACTGTTTTAAAATAAAATAAGTGTCACTAGTGGGGTAAGTATACTGTCATGGCATTACATTTGAATGGCCTACACATCTGGTGAGACTTCCCAGTGAGCATAGGGATACCCCCAGGCAAACCTTAAATTGCTAAATATTATGCTTTCAGTAGTTCTGACAACAAATCATTAAGAAATAGCAAGAACTAAGAAAATGCACTTCTCATACATGCCACCATTTGCTCATGACTGCGTTTTGCTGCAGTGAAAATGGGCGGACAAAATGGGAAAAAAAATGATTACAATTGTTTTCTTGTACACTAAGCTAGAACCTAGATTTAAACCTGATATAGAATATTTGCTCTTAGAATAAACCCAAAATAAGTGGGAAACATTTTGGACTACATATCAACTGTTTGAAGCCATTACCAGTGAGTGGTTTTGCAAATCTGGCTTGAGCTTACATTTACATTATTTAGCAGACGCCCTTATCCAGAGCGACTTACAACTCGTACAATCTTACAATCCAAGCAATTGTGGGTTAAGGGTCTTGCTCAAGGGCCCAACTGTGGCAGAGGTGGGATTTGAACCCTGGACCTTCTGGTCCAGAGACCAGTACCTTCACCGCTAGGCTACCACAGTCCCAACAGGAGAAGCTGAGCGAAGAACAACAGTGGAATAATGAATAACGGATGTTGAAACCTGGTCAAAATGTCCATTTTAAGTCGTATTTCACCTCGTACATCCTTTAATTTATCGGTTCTAACAGTAACGTGAGCTAAACGAGGTCTTTAGGTCTGTGCTAATCCTGATCTACTACTGATGTTTACGCTTAACAACGTTGACATACACTATTTATCGACCCAAGATCTCACACCCTCACTTTCAGTGACATTTAGCCGACCTACAGTGACTCCTCAGATCAAAAGTAAGATTTCACGTCAATTATTCGAGTTTGAACGCATCCATGCAGGAAGAGGCTTCAGCTCGTCGTCTCACAGGTAGAAAGGTCACGCCGTGTAATCTGATGAAGCATTTCCACGCTCGCATCAGACCCTACCAGTCATTCATAAAGCAACCAATGTCCCCTGGAAGCCTTTTTTTTTCCAGCCGTTGTGATGTCGTGCTCATCAGCTCTTGCTTTTACCAAGAAACACAGACGTGTGTGTGTGTGTGTGTGTGTGTGTGTGTGTGTGAGGCTCTACGGCTTTGAAGGTAGCTTTCCTCGGAACGGTAGCTCAGATCTAGTTTCCGAAAGTTGACCAGTCATTTGAGCCGAGCAAATAAAGAGTACGATGATGCTCAGCAGCAAACGATGACCTCGACCCGATCGGATTCGGTGCTTGTGGCCTCTTTTCTGATCTGAAAAACCCAAATTCTACACGGTTATCGTCAAACAGAAAAGATTAGTTTGGTGTCAAGGCTAATGCAGATGGATAACATCATTCTAGCTTAGCCCAAGTCTTTTCTGTAAATACTTTCCCTCACTCTGGATTCAGAGCCTGCGGTTTGAGGCGCAACTCGGCTTGCTGTCATTTATAAAAATGAACACTTTTATATGATTTGATTAATTAACCGGTTTACTGCAGATGCAATAAAGGTGATAAATGCAGCTGTAATCCTGGATAAAAAGGGGCCGGGTGCACACTTTTGGTCATTTCTAGTGTAACAAATATGAGCTTTTTTTTATCGTTATTATTGTTTTTTACATCTTTATTCACTTGTAAATTACCGATTTAAAGTGTGAATAAGAGACAAAGAAATGGTATGCAATAATAATAATAATAATAGTGAATAAATACATGATCATAAAAAACAAAGCGAAACTTTCTAGACTATAACGAAATTTCAGCAGCAAAACTTTTTTTACAACCCAGAAAATCTCACGCTCAAGCTCATAAAAAAATACCGTCATTTATTAATTATTTACCTCTTTAGACTACATGTTTAAAAGGATTTTAAGTTTTAAAGGATAACGGGTCGCTTTTTAATGTCATGCTTATCAAGTTTGGGGATTTTTCTTGACACTGCCGCCTTAGGTTTGCTCAGTTTGGGACTGGGCTTAGATAATAAAAGTCAATCGGGGCAATGCTCCCATTTTAAGACGCATTATATAAATGAATCTGACTTGACTTTAAGGAATTTGGCTACCAAACTGCCCAGATTTGAACGCTGGACCCTGGAGACTTTGCTTTGTGCAAAAGTCTTAGGACGCCTTTCGATTTGCTGTTTTCGAATGCACTAATAACTAACTAACAGGTCCATGCTCGGGCCTATAAACTGTCAAACTCATTTTCATTCCACTCTCCTTTTTTACTCCTTGGAGTGTAAAAGGGGTCAACCTGGCATCCCGACCAATTGTGAGGGGGGTGGCCCTAAATGCTAAATATCCCCTTTCGGTTTCCGGTTGTGTTTTAATGGAATCTGATACACCCTTTATATCTAAACCAACGCTGTATCTTATGGTGTCCTAAGACTTTTGCACAGTCCTGTATGTCAAGGCGGTAAAAACGAAGATCTAAAGGAGCGACCGACGCTCCGTTATCACGTCTAACGATGTGCTAATGAGGCGTAACGGCGCCAGGTATCGGTCCACGTCACACGGCGGGCGCGGGTCAGCACCGGGACCTGGAGCTTGTGCTTTAGGTGCGACCCTGGGCTGCGTTTGTTTGTGCTGAATCATAGGACAGATATAATGCAGGGTTTCTTTTGCGGTGGATGATGGGGGATTGTGTAATTCTTGTTGACAGTCACACTATGGTGATACGATTTCCCAGAACTCACAGATCTGTTATGTGAGTTATGTGTACGAGGGAGGCAGTTGGGCTGTAATGTGTGAAAAGCACTCAGGGTGTTTGGTGTGTGTGTGTGTGTGAGGCACAGTTGCTACTGACAGATGTCTGAAAGGATGTGGTTGAGGGTGTAGACGGGGCTCTCTCTCTCTCTCTCTCTCTCTCTCTCTCTCTCTCTCTCTCTCTCTCTCTCGCAGCAGCTGTGTTGCCTCTGAGATAGCGCCGCGTTCATCACATCTGCATTACAGCCACCATACGGACACCAAAGTGTAAATAAAAGCAACACCGGCACGACATTTAGGGTGCACACGCTCGATTTTTGTTTTAAAAAACAGCAAGCACGTGCAGGCGCCAGCGTGAAATCCCACGTAACCCAGAGATAGCAGGCGACCTGGTGAACCGCATCCTATGATATTCTGCGAAACGTTCGATCTTGAGTTTCAATGGGCGAGAGTATCAAGAACGATCTTAATCATGGTCACACACACACACACACACACACACACGAGTATTGTTATTCACAAAGATGCATTTTTTGATTACAAAAATATATGTTTTGTTTCCTGCCTGCTGGTTTGGGAAAGAAGAGGCCTGATTTAAAGCGAAAACAAGGCGAAAAAAGTCCTAATAATCTGGGTCGAGCCTTTGCCGAAATTGGTTATAACAGCGCCTTTAAATTTGAACGAGAGCAAGACGTTGAGTTCATTTCAGTCCTAATTCAGACTTGACGTGGGTACGAAACGAGAGAAGCTGCTGTGTGATTAACGCCGGTCACACACCTACACATCTGTAATGCCCTTTTTGGCTGATTCGTTTCACCGCGCTTAAAGGGGCGCCTTCGTGCCTGCTCTAAAACGCAAAAAGGTCGCTGCCAGACCAAGAGGTGAATCAGCTTCTAGAACCAACTCTAGTGGTTCAAACAACATAAAAACGGATCGAGACGCAGACTGGAACGTCACCTCAGATAAAGCCTAAAGCACTGGGATTCAAATCTGGTCCCAATCGGAACACAGAGCCAAAACATCACGGAATAAAGAGGACATTTCAGTAAATTAATTAAGTTACAGGGAGACACTTGTGTCAGGACAAATAAACAGTACAGGGCAGTGGTTCTGAGGGTTTGTTTTTTAAATTTGAGCCCTCCCCTTAGAGTGTCACACCCAGATCTAAAGAATAAAGTGATTCATTGCAAATCTTTGTGGCAAAAATGAAAAGAATTACCGGTATGGTTTTTTTTGTTGTTTTTTTTTCCCACCAGTTAACACAATCAAATGATTTCCCTTTTCTTTTCCCCTTTTAGTTTTGTTTCTCTTTCTTTAAAATTTAGTCTCACCCCTTTTCAAAATAGCTAACATATTTTAAGTAAAGTTTTTTTTTTTAATTCCAGTAAGAATTTCTTAAATTGCATTCAACATTTGTATTTCAAAAGCTCAGCCCCACCCCCTCCCAATATAACATTGGAGTTTAGATTTACAGAATTGTTACTATGATTCTAAAAAAAAACAATAACAAAAAACCTACTGCTTAAAGTATTATTATTAGTATACTATTTTTTGACAGGGTTGCCAGATCTGATAACAAAACAAGCTCAGAGGATGAGAATTGCATTTGAAATGTGGTTTCCCTGACAAATCTCGTTACCAATACCCTTAAATGGCCTTGAATTATTATTATTAATGATTAACAATAGAATTAAGAATTCAATTATTATTATTATTATTATATTATTAATATATTATTATTATAAAGTGAGGAGCTGTAAAACATCTAATGTATAAACTTGGCAACAAGCATGTTTCTCTTGGTGGGCGAGTCCTGACCGTACCTTTTTAGTGTCTGTGGCTGAGGGAAAAGGTGGCCAAATAGGGGATCATCCAGCAAACAGAAGGTCCAGGGATAACCCTGGTGAAACGAGTTAGTCCTAATTCATACAAAACTCTCCAATTCATACAGTTCTCACAGCGGAACTCCCTCACGATGCTGCGTCTTGTGATCCAATAAATTACAGCCAGTGTGCAAAGGACTGGCTTCTCAGTCTGAGGCGGTTCAACGGATGTGAAGCGAGATTCTGCAAAATGGAAATGATTTTTTTCTGTGGAGGTCTGTCAGAATATGGATGGGAAAGCGATTACATTTGAATAACTCTCACGTTCCAGTTATTACTTTTTTTTGTTTGTTTCCCCGGGATCAGACGCAATTGTCTGAACTTCTTATTCTTGGAGTTCTTACCTCTCGAGCTGAAATTGACAAATGAACAACCCCTATACTGTATCCGAACTGTCTTTCCAATTCCGTTTAACAATTCATCACTAGAAATAATGCTCGGCTCCTCCTCCGAACGAACGAGCGTGCATTCGAGCTGAATTATTTGGACTCCTCTAGCCCATGGCTCTGGCTGAGCGGCGTCGGTTCCTGGGCTCTCACAGCGAGACTGATGGTTCTGGCGGAAGAGAACGGGCTAAAAATCCCCATTCTTCTTCTTGCCTTCAATATTCAATGAGAGTGCTAATTGGAGCGAGAGTCAGGCCGGGGAAAAAAGCGCCGCCTAATGCTCTTTAGGGGATAAGGGAAGAGGGAGGGGATTTGATCCAAGCTACATCATATCCCCGGGAAGTTCCGCCCTGTGCATTGTACCTGAATGGATCTGAGCTTTCGGTTTTATTTTCAGATTTTAACAACACTGAAATGCTAATTTGACTCTAAACAATAGATGCATTATTTATTTTTAATTTACAACTTTATTCCGAGCCTCATATTTAGCACCTTGGGTTCATTTAGTGTATAAGGTAATATAACAGTAAACTGGCATCTTACACAGTTCTTATAGTGTAAAAATGAAAACCTTTAAAAAATAAAAAAATGATTGTTTAATTACAATTAGAATAATTATTTGTATTATATAAACTTGCCTGTTTGGCTGTATATATATATATATATATATATATATATATATATAAAAAATGTATTATTATTATTATTTTATTATTATAAGATTTATTATTATTTTTATGTTTTATTATTATTATTATTATTATTACTATTATAAGATTTATTATTATTATTATTATTATTATTAGTAGTAGTAGTAGTAGTAGTAGTAGTATTATATTATATCATATTATAATTAATTGATTTTGTTGTTATTGTTATTATTATTATTATTATTATTATTATTATTAGAAGTAGTAGTATTTTAGATTTAAGACTTGAAACAAGTTATTGTTTATATTATTACTGTTACTATTATTATTAAATATAAAGAACAAAGCTTCAAAATAACAATATAAATAATAAAAAAATAATTCGTGTTAATTGATTTATTTATTTTTATTATAAGTAACCCTAGGAATGTATCCATTAATCAATTCAGGGTCTCAGAAAGTAAGAGAATAACTAGTGGAACAGGGTGCAAGGCACGAATCATTGCCCATTTACACTTACTGTACTTTCTTCCTTGTCTCTCTTCTTTATATTATATTATATTATATTATATTATATTATATTATATTATATTATATTATATTATATTATATTATATTATATTCCTTTGATCCTTTTTAGTTCTGGGGTTAAGTCAGCATGCCATTGAGAGCTGCAGTGTTGCAGTTGGACCACTTGAGGCAGTATGTCCCCCCCCTCTGTTCTGCACCTGTCTGCTGTCCACCTCATCTGACCTTTCGGTGCCTCGATCAGCCTTTATTCGTAATGTCGGCCGGAATACTGCTGATTTGCTTGGTTGTAATTAATCATAAGCAGCAGAAGCAGGAACATAAGCAGCCCGTCCTTTTGTTTTAGGCGCCTTTTATTATACAATCTGCTGCTGCAACAAAGTTTCACCTTGTGTTTTGCTTTCTGTCGTCTCTTTTTAAAGTCTGACGCTGCACGTGGAGCGGCATTTCCCATGCTTTCATGTTTTCCCGTTTCCTGTGTGCATTGTTTCTTTTTTTATTGTTTGCAGCATGAAATAAAGCTGTAGAACTCTGCAGGGTTTACATCGCTATATCTTCCCCCTAGTCTGCTATGGGGGCACCCCTGTCCACACGCCATAGAACTTAGTAACACATGTAAACACAACCCGTTTGTATCGCCTCCGTCCTTGCTTTTTCTGCACCAGACCCTTCTTTTTTTTGAGGGGTAGGTAATCATGCAGGACGTTCTGTGCGATGCCCGTTTCTTTCTTTCTTTCTTTCTTTCTTTCTGTGCACTAATTGTTACTAATTGTTACTAATTAATTATAATAAAATATAATTATAGGATTATATGTTTAGTAGCTCATTTCTACTTTGTAACAATTAAAAATTATATATTATTTATTTATTACTTACTTTCTTCTTTCTGTTTTAATTACGACAAACTCATGTAACTCATGTCTTTGCAATTATTTTTATTTATTTGGTTTTTATTGATGATTTTTCCCTATGACTTTTGCATTATACTTTATATTATCTATCTTTTTTTTAAATCTAAAATATTTTTCTTTGTTTCATTCTGTTGTGGTGCTCTTGTGCCATATTTATTAGTTACATAATTACTTTAATATCATTATTATTATTATTATTATTATTATTATTATTATTATAGCAACAAAAACAATAATAATAACAACTATTATTATTATAATTGTTATTATAATTATTATTAGTATTGGTATGTTTATTATAATAATAACACCAACAATAATAATAATAATAATAATAATAATAATAGTAATAATAATAGTTATTATTAATATTGTTGTTGTTGTTGTTAATAATAACAATAATAATAATATTAATAATAATAATAACAGCAACAACAACAATAATAATAATAATAATAATAACAATAATAATAATAATAATAACAATAACAATAATAATAATAATAATAATAATAATATAATTAAGTAATATATATATATATTTTTTTTTCATCATGTTGCTGTTGCTTTTTTTTTTTAATCTTTGGATCGTTTCTTTTTCTTTCTTTTTTTTCAAGCAATGCTGTAATGTTTTTTCCCCCCTCTGTGCTCTGAGGGCGTATGTCTGCTCCGTAGCTCCCAACGAGACTCTTCGATGCCCCTCTTGACCTTTTGTGCTCGGGCTATAAGGGGAGAGAGGCGAAGGCACGTTTTGGAAGCGGGGCCTGCTTTTTGCGTTTGCTTAAACGCGTTTCCCACGTCATAAATCACGTCCGTTCTGAAGCATGACTGAGGCGGCGGGTGCCTGTTGCTCCATGCATCATTCGCTCTCTGTATCATGTTTGTGAAAGGGAAAGCAGCGAGTGGATTTGCCCCGGGCATGTCATGCATCTGTGCAGCGCTTCAGGCGCCAGTGTCAGTAACGCTGCTTCAAGCGCCTATAAATAGGTGCTGTGTTTTTGGAGGACGAGGGAACTCCGGGGGACGTAGGGTAGAACCCGAGCGAGACAACAAGATCCGTTCTCTTCTGCCTTCAGGGTCAGGGATGTAGCTCTGTGCTCAGGGCTTCGGTTCTGGTTTGATACACAGGTTCACTTTGGATTTCACTCCGGACCTTAGTAACCAAGCTACAGGCCAAACTTTGCATGTCTCGTGTCGACAGGTTTGACAGTAAGCTCTATTCCAGTCGTGGCGCATAGCTGGGTAAATGCCATTTTTCATTGGCTAATTAAAGTGAAACCCAAGCTCGGCCTCTTTCAATCGGACACGCGGCTCACGGAAACATTAACTCCCCTGTGTCAAGGAGAACTCAGTAAGTAAGATTCCAGTCCTGACACGTCCCTGCTGCCGGGCCTGCCGGGCCTGCCGGGCCAGCTCATCTGTCAAAAAGTCTGAAATGTGAGTCGCGTCCGCAAAGTGCTTGTCCCCGTCTCCTCCGTTCAGTTTGGACCTGATCCACTGCTCCTCGGCAGTGCACTCACTCCTCTTTCACCCCCTCGGGTACGATTGGGAACAGGGCCACTAGGCGCTGAGCACTGGGCTTGGTTGACGGTTTGGGTTTTAAATTTTATTACATATTATTTGTGTATTTATTTATTTATTTAGACATGTACTTGGGGGTTGTGATACAACAATACTTAAGTCAGAGAATATCCAATTCACAATATGATTATTTTATTATATATTATAATATTATTTATTTATTTACAGTATTTGGGTGCAAAACGGCAGCTACTAAAGTCAAAATAAATTACATTATAATAAAATATTATTATTATTATTGGTATTGTTATTATTATTATTATTATTATTATTATTATTATTATTATTATTATTATTATTATTGTGTTATTATTTATTTATTTATTTATAGTCATGGTTGTACAATACGGTGGCAACTAAAGTCAGTTATTTACAATATGACTATATTATTATAATATAATAATAATAATAATAATAATAATAATAATAATAATAAAAATAATAATAATAACAATAATTATTATTATTGTTATTATTATTATTATTATTATTATTATTATTGTGTAATTATTTATATTTATATTCATGAGGGTACAATACGGTGGCTACTAAAGTCAGAAGAAAATTAATAAAGTAAAAAAAAAGTCAAAATGATTTTAAGATTATTTTATATATATTTAATATTATATTATTTCTTTGATTTATTTCATTATTTATTTGGGCGTCTGATACGGAAGCAACTAAAGTCAAACTTTTACAACATTTACAACGTGGTTATTAATTATGTATTATATTATGTTATAATTAAGCCTAAAATTATAATGATTTATTATTATATACAATTTCTCTATTATATTATAAACAATAATTAGTTAACTTCCTTAATTCATGTATTTATTTATTATGCGCTTATTAATAGGAATAATGATCCATGCCTCAGCCGGAGTATAATTCGGGTTTTCTGGGTACCTCTCAGATTTTATAGACGTGTTAGGTTAATTGGCCCCTCTAAATTGCCCCAGTATGAATGTGTATGACTGGTATGCACCATTGATCCCTCAGAATGAATAATAATGATATTAATATAATTTTGTAATATGCCATGTTATTACCTGCATTTTCCTGATCGACTTTAATAAATAAAGTGAGTGTTATTTACCGTATAAAATATTTCAACATCGATTTTAATCGTGCTTTTAATCGTGAAGAGGAAGGAGTGGGTCAGTGAGACCTCTGTTTCTGTAAGAATTGAGCAGAAGATGAGGGTTAAAGGCCTCATGCATTAGATGGTGTGGAGCTGCTCCAGTAATTGGGAAGCTGTAAGAATAATGGCTGTGGAATTTCAGAAGTGACCTTGGAGGGTTCGGGTGAGAACCCTGTCAGCACAAGGAAGGGATGAAGGATTATAAGTGTGTGTACACAGGGGTGCGAGGCAGAGCTCAGACTTTTTACATAGTGGACAACGTGGGATTTCCTTCTCCATACAGTGACTGCATTTGCAGCAGCATTTAAAACGCACTTATAGTTCAGCGTACAGAGTGCTTCCGTCCTTCGCTCTTGAGCGCACGCAGCATCAGCGTGAGCAGACTGAACGCCGAGCTCCTTATAAGCGCTGGATCTGCTCTCTGCAGCGTGAGAACCGCGTGTGGATCACGGGACAGACGCGGATCGGTTTCGATTTGAGAATCAGTTTCGGTTTGAGAATTTGTGGCCGAAAGCTGATGCACCGTGGGCTGCGGAGTAAGGAGGGCGGCGTCTTTGCAACACAACGCAGCAAAAAAAGCGTCCGAACACAACCGTTGTAAAATAAACAAGACGTCGTTTGCATTCGCACAGACTCATAACGCGCTCGTGTAGGTGTTGCGTATTTATATCCGTGACGTAAATCGGCGCAGGTTACGACACTGTTCGGGGTACGGTCGAGCTCGAAAGCAAAGCGCGACGCAAAACGGTATCGGTTTTAAGTCCTAAAAGTAAAAAAAAACAAAACCAGATGAACCTGCGAAATGGGAATCCTTTCTAATATTTTATAAAGAAGGTTGTCTTTCAATGTTTTTCCATGCATGTGTTGATAAACTGGAGATCCTCCGCCCGTCTTGTCTTTGGTGCTGAAAGACGTAGGCTTTTTTTTGTGGGTGGAAACTGGTTCACCTCAAATTTTTACCTCATTACTAGCCCTAAATAGTTCCATCGCGACGCATTTCAGGTTCAGGCTGTCTCCGATGAAATAACAGTAAATCTGTATGTTTTTTGTATTTGCTTTTTCCATACCGTCCCACCCTTTTCTGATTTTGAGGAATTTGGGATTTTATGGGCTCTAAAGGCCTTGTCAGTGCATCCTGCCACGGCGCAGGCTTCCAAATGGACAGAACTGGGGAAGACACAGTGGAGCCTGATGTGATCAGACGGGTCATTAGGGCAGGAAACCTACTAGGGCTTCTTATTCATGTTGAGTAATGGCTTCTTCACCCCTTATGTTCATATGACCTCTTTGAAAGGTTCCTGTAAGCAGTAGCGAGTCAGCATTTTGGTATTTACTGGACCACATTTGGGTGCTAAATTAAATCGTACATTAAGACTCCAAGACGGGTGGAACGTTGGTGTCCTTATCGTTGTCCTCCTTAAGCTCACTCATGAGCTCCGGTTTGCACAATCGACTCTACATTAAAGTCACATTAAAGCTGTAAAGCTGTAATGAATTCGGAACCAGCCTGTCCAGAGGCCCAAACTGGCCCCAAGGTCCGTCTTGGTTGTCAGGGGTCGGACCCATGGAGGAATAAGGCTTGAATTCTTCCCCTGAATGAAACGGCGGCTGAATAAATAGGGTTTCTGCTGTTCAATAGTGAGCTGAGCAGGAGGACGAGAGCACTCGGCCCAAACCTGTCACGGAGCTCAGCGTGTCCTGCATGGGTAACGAGACGTCGTCACGGCCTGCTCCGTGCCAAGGCTCCGTTTTACCTTTGACTCCTTCCCTGTCAGCGAGCGTTTAAATGAAGTCTCCACGTCTCCCACACAGGATGGAGATTGCTTCCTGCCTCCCAAAGTGAGACCGTGTTTGAAGCTCTGGCAGATATACGGCTCGCTCTCTCCCTCTGTTTGTTCAGACGGCCTATTCGGTCTCTCGGAGAGGAAACCCCTCGAACGGGGGCTATCAGTGTTTGCACAGATCCGAGGTCTTACAGGAGGGCACCACCGAGCTCCTTTCTTCGCAAAACAACCCCCCTGGAGCTGACTCGCGCCTCGCTCCTCGCTCCGTGCACCTGACCCGATATCGCTGCAATAATTGATAACTCGACTAATTGAGCCGCTTAAAAGTGCGCTGAGCGTGTCAGCCCGGGTTGACGTCCGACCCGGGAGGGTGCGCCGCACCTTATCCTCGCCGAGCGCCGTGAATTAATTGGAGCAGGTTAAACGCAGACAGCCGGAGCGCCGAAGACAGCTTTCGACACAATGAGAGCATGTCGAGGAGGAGGAAGGTGCATCTGCTGCGCCGAAGAAACACACTTTTAGTTAACCCCCTTCAAACCGGGCCTCTAATTAGGACGGGTACTTAGACGGGAGCAAGGGAGGAGTGATCCAAAACGAAATATTCGTCCGGTCTGGTCCAGATAAGAGCAGATAAATGATATCATTGAATTAAAATAACCGCTTTAGCTGTAGGTGATCTAATGTTACGGATTTATTTCTACAACACAGCATTGTGTCAAAGCAGCCTTACGACCATCTGGGCCCACGCCTACGGCGACAGCGGCAAGGAAAAGCTCCTTAAATATTGTAACAAAAAACCAACAAAACCAACTAAACTGTTAGGGAGGCCTAGACGTTATGTGCAAGAATGAAACTGTTACCTAATTAAGCATTTATTGTAATAGTTTATTCTAAAATAAACTGTAAAATAAACTCTGTAACACGATTTACCTGAATTTAAAGCGTCATAGGACGTCCTGAAGCCGCTCAAACACAGATAATAGTGAAACCATCCCAAAATTTCAAACAACATTAGGACAGGGTCGCCCAGAGATGACCTCGACTCGGCCTTTTGGTAAAAAGGAGCAGGAGAAACAGTAGAACAGAGTTACAGGGACAGTCTCTCGCTGCCACTGGATAACGGATTTGCACCCAAAGCATGCCGGCGACCAACTGTATGCATTCCGTTCTCTTCTGAACCCCCTAGAACCCGTAGAAGATATGCTGATCATGGTTGGACATTACTCCGGCTCAGCGCCATAAATCTGTAGCCTCTGTAACCCCCAATAAACGACGTCGTGCTCCAAAAAGGGAGTTGCAAAGACTTATTTAGCGAGCGTGCACCTTTCTATTTCTGTTTGAGTAACATCAAAGGGATAAAGCCATACCTCTGCTTTGACCTGAGCATTTTTCGGATCAGGTCCCAACGCAAATCGTTTGCAGATGAACTGTACGTTTGGGGGAGCCCGTCGTTCGGAGGCCTCTTAGACTGACATCACTCCTCCCACATCAAAAAAGGAGCTGCTCCAAAACCTACGCTTGCACGCGCCGGTTTTCGGTCGCCGGTGCGTCGGGTTTTATAAAATCACGGCGAGTGTGACGTGGAGAGAACAGAACAGGAGGATTCGAATTTTTTTTTAAAAAAGCAACGGTAAATTAAGCCATCCCGTTAAGCCAAACGCTAATGGACGACAGAATGTCATGGTGCTTCCTGCAATGAGCAATCGGTTCTCGTTTGCAACAATTGCAAGGACGTTCCTGTAAACCCGCTCCACCACATTGCGTGGGCTGGTGCCTAGTTCCCACCGACTGGGTGACATATTCCTACACCGACACTCCTTTTACTGTATTCGATGTGTCATGAGCATGCACTTCCACCAAACCGCACCCGAACCGGGTAGCAGCTCTCGAATGCTTTGCTGTCCTCTCAGCTGATCCGCCTTCTCGTTTAGATGCTGCGTGATTATGTCATGTCGCTGTTTCGCTAATTCATTACACTTCGCGCTATTATCTTATTGCACCCGGCGAGAGAGGAGAGAGACAGAGAGACAGAGAGAGAGAGAGAGAGAGAGAGAGAGAGAGAGAGGTATCAATTTCTCATGCACCGCCCTGCTCTAGATCTGCCGCTCGCATACGTGAGCCCTCGCAGACGCCTGAGCGCTATCAGTGCAGTGACCTTCTGCCACCCACAGTCAGAGGAAGTGATGCAATCGCGGCCTCGTCTCCTCACAGCTCTCCCTCGTGTGGTTAGAGCCGCAGCGAAACGGCGAGAGCAGCAGCAAGCCGTTTAGCACGGTTTCTGTTTTGCCGAAGCGCCACACAGAGCCTGAGAGAGAGAGAGAGGCAGATAGAGAAAGAGAAAGAGAGAGAGACCGTCTTTTTCGTCCTGACCCATCTGGTTCTTCTTCCAGCTGCACCGGTTCCCTTTTTGGTCCAAATCTTTGCAGACTTGACCACAGCAGGGTTCCGAGCGCGCAGGGGAGCTGCAGATGCTCCGAACGACTCGTGTTTTGCTCCTCAATCATTTACTTTTACGCCGTTTAGCAGACGCCCTGATCCAGAGAAAATTTGAATTCATACAGTCTTACAGTGGGTTAAGGGCCTTGCTCAGGGACCTGACTGTGGAAGAGGTGGGATTTGAACCCTGGACCTTCTGGACTTTCTGGTCCATAGTCCAGTACCTTAACCATAAGGTCTGCAAATATACAAAAGGACTAAAGCGTGGCTTCCGGAAATTCGTTTTAATCAGGACTGCTTTTTGCAGATTCCTGGTGATCACAAGAATTTCAGTTAGATTTCTGCCAAAAAAAAAACCCAACAACGTCAGGAATCTCACATCTGTCCCTAAGTTTGACTGAAGATCTCAATTAACGCTCACAAACTTCTCATTCTCACTCAAATCCCCTTTCTGGATTCTCTTAATTCCACTCGGGGACTGGGTCTAAACCCTAGACAGGGGTTTGCTTTTGAAATGCACTGCTTTTACAGCTAGAGAGAAAACGTACAGAGCTGCAAAAGTCTTAGGCCACTGTTGGCTGCCACCCATCCAACATCGAGCCTTTCTGATCGAGATTCTTCAGATTGCAGAAGAATTTCTTCTGACATTTTTTTGAAAGCTGCATGCAAATATATTGTCATTTTTGGTTTAATCCTTTTTTTTAACAGAGAAAGTGCTAAATAATTATATATAGCCATTATTCCACGCACAAGTGCATATCTAATCTAAAGGTGGCCTAAGACTTTTGCACAACACTGCTTTTCCATAGTTAAACATGTTCTTAGTCCAAAGTTAAACGCGTACAGTCTTTACGGTCCACATTTTACATCTCCTGGAGTACACTCGTCTTAAAACTGTGGCTCAAAGGAAACAGGGGTTCCTAAAGACCTGGTATTTGTGGGGCACTTACAATAGGGTCCAGTCCAATTTTAACTTCTAAAAATCTCTCATTTCTCCCGTTCCTCTCCATGACCATACGTGCAAAACAGACACGTGTGTTATTTGTTGTTGCAAACTCAGCACCAAACGACATGATTTTTTTTCCCCGGGGGAATTTGCCACCAAGACCCCCTTAGTAAAAGTTAAGACCCCCCCCCCCACACACACCCCAATCCATAAATCTCCAGTGATCCCCCACTGAAATGTCAGGACCAAAATAGTAACGGGCAGTTACTGGAGCTCCTGCGTACGTCGCCCGTAAAGTTTCATCCGCTTTGTGGTTTAATTTTAGGTTTAGAGACGAGGGCTTGATCTCAAATCGAAGCAGCGGTTGACAGTCGTCTAAAAAGTTCAGATTATGTTCCAATCTGAGTTCTAATTCTGTGTTAAAACCCTGACCTTAAAGTGGTTTCAAAGGCGTGAGATGATTTTCTGCGGCGTAAAATCCCGACTCTGCGTTCTCAACTATTATGCGTTGTTGTGGTTGTTTGTTATTGTTAATAACAAAGCGGCGTCTTTGATTAAGTTGTTTTGACGTCCTCGGTGTGGCTTTAGCCACAAGACAAAGTGTCTGAGCCAGTGGCAGCAGTGCAGATCCCCTGATATTCTACAGAACACACACTCGGTAACTGTGGTTTGTTTGCATCTTCTCATAACGTTCTGCATGCAGGTACACAGTGCAGGGCATACCACGCTCACGCTGCAGTACACACACAGACCAGGGGCGGCGTCCTCGAGCAGCAGCGAGTGTTAGGGCTAGAATGAGGAACGCAGCTCCAGTACCCGCCTCTGCTTGTGGAGTGTTGGTATGTTCTCCCAGACGGGATTCTGTTGCTTTAAGCCGGTGAGCTGGAGCAATCAGAAGCTCAGGTATGAGTGTGTGTGTGTGTGTGTGTGTGTGTGTGTGTGATCCTGGTGTTTTAAAGTACATTTCAACAATGAATAGCTGTTAAATTTACAAATGAAGAAAGGAAATGAAAACACGTCCTACAGTATATAATATAATAAATAACAATAAAAATCCTAATAAAAAGAAGAGCCATGATTTTTTTATTTTGTTTTGTACAATAACATTTAAAGAAATTGTTTGTTGAAAATGAGTTTAAAAAAAAATGAACAAATAGAGATGGGAAGGGAGGAGGATAAGGAGAAATAAATAAAAACATTATGAAAAAGTAAGAAAAAAGGAAAAGTAACGGGAAAAAATACAACAAAGATGAAAGACAGATGTGCTGAAATTAAAAGGAAAGAAAGAAAACAAACAATAAGACAGAAATGAATAAAAAGATTTTAAAAAGCGATAATGGAGCTTGAAAGGTAGAAATAAGAGAAAAAAGGAAGACAAACAACAAAGAAAGAAGACAGAAAAAAAAGAAAGAAAGCAATAATGGAGCTTGAAATAGGTAGGAATAAGAGAAAAAAGGAAAATAAAACAGAAAAACAACAAAGAAAGAAGACAGAAATGGAGAAAGATAAAAAAAAAATAAAAAGAAAGAAAGGAGAAAAGGAAAAAGGAAAAATACAAAAAACCCATAAAAACATAAAAAAAAGAGGGAAGAAAATCAAACGACAAATAAAGAAGACAAATTCAGAAAAAAGAAAGAAAGAAAAAAAAGAAGCGTAGAAATTTAAAAGGGAAAAAGAAAAGGGCAAAAATACAACAAAGAAAATAAAACAGAGAAAGAAGAAAGGAAAAAGAAAGAGAAAGAAAAAAGAAAAAGACATACGAGGAAAATATACTTTTAAAGAAAAGATAGCAGGGGAAAGATCTTCACCCCAGATATCACAAGCTGCACGTCCAAACTTGCCCCGGAGGGGACATCGGTGTGTTACAGGACTGGGGGATGATCCTGCCTGGCCTGTCCTCCCTCAGATCCAGAAAGCCGGGACTGTTTCCGGAGGTTTAACGTCAGACGATTTGCTTTAGTTCAGTTAAAAGATCAAAAGACTGAATTCTATCAGACTGAGAAATATCAGATTGATTTATTTAGATAAAAAAAACACCACGAAATCCCGTTACATAACGTTTAATGACTCGATCCGAAACGGCAGAGAAGCCGAGCAAAACAAAGCGAGGAGGAAGTGCAGAGCCTCGAGTCTGTGGATCTCCAGCACGAAACAACAACTCTGCATCCTGTGCTAAGTGCTAGCGACCCTTTGTGCTGACGGACGGCCCTCGAACGGGCATGAGGTGTCGCCTCCCCATGCCAGCGCTGCTCCGAAAAGATAAACAGGACCCAGCGCCCAAAACACGTGCCCCGTCGAATGAGAACACGGCCACATCGTGTCTAATTCAGCGGCCCCCTTTTTTTTGTGTTGAAACTTTATCTTGAATTGCGATTATTTTATTTGGAGCGCGTGACGTGGGTGAGGCCCGCGCCCCGCCTAATTTGAATCCTGACAAAGTGCAGATTAGGCGCCGCCCGCCGGAGCGCCGATTATTGCTAAAATAATCCTGGTTTGATATGCATCGGCGTTCCCGACGGGGAAAATTTTTCAATTTGTTTTCCCATTGCCGCATGTAAACAAGCTTCGGTGTCTCCTTATCACGCCCGAGCACGGTGCCTGAATGGACGCGCTGGCACCTTCCCACCCGCCCGAGCCGCTCGTCTGGGTTCCAACAAGTCGCCTTTATCGTGCCCGGGGTTTGAGCGGCTGTTTATGTATGTACCTGCAAATCATTTTTTGAAGCGTGAAGTCCCTGCCAAGTGCACATTCTCTGAATACGTTCTGCATGAGGAGTTTTCACCCATTTCCGACGACTGAATGGCGCAAATGTGCAGGCTGTCAGAAATCAAAACGGACTCCTGTGACCAACATAATCAGGCCCCATCCAGGACCCTGCAGCCACTGATAAATGTTTATGCCGCTGATTGTCAGACATACAGGCGTCTCTGAAATCTTATGCAACTCGCCTAACTCCAAATTAGAGTTTCGGGGGGACGCGCTGTGGCTGCTTAGCCGATTGTTGCTGGGTTTATAATTTTGTATAAAGTTGATTTCTTTTCCCAGCCAGAGACCGGCTCACAGATATTCGTTAATGCTTGTGCACAATAAGCGTTTACCTGGATAACGTTATAACGAGAGACGCCGTCCAAAGCATTTTTTCTGTTTCTGGATATAAATGTTTGCCCACATGTGACCTCATTACCTCAATTACACAACTCATAACAATAAACGCACAACCGTAAGGCCTGTGTGATTCTGTATCATTTATCGTAATATCTTAATTGTTGCTAAGCTGGAACTAATAACCAAAAACGCACCTTAAGGGTGTTTTCAGTGCATCAGGCAACCGCAAGTTAGGGTTTAACCCCAAAGCACGCGAGTTAAAAATGAGTGAACAAACTGCGCCAGGAGATCAAATACAGACACAACCAGGCTCAGAGTCGACGTTGTTTAAAAAGATGGATGTTAAAATGAATAAAGGAATAAAGGAATGAAAAAAGATGTCAGGAATAATGAAAGAATCAAACAGAGAAATTAAGAAGCAGATAAATGGGTAAGACAAAAGGAATAAAGAAAAAAACTAAGAAGAAAGACAGAAAATTTTGCAGAAAGAAAGAAAGAACGAGCTGAAAAAAAAATTAATTAATTAAAGAAATGAAGAAACAAAGAATAAAATAAAGGAAGCAAAATAAGAAGACCTCAAAGACAAAACAGAAAAAAGGAAGGAAGAGAAACGAAAAACAAACAAATAAAGAAAATTAGACAAGAGAAGAAAACTGAAATGGGAGGAAAAAAAAAGAAAGAAAGCAGGAAGCAGAAATTTCTGTTAGAGAATTAGAGAAGAAAAGAAAGAAAGTAGGGAAATTTTAAAAATGTCAGAAGGAAGGAAGAAAATTTTAAAAAAGAGGAAAAGAAGGGAAAAAAAATACCAGAAAATATCGAAATGTCAACTTACCCACAAAAAAAGATAATTATTAATATATTAAATTATAAAAAATATTAAAATTGTTAAAAATGCTTCTTGCTTGTGTTTGACACTAAATAAAATAAATCTTTTTTTTTTTTTTTTTACAGCAAACTTACCAAAACACTTATACGTTCAGAAATCCATTGGCGTTTCAAACAATAAAAGCCTGTACTGAATCTGCTGGCCTCAGACTTTTGGTCTCTCCTTTTTCATTTTCGGGCCTTTATGTCATATTTAAAAGTTTAAAAGGTACCGACCCGCCAGGCACTTTTTTGGGATGTTTGTACTCTTTATTTGGTTGGTTTAAATGCAGCACGGTTTTCACCGTCGGCGTTTCCGTTTTGAAGTGAGACCGAGAGCGTCCGGGTCGTCATGGTTTGAACTGGTGGAGCGGTTTTGATTAGAGGTGACCAGCAAGACGAGACTGCGGTCACTTGAATTACAAAACCCGCACGCGATACGATAGCAAGGTTGATGTCCAGTTAGTGCTGACAGTTGAAATCGATTCCAGCCGGATCGCTTACCGCATAAATCTTTACGGGCCGATGCGACGCTGGCAGGGACGTGCCTGGGAAGGTGAGCCGTTCGAGGTGCGACTTCGCCGCGTGGAGACGGAACGCGGATGGATCGGACCAGCTTGTTTTCGGGAATATTCATTGCTCCGCAGAGTCGATGACGCGTTTATTGTATTAGCATTATAATGGCTATGGATTTTCCTCTCGCCGAGGTCAATCGGAGACTGGAGGAATCTGGGTAGCGGCTTCCTGTCAGTCACGTCCTCGATCCCTGACCTTACAAAGGATGTCGAATCAGAGGCAATTGACCAGACGAGGACAGAGAAAACGTTGCTTGTTTCACAAGTGAGGCCGCTCGTCTGGACGCCCCGCGGTTCGATCACGCCCGGCGCGGGCACCGGCCCTACAGAGCGGCCAGTAAATATCGATTACGCTCCGGCACATTATTAGGACAGAAGGCCTTTATTACCGTAACTGGCCGTATTGCAATCATAAAACCTCTCTGTGTATCATTTCGATGTCATCCGGGATCGACGAAAATCCGACACGATACGCTTCCCAAGCCGTGCAGCGTGACCCCTACAGAAAGCCCCAGCTCCGTTTTATTTAAGCCGTCCTGTCTGGGTTAGCGGAGGAACGCTGAAACGTCTCTATTGACTTTTTTCCTGAAATGCCGCACCACAAACGGCAGCAACAGTACAACTTATGGCACTGTTAATTACCTTTTCACGGATCACTCATTAATCTAGTCCCAAACAGTCGCGGCGAACGCCAGCCAGAGACAAATGTCTGCATTAAGGATCGGACTGTAGATTAAAATCATCGCTACCTTTAATGTCCCTGCTCTAATCGAGGCCTTAATTAAAGCCGAGGACTCCTCTGAGTCACATTAATAACTGGGTTTAAAAACATCCGACATCCAAATTATCGGACAGAATACATTAAGGCTTAGCAAGGGAAGGGAAGGGATCACCGCTCAGGCACGTGAGGGTGGGCGTAGGTGTGCATCGACTACCCTAGGAGTGTATTAGGTCCCCCGCCCTGGACGGTTTTGCGAGAACGACCCGGGAAAACGATTCTATCTTTTCGTTTCTGACCTTTTTTTAGTAACGTGGATTCGCAGCCATGCTTTTCTTACATGTAAACGAAACCCGGGACGCTTGTCCTTTTCGTACAAGACAACTACAAGACTCAAGATCAAAGGGAAAGTGTTAAATCAAGGGGAGCTCTGGGACTTTTGGGCATCTGTTGCCTCGAGTTACTTTCTGTTCTTCCAACAACCGCACAGGTTACTCTGGTTTCCTCCCTCCTCCCAAAAAACATGGAGGTAGGTGGATTGCATGCACTAAATTGCCCCAAGTTGTGAGTAGGTGTGTGTGGGTGAGAGTGTGTGTGTGTGTGGATCAAGATTGTATGTCATTGTGAGGACCAAATGTGCCCAGGAGAGATTTTTTTCTGGAGGTGCAGCATTAAATAACTACTGTTAAAATGTCAATGGAAAATCCCAACAATGACAAAAGATACGTGTGTGTGTGTGTGTGTGTGTGTGTGTGTGTGTGGGTGCATGCATAGCCCTGCAGGGGACTGGTGCCGTGTCCGGGGTGGACATATCTGTGCCCCTGTGCCCCTGTGCCCAGCACAAACCGATCCAGGATAAGAACAGTTACTGAAGATGAATTAATAAATAAATTCATGAATAAATTAATTTATTTTTAGTTCTTTGTCATTTAAATCTTTTTTTTTATCCAAATACCATAGATGTACGTTTTGTTCCTTAAAAAACATGACTGCTTACTTACAAACGTAAAACATTAAATATATAATTTTCCTTGGCAATTTGTTACTTTTAATCAGCTTATCTTTAAACATATATTTTATGACGTTTTATTTTACAAAGTTTTATGACTTTATTGACATTTATGACCATTCACTATATGTCATTTTATGAACATATATTTTACAATTTGTATCGGCTAGTTATGCAAAATATTTTGTGATTTCAATGTTTTATAACTTTATTTTAACTTATATTTTATTGGCTATATTTAAATTTTTTAACTATTTTTGCCGAATATAATAGATTTAAAACGTTTGTTCAGGTTTTCTTATTTTAAATAAATTCATTTCATTTTCACAAATGTTATAGATTTAGATTTTTTTTTATTTTACCTGAATTACATTAATTTATTTTCACAAATATTACAGATTTAGATTTTTATTTTATTTTACCTGAATTACATTCATTTATTTATACAATTATTATAGATTTACATTTTTATTTTATTTTACCTGGATTACATTAATTTATTTTTTACAGATATTATAGATTTTGATTTTTTTTTTACCTGAACATACAGTATATTTTCCACATTTCTGCAGATAATTTATTTGTTTCTTTATTTTACCAAATATAAAATGTTTCTGTGTTCCCATATTCTGTGTATTATTTATCCTTAACATTAAATTTATAGTAAATATTAAAATAAAAAAAAATAATTCATTAATATCAGGGGATAGACAAAATTCAACAAATGAAGATAAGGAAGCGTATCCAACTTTTTCCTTCATCCAGAACAATCATTGTGTGTATCTGTGTGTGTGTGTGTGTGTGTGTGTGTGTGTTGTGTTTATGAAATATTACAAATGCATATGTTTGGATTCAATCTTATAGCAGATAGAGATAAGTCCTTGGTGGCCTGGTCCCAATGACAAACTCACGTATGTAGTCCCCTATGGCCAAACAAGTCTCACACTGTAAGCCATCTGGAACACTGAGCAGTGACACAACTAGGGCCCGCATGCCAAAGCTAGCAGCCTGCCATCTGCTTTGGCACCGCCGATATCATTAGCAGTGGACATTCCTTCAAGGAGAAGACGGGCTGCGATAATACGAATATGCCACTGCAAAATGAAAAAAAGGGTTATAAACAGGGAAAGCAGCTACTTCAATCTCTTGTACAGTCGATTCCGGTTAATGGGACCACATCGAGACGCGATCGTTTTGGTCCTGATAACCGGCTGGTCCGATTAAACGAGCATGCCCTATGTTAGAAGAAGGGACGTGCTATGTAACATATTAAATGTTTATTAAACTTTATTGTACGATTTACACGTATAGAGAACGTACAAACAAGAACTACTGTTACTTACCAACTTTGTTCATTATAAA
>JAVSBV010000103.1:286589-299054 GCA_033117975.1 Parotocinclus spilosoma
GATCCCAAAAATCCTCCCATATCTCGCTGATCCGCTTTTGCAGTGGCTAAGTGGCGACTTGTGGCTTCTTTTTTGTACTAAATGGAAATGTTAGGCAAAGACCTGTAGGTGGCAGTAGAGGGCTGGGAAGAAACTCAGGAGTGTTTGGGTAGTGATGCCAGAGACGAAGAGTTGTTCTCTCCCAAATAATAGAATACTTATACAGTAAGGAAAGGAGGCTCTAGTTACCCTGTTAGGTCTCCTCTAGCCTGGATACAAGATGAAATACAGTTGGACATTGGAGGCATGCAGATTTCTCAGGCTTTATCTGGTGAGTTTATACTGTTTTGTGCAACATAAAGAAGTTTTACCTTCTAGGTCCTTTGTTAACATCTTGGATCTTTATCAGAGTCAGAAAACAAATAATCCTTTTATGGAATATTATAAATGGCCCTAGGCATATGGTATTTCAGCTTCCTGTAATTCCACTAATAAAACGTTCTCCAGCCTAAAATAGTGCCTGAGGTGCGTACCGATAACCCCAGGAGCAGAGACAGGTGCTGCCGATAAACATGTTTGCGTGACTTTCCTAAGGAGCAAACATGGAATGAAAAATTGCAGGCCAAATTCGCGGCTTTTCCTATCAGGAATGACCACTAGATTTAGAATCGAGATTTTCGCCAGGCTTTTGAAGTCATAACAAAGTGGAAAAATGAGATCTTAATTCCAAAACTCTGCTGAAACAAGTCATAACGTAATACTCGGTGAAACCAAGTGTTAGGAAAGGAACGATCGGGTTCTGATTAGTGTGTGGAAATGCGTTTATCCAGCGCTTATCCAGATTTCAAGAGCCTAGATGTTTAGTACAGGATTAGGTTAAGCTTCGGTTAAACCCGGTTAATGTTAGACAGAGGTGCGGGGTTAAGTTTCGAGTCATTACCGGTTCGAAGCGCTGTGCAGAACGACTGGAAACGGGAAACATCATGCATCTGGGGATCTGTTTCGAAAAGAGCAAACTTAAAATGCACGCCGTACGTCAGTGACGAGGGACGTGAAGAGGTGGCTCCTCACATGGCTGGACTATTGGCATCCTATTTCCCCCAATGTGTTATTCCCATAATCCGGCGACACTTGTCGTTTTAGTTGAATGGATGGCCTTAACCATTTTCAGTGGCATTTCTTCGGGGTGTATAATGAACGCCTGCGAGGCCCTGATGAATGGAGTTTGGGCAAGGAGAACGTCAGTTCTTCCATTAGGAAAGCCTCTTTTCAAGTGGACGATATTGAACGGAGCCCCCGAGACTATTAGGTTGATGCATGACACGGTCTGTTCCAGTTACGCTTTAATAAGTGAATATTTATCTTGCATTGTCTGAAAGGAGGGAAAAATGGACTAAAATAAATGTAGGAATCAGAATCATTTTGCACTTAACCTGATCTATGGGCTTCTGGCTGCACTGCTTTCTGCGGTCAGAAGGTTTAAAACATTTAATATCATTTCCCATTGTGCAGATAGAGCACATTAGAATCACACGGTTTAGAAGTGCGCCACAAATCCTAATGGTAACCCAGGGGCACCCACAGAACCACGGAGCCTCCGGCCAGACAGAAATATGCAGGAAACACATCCAAAATTACATCAAATGCAAACTTTCGGTGCCCGGAATCCATGCATTGTGACTGTTGAGCCGCTCCAGTTCGTACTCCGCCTCTGGCAAGATAAAGATTCAGTTCTGTAACAATGCTGTAAGGTCCAATATGGTCCAACAGCACCCAAATACCCAATGGATGGCCTCCTGGTACTGTTAGGTTCAACTATATGGTTACTTATCACCTTGGTCGGGATGCTCTTCACCTTTTCTAGATAAACCTGCTCCTTGGCACCTCCTGGTCTAAATATACGGCCTCCTAACGCTCCTGGGTCATCCCTCCTAAAGGTGAGGGTTTGGTCCGTATGATGTGTGGTGCAGATCAGCAGGTGGTGCTCTTATTTATTAGTTCTCCTGTTGCAAAAAAGAGTCTCTTTTAGATCGCTGGATCGCAGTGTTGCCCAAACCCCACGTCTGGTTAGATGTACGTTGTTTCCTGGGATCATGACGTCCAGCGCACGCCCCCTGGTCCATGGTTCAGGCTCTGGATCATTGAGGCTCTCTGGAGTGAACCATAGTTTGGGTGTTCCTTAGGATGGGTGCATATTTATCCCACATAGTGCCCACCCTACTGCCCCAAATACACAGAGGAGCAAAAGGTGGGCTGTAATTTATTTGGATAACAAAATATGAATTCGAGTTTGACAGTGTCATCCACACAACAATTTTTCAGATGCCATTCTTCTGATTTGTGCAAACCTGGACCTCAATGACCATGCACCTCATGAAGAAGCTCCTGCATATTATTTCTTCCTCTCCAGCCGTAACCTTTTCATACTCGCAACCAAAACTGTAAAACAGTGTCTTCGTCTTCACGTTTTCCCCTCTGGTCTTCCCCGTCCACCCGGGAACCATTTTATTCGCTTCTAAAATATTCAGGTTCGAGACGATGTTAATAAAATGATAGTAATATTATGAATAATTAATAATAACTCCCATGCATGCTTAAATAAAATTGCAGAGTCCTGCTAAATCTACTCAAGGTGTTCGTTAAGATTTTTAAAAATTCCAGCTCTGGGATGAGAAACTGAAACTCTCCGCGCTTCCAAAACAGGATGAAACTTTCTTCTGCAGAAGACCGTAACAGAACATTGTCACCTGAAGACGGCATTTTGTCCAGCTTGTCCGTTTTTCACTGTGAAATTCCCACAACAATCGTTTAATAGTTTCGTGTTGAGTTTGATTGAGTCCAAAAAACAGCACTTTTTTAAAAAGAGTGTCAGGGATTTAAACCACTGGGTTCTATCCTTGTCTGTGCCCAAAATTGTCAGCTCCAAACCAGGGGCTGTGTGAGTTCTGAGGACTTTCTGTCTGGCTGAAACAGTCGAGTTCCTTTGATCATTCTAAGGCCCCAAAACCAAGGTTGGGAGATGAAATGAATTCTCAGATATTGGTCATGGTACGTCAATAAACCAAGCAAAGTCTTGCCTTGTTAAAGAAAAGTAATTATACCAATCACTGATCACATAACTAACACTGCTACTGCCACTTTACTCCATCAAAGCCATGTGGTTTTGTTTCTTTCAGTCCAAAAATCCCATATCCCATGATGAGAAAAATCCTATATTGCTATATTATCTGAGCACTTTAGCGCTCTGGTCCCTTCTGGCTCTTTAACTTTCGACGGCTTTTTAGGACAGAGCGGCTGAGAAGACGTCCCCTCGTGTCCCCTGGCATAAGCGCATCGAGGAAGAAAGGAAAACAGAGGAAGTCAGGGAGGAAGGAAGAGACGAAGAGCAAAGCAGACCTAATGTTCTGTGGGTCAGCTGAAGGCTTGAGTAAGCACCAGAGCATTTAGAGAAACAATGGAGAGAGGCCACGGCACCATTCAGCTCATGACAGGGATAAAGAGTGACTTTCCTTTTCTATTTGGCTCGTAAACGGGTGACCATGTTAAATAAACCCGCGGCCTGTCATTAGTGGAACGCCAGAGGACACCAGAAGTTCTGACTGGGATGCTCGCTGAAAGTTTGGGTCAGAGGTTATCAGGGAGCTAAAACACTGCTGACAGTGGAATATTTCTAACGTTTCGTCGTGTGATGCCTGATATGTCCGAATCGCGTAACGTTTATAAGCGTTACGTTGCGTTAAAGAAAGAAAGAAGTACAGTTTTAACACCGCTTTTATACCATGACCTACTAACTGTGTCATTCTAGCACCCTTAGGGCATCTAGTATATTTTTTGTATATTCCTGCTCTGTTTCGTTGCTGTTTTAAGCTTATGACGTAATAAAAACGTAAGTCTCCCGTTCAGCTCAGGATTTAAAGTGCCGTAACCCTGCAGCTTTGGATAAAACCCTAATAACGCACAAACGTTGTTAGGGCTCGCGCCGTGAGCCTGTTTTCATTTCTCGCTGCCGTTTATTCTTTTTCCCCGCTCCCTTAGTTTTCTGTTTCCGTTTTAGCCCTATGCCGTTCATAAAGTTCGTTTTCATTTACCGCCGCGATTAATTGGTTAGTTTCTTTTGTCACGCACCTGTTTTCACTTTCGTTAATTACAGTTTTGATTTATTTAAGTTCGGCGATCGCGTTTGCGTTAATGTTGTTGCCCGCTTTGTTTTGTTTTTGATTAGTCCCTTATGGACTCCGCCGCTCGGATTCCCCGGTTGGAATCTGAAGGGACCGGACCTCCTTGAGACCCTAGATCCCCTCCTAGATGACGTGAAATAAGGATTTGGGTTTCAGGAGGAGTCAAGAAAGTGTCTTATATGGGATCCTCATGTCTGAATGACAGAAAACTGGCACGAGGGTGCCTGCTGACAGTAAAGAGAACTGCGGTGAGTGTTTTAGAAAAGGTCAATTACAGTACTGTACTAAGCGTTTGCATATTAAGTAACAAATGTACTACGCGCACTATTTCTGCAGGAAATGAATGACTGTCAGTTACGTTAAGGATTTTAGCGCTTTTGTATAGCATTAAAATGTGTTCTCCGAATAAAAAAAAAAAAAAAAAAAAAAAAAAGCACGTGTTCTTACTAACACGACGCTTTTACAGGTGTTCCCCTACTGAGCACTTAGTAAACCTGAAAGACTTAAGGTTTATAAGACATAAAAACGAGGAAATACGCTACAAACGGGTACAAGACGTTCCAGCCGTTAGCAGCATGCAGGCAGATCGTTTTTATTATTTACACTCAAACCACACAAAGGCAGGATTATTGTTCGGGGCAGGGCAGTAGGTTGGTGGTGCGTGCTCGTTTTGGCTGAGGTAGTGCTTTCGCCATATGGTAATCATTGAAGGTGCTGCGCTAGTTGCTCTTGGATTGCAGCGCACGATAATCAGGGTGGCCGGCCAAACCGATCAGCCATGTGTGGCCGAGTTCACTGGCACAACACGCTCGCTATCATAACAGGTTAAGAAATCGAAACGCGTGAACTGTGAAGAACGGAGTAAATATTTGGAGAGAGCGAGCCAAATCGTACGGTGTAGGGATTTTGGACGTCTCGGTCATAACAGGGCAGCCATTATGGTATTATAATGAACGTGGTGTTAATATGGCATGACTATTGAACTTGAGAAGATTTCAGGCGAACGCATAGGCCAGTGTCAGTTAGATTTAAAGCAAACTTTTCTTAACGTTAATTAATCTGAGGGCAGCCACGCTGGGCTGTTTATTTCCCCCGCAGGACAGTGTTAAGGCCTGTTTTTTCTGGTTCTGTGCTAAAATCAGCTCCTGACATGATTTGTGAACAGTCTGCAGGACTTTCTTCGACATGTCCAGACTGTCAGGACCCTGGCAAAAAAATATTTAGATTTTTAGCATAAGCATTGATTGATTCCTGGCATGCCTTTGGGAGGTCAAACCAACAATGACTATCCATACAGCATTGACAAGGTACTTAATGCTTACTTACGGGGGCACCCGTGATCTACTTGTTGTATCACCTTTAGGACTTCTCCAAAATCTGGATACAAACCACCGAGAATCGGTGTTCTACCAGTTCTTGGTACCAGATCTGCTCGGTTGGAAGGGAGCTGGTTCCTGAAATGGCCAGGAATTCCTGTTCAACCCGGATAAAGGTCCCGGTTCTGTCTGTGCTCCACTGGGCAGGGGTTTCAGGTTTGGGTCTGTCCGCTTTCCACCTCGCCTGAGTGCTTCCAGCTTCTTGGTTTCTCATGAACATGAACCGGTCTGGTTAATATCATTCCAGCATATATGGTGTTTGAAGATGAACAGGAACCGTAAGAGATCGTACAAAAGATCGTAACTTATACAGCGATCACGTTCAGCGCTCTGTCGAGACAGCGACAGGATGAAATCAGAACGCTGCCCTGTGCTGATGATGAATCCTTCAAGCGACGCTTGCTAATCAGAGAGCACGCTGTGCAGCTTTGCGCTGTAGAACGTTAGCCTTTTCTATTACGCAGCATGAATCACTAATCACTTTCACATCGCGTCGTATTTGCTCCGCTCCTCATGATTGTCGACTTTTTTTTCGTACGGATTAAACAGGGGGGAAATCGTTCCCCTGGGAGGGCAGAAAGCATTGTAAACACGGTGCAGCGAACACGACCGCGCTTCTGCCTCACAATACTAAAAACACGCTTCTTTCATCTGCAACAAAGAGATCAACCGGCACCCACAATGCAACGCTGGTGCCTAATTACCACATTCAATTACACAGTTAATGCTGAGCACACACTCAGAAATATAACAAACAAACAAAGCTTTTATTCGTATTATTATTCCTGGCACTGTGTTCGTTTTAGTGTTTAATGCTTTCAAACGAGTTTGAAATGTAGGTTATATTGGCAGGACATTTTGTCTTTCCCTTTCTATGTGAAGAGACAGGTGTCCCCAAAGGCGCAGTGCTCAGTCCCTGTCCATTTGTTTACATTACAATAATATGTTAGTAATAATACATGCTGTATCCACTGCACCTTCACAGCTCTTATTTTTTGGTCTTTTTCCATTCATAAGTCCAACTCAAGTCCCGAGTCTTTAGGCTAGAGTCCAACTCAAGTCCCAAGTCTTTAGGCTAAAGTCTAAGTCAAGTCCCAAGTCTTTAGGCTAAAGTCTAAGTCAAGTCCCAAGTCTTTAGGCTAGAGTCCGAGTCAAGTCAAGAGTCTTTAGGCTAGAGTCCAAATCAAGTCACGAGTCTTACGGCTAGAGTCCAAGTCAAGTCCTGAGTCTTTAAGCTAGAGTCTAAGTCAAGTTCCGAGTCTTTAGGCTAGAGTCCAAGTCAAGTCCTGAGTCTTTAAGCTAGAGTCCAACTCAAGTCCCAAGTCTTTAGGCTAGAGTCTAAGTCAAGTTCCGAGTCTTTAGGCTAGAGTCTAAGTCAAGTTCCGAGTCTTACGGCTAGAGTCCAAGTCAAGTCCTGAGTCTTACGGCTAAAGTCTAACTCAAGTCCCAAGTCTTTAGGCTAGAGTCCAAATCATGAGTCTTACGGCTAGAGTCCAAGTCAAGTCCCGAGTCTTTAGGCTAGAGTCTAAGTCAAGTCCCAAGTTAACCCAACATGTTTAAGTGTATGATTAAAAATACACAGCTATATATATATATATATATTTGTTCATATACAAACCACAACAGAAGAACTTTGTGTAAAACACAACTGTATTTTTTACTCCAATGCTTCCTTTTTTCACTTCTATGCATTTTTTACAAAAAAAAAACACAGTTTCTTTGTTCTTTTCTCTCTCTTAAACATTTTTAAACATAGAGCACGTTACGTGTTGCCAGCCTTCGGTTATATCCAAAAACTTTAAATTCCCCGTATCGCATCCGGTACTCCAGCCGAAGCCGTGCTACCCTCGTTTGTTTACATTTGACGCTTCTGTTCGATTTCCCGCTGCAGATAAGCGGATGTTGTGATGTTACGAAACAAGGGGCTGCGTCCCAAATTACCTAAATAAAAGTATGAAAAAATGGCAACGTTTACACACAAAGAAAGTATTTTTTAACTATAACTTTGGCACACAGGGCCTGGATAACGGACCGACTCTTAATGTTCACCAGTCATTTTGGACGAGTCCGAGTCGAGAGTCATTTAGGGACGAGTCTGAAGTCTTTTTCTAGGCGACTTAAGTGTGATTTTGACTCGAGTCGCTCATTCGAGTGCCCGTCTCTGCATTCTAGTAACATGGTCCATACTGCTGTACAGAAATCATTACATAAAGCTTAATCCTTCCCTGAAATCAGTGAAAAATCTCAGAACGGCGTTGGATTGTCCTTCATCGCTTGAAGCTTTATCCAGTTTGCTAAACAACCCAAGGACCCTTTTTACAATAAAGGCCAAAGATGCTTCCAAATTTGACGACTCGATACCATCATGCCTTTGCAACTGCCCCAAAATGCTGTCAAACTGCTGCTACGTTTCCTCGTCCTAAATATGATCAAATACCTTCGGCCTGACCTATAAATCCAACACACCTGCAGCCCACAAGCCTTTCAGAACGGCAATTTCGGTTTGCTCCTTGATGCCTCCAGAAGATTGTGGTCCAGCCGTCCAAATTTAGCGGTCACCCTTGTCCAGAGCAACCCATAGCCGATGCCATAGTGAAATCCAACCAATAGGGGAAGGATCTTTAGCACTTGGGTTTGGAAGCTGAACCTTAAAGGCTTAGCTGATCTCAATCCTGGCTATAATGCCGTGTTTAATAACGCATTATTCGAGGTTTGTTAAAGATAAAAAGAAGGCAGTCAAACTAGTGGAGTGTTTTATTCATGAAAACCGTTTTAAAGCTACACAAAACAGAGGCAGTTATAAATAAAGGCGACTGACACTGACTTCTGACTTAAAGCTCTGAATTGGTACTGGATCCAAAATGCAAGCTTTCGAAGCTCACCCATGTCACCCCACTGCTGCATTTCCTCTACTGGCTTCCTGGCCCACATTCTTACAAAACCCTGAGGTTGACCTACAAACTCTGTCTGCATGCAGCCGCAAGACTTTCAGCACTTTCAACTTTGCTTCGTTTAATTATCAGCTTTATCAGAGATAAAGCAAACACGACAGAAATAAATTGTAGCGCTATATTGGACGAAACTATAGTGCACAAACTGGACAATTTAACCCAAGAATTCTACTGGTGAGTTATAAATAAACGTATTATCAGCTTTTTAAAACTGTACATTCGGCTTGATTTGCAGTGCCACTTCGCTAGGCCACCACTTGGGTCTGTGTCCCAGAAGGTGATCTCCAACAGACCAGAACAAGTTGGGGTAAAACCTAAAAAAAAAAAAAATGCTTAATAACAAGAAAAAGGGGGAAAGTTTCTGATCATTTATAATGACAAAAAAAATCCTGATTTACTACTTTTTGCTTTAATTATTGCCGTCGGTCTGTTTGGAAACAACTCTACAAGATTCCGCACACACACTGTAAGCCCCACCCACACCTATGGACACCCTGGGAATTATGGGATGCATGCATTCTTATTCAAAGCGACTGCTGCTCCGGGTGAGACGGGTGATCTTGCGATCAAAGCAATTGTGGGTTCTGGATCTCGCTCAAGGATACGACACTGGCAGCTTGGCTGAGTTGGGATTTGAACCCTGGACCTCCTGGTCCATAGTCCAGTGCCTTGACCAGTAACCCCAACCATAACAAAACGATAAAAGGTATAAATGATGAAGCTACAAAAACACAAATCAATACAACAAACCCCTTAAAGATAATAATACATGAACTCTGTGTGTGTGTGTGTGTGTGTGTGTGTGTTCTCTATTACCTGCTGGTCCTGCAGAGTATGGTCACCTGAGCCCTCCATTTATTATCAAAGTGCACAGCAGATCTGGACGGACGCTGAAACTTGATGAGTGGACGCCCAGGTCGGCAAACTCGCTGAAGTTTTCAGAAATATCGGTGACGCTGCAAAAATACACAAAATAATGAAATAGATCCCAAAGTCCCCATCATATCATCACGGAAAGCTACACCGGGCAGACGATACGGAATAGTGCTGCGGTTTGGGCTGACCATCGAGGTTAAGCAAGGTGCAGACGAAGCCTTAAACCAGTAAACCAGTTTGTTGGACCTTATAGAAATTATTTTCATTGTAGTTTTCTATTTTTAATTTGATCAAACGTCCGGTGAGATCTAAAGCCAAAGGTAAACCCCGCACCCCAATTCAAATCTCCACTACCACGTGGCCTGGAGTTTTATGTTCATCAGTGATCTGTTTTAAGTGGAAAGTTCTAGATACGAGACGGTACTAGATACTCCTTGGGTCTGGAGGTCTGAGGTCTTACTTCAGAAAAAACAGGAAAGCATTTCTTGTTTTTTTTTGCGTTGCATTTTTACACTGCATTTCAGATTTGCATGAATCGTCACTTCTGAGATTTTGTTTAACCTTCCCAGGAAAATAATTTCTCCCAAAAAAAAGAAAGATTATTGGGGACTACGGCAAGGTGAAAAAACATTTAAGAATGGGAGGCTTTCAAGAATACCAAAATCCTTTTTAAGAGCAAAAATATTGTTATTTAAAATATTTTTTTAAATAAAGGAAAAAAGGGATAAAAAGACAAATCCGGTCCAGGGACGGTGGGGCTTGACATTTTTCCCCAGCGCAGTCCACAGATTCTCAAATGGATTGAGACCTGGGGAATCTGGAGGCCGGGGCAACACCTTGACCTCGAGTCAAAACTGGATGACGGGAACTTTGCGCCGGTACAGAACAAAACGATTTGGAAGAAAGAAAGTAAAACAAAAATATGTATTTCCATATGCCGTAGATCAAAGAGAAGTCCCGGCCACATCAAAGCTGAAGAAAGAAGGAAATGATGGGTATATTTGGTTTGTTATGACATATCAATGAGCAGAAGGGTTTCAGGTCGTTGCCTTATTGTTCTGTAGATCAAAGCTCTACTGTACACGAACACTCCGGTCAGCACTGTGTGACACAAAAACACAGCCGGGGGAAATTGGAAATCCCGTCTCTGACACGGAGTCGCAGACGTCTAACCATGACATGCCTTTTATCTGGGTTCGGTTTAGACCCGGGGTCGAGGTAACTACATCAGACGTGCACGTTTACCGTAAAAGCTCCACCGCTCAGGTCACTGGAATCAACGATTAAACCGGGATTATCTTTCCAGATCGTTATTCTCCACCTGATTAAATGTAATCTCATAATAATGTAAGGAACAGAACACAACAATGCAATTAAACAATATCTAATTAACCGTTATCATATCATAGCATAAATCAGACCAAGATTTAATGAGGCAGCTCGTTTAATGTTTTATTTCTATTACTATTTGTTCTATTTGTAATGTCAGAGCATTTTACATCAAATTATAAAGCATAATAATAATGAGCTAAATCCTGACCATATGTTTACTTAATGACGTATTCACTGTACTATTTCTGTTATAAAGTTATAGTCTAGTAATATGTTACTTTTATTTATTACTTTATCACATTGTTTTTTCATCTAGGCCACCCATGGAGGTCGGGTCCCCTTTTTTCGGGTCTTGGTCCCTCCCAAGGTTTCTTCCTTCTACATTCAGGGATTTTCCTTGCCTCTGTCGCCCTAGGCTTGCTCCATTTGGGATTGGCCTTTTAAGATCATATAAGATTGTAAAGCTGCTTTTAAGATTGAGACGATGCTCCGTTCTAAGAAGCGCTCTAGAAATAAATTTTTTATTTGAATTTTGAATTGAATTGCCACAAATTGTTGTGAATTCCATTCTGACTCACATCAGGCCGCTATTTTATTGGTTATATCATGCTAAGTTTTCAGTAAATTCAATCACGGGGATATAAAGATCATGGTAACGTAAGAAGGCGACGTGCAGGGGTCGACGCGTCTCTTCCGTTTCGTTTCAGCGTCACCGTTGGTACGTCTTCCATTCAGAACGTTCTAGGTCTAAAGCAATTACGTCCTCAGGCCGGGTTCGTCCGAAGTCTCATGGCTTCTGACTGGAGAGGGTTAAAGGATCTTTATCGGGAGCTGGAATTAGTGAAGGCCTGTGTGGAAGTGTATGAAGCGATTCCATTAAAAGGGACAAGAGGTTGGTAAAAAGGACTTTAGAGAAAGGACACCTTGAGAAAGAGGAGAGGACTACGGCGTGCTGAACAAGCAACTCCTCAGCACAGAAAAAGATCACAATCAGACATTCGCACCGCTCTGCACAATTACCTTCCAAATAAAGGTCATTCTTTTGAATCTCCTGCACTGCAAACTAAGAAAAAAAAAAGAAAAAGAGTGGGGTGGGAAAAAAAAAGACATTTATTTATTGTGTTGTCTGACTGTTGGGGCTTATCGGCGCAGTATCAAATCTTTGGCCCTGTTTTCTTCCATAATTTGATTTAAAGGGTTTTAGTATATTTTGTAAAACACGGTAGCGAGAAAACAATCAAAAGTCGTTTTTTTTTAACAGAATGATGCAATCTTTTGTGTTTTGCATTTGAAAATCAATCATAGGTAATAAGAATAGCTTAAAACAAAGCGCTCGACTGTGAGTGAAATAGAAATTTTCTCTCCCCTCTTAGAGCTGATGTTCTGGTACCAGTTCCAGCATCACACACTTAGATGCTCCACCAGCAGCATCACTCTACTGGTCTTCATCAACAGAAACCAGTCCCATCAGAGGGAAGGAACTCCCTCCATCGTTTGGACATTAGGAGACTTGGTGCCTTTGGAGGATTTCCCACTGAGGACTCATTTTATAATCCATTTTGTTTTATAATTTATTTTATTACTCATTTAAATTGTATTATTGATTTGTTATTGATTTAAATTATTTACCTAATGTTGATATAATTGAATATACTTTTAAGTATTTATGTAATTAACATCCAGGCCACCCATGGAGTTTTGAGTCTTGGTTCCTCCCAAGGTTTCTTCCTTCTACATTCAGGGATTTTCCTTGCCACTGTCGCCCTAGGCTTG
>JAVSBV010000103.1:304410-319939 GCA_033117975.1 Parotocinclus spilosoma
ATTTAATATGTTACATAGCACGTCCCGTCTTGTAACATAGGGCATGTTCGTTTAATCGGACCAGCCGGTTATTAGGATCAAAACGATCACGTCCCGATGTGGTCCCATTAACCGGATTCGACTGTATTTGTTTGCAGAACGTTATAACTATTTGTAATTGACACATCCTGTTTTACTCCCTTCCATTCAGGTTTACGCTCCTTTTACTCCTGCCATCCGTCACGCGTGATTCACACACCCCTCGGCCCTCCTTCGCCCCCTCTGTGTGAAGCTTAAGAACAGGGACAATCCAAACAATGAATCATCCCACTGTAGTTCTGAAATTTCAAAGTGAGTCGAAAGATGAGTAACGACCCAAGCCATGCTTCTTCATTTGTTACTCTCCTGTTTTTCGTTTTTGTTTTGTTGTGGTTTTCATGTATAAGAGCAAGCTGGCCTACACTCCAAAGGCACAGAACGTCTTTGGTCCTGTCCTGTTTCGTAGTGGAATCGCTTTTATTCGCTCTCTTAAAACGTCCCATGAACACCGTAGTGATCGGCTGGCCCACGATGTACTGCGAGGTCTCCGGGCCACCACGACGTTCCATCAGCATCGACCAAAGTCACCAGAAATGCCCGATTTCAATCACATAACTGAGATTATCAGTGAAACCCGAAACACTGCTCAGTAGTCTGGCAGGAGAGGCAATCCTGAGAAGTCGTGACGTTAATTCAGATTGCAGATTTGTAACGGTCCCGTCCCGCATTGCATTCCAGTAGGAAAGAGATCTAATTGACCCCCTGGTGTGTGTAGGGACAGCCCAGAAGGAGTGTGGTCCATACTCTCTAATTGACCCTCCAGGTACCTCTCTGTGCAGTGGTAAATGAACCCTGGGTAAATAATGGAGGCTTTGATTAATAGCTCAAGGTTTGGGGCAGATCACCTGCAGAAGGACAGAGAGAAGAGAGAGAAGTAGGTTCTCTTTAAAAAGCATCTCAAGCTTGAAGTCTTCATCCAAACATTTAACAGAACCTGACAGATCGATTACCTGTCCTTTAAAAACAGTCCCTGGTTATAATATGATTAGTTTTAGATTACTGTAACATCCGGATGATTTTTTGTCATACATAAAAGCTTTTACATTATCACACCGTGATCCAGCATCCTGGTTTCCCAAGAGAAACAAACCAGAGAAGCTTTCTGTAAGCTTTGTTCAGACCTACATTATCTTAAAAACGACAATGCACAGTTAGAAGTACCATAAAACCAAAAATAAGGCCTTGATTTAATTAGATTGTAAATAAAGAGCGTTAAGCTGCCTGTGTAGCCTAACAGATTGCGCGTGTAATTTGTGGGCACGCTGCGGCTACTTGGCAGAGAGCAAGTGCTAGTTATAAATGAATAACATTCGAGGGGAGTCCATGTTTCTGCACTTATTTGATCGTGATCCTGATCGTAAACGAACTGATCTGGAGCTGATTATTGACATCGGGACCAACATTGCCAAAGTTCGGCGTAGATCCCACTTGCCCTAATGCGTATTTTTGAAAGGGAGCTGGCTTACGTGGAGGGAAAACTCACACACGGACAAGGAGAATTCAATTCAATTCCATTTCGTTTGTAGAGCGCGTTTTACAATTGACATTGTCACAAAGCGGCTTTGCATTGATATATAAACAAGTGTAACAATTGAAATATATTTGTCCCTCATGAGCAAGACAATGGCGATAGTGGCAAGGAAAAGCTCCCTGAGATTAAAGGAAGAAACCTTCTGTGGAACCGGACTCAGAAGGGAAACCCATCCTCTTGTGGCCAATAAACATAATTCACATGATATAATGCATTAAGTCTATCAGGAGATGGTGGATCTTTGGCATGGCTGATCCTTCCGTCTGATAGGAGAGGGAGCGTCTTTGAAGGACAGGGCTCAAACATGGGTCACTGGAGCTGTGGGGTAAAAAAAATGCCCAACGTGCTGCCCAAGACAAACAAACATTCTGTGATTTAGTCAAGTTAGTGAAGGACATCCGGCAACGTTAATTAAACTGTTATTTCATCTTATAGGGGTCATTTGTTTAGTGCCAAGGGATGATCACGCGATGAGCGTGTAATGCCCGTCCCATCTGGGTGCCCCCTTCAGGACTCAAACCCGTTTTTGTGCAGACTTGGAATGAGAATAAAAGAAAAAACACAACTCTTCCGTACAGTATGTTTTAATAACACAAAGCCAGAGATGGCATCTGTGATCATGTTATGTACTTAATGGGATCTATCAGCGGTCCGTTTGTTTAAAAACTACATAAATAAATGATTTATTGAGTGAGATGCACTTCTGGCTCACAGAAGCCATTAGCAGGTTATTGGAAGCATTAACAAGTAGCAACGGAAAATGTTTTTTTTGTTTTTTTTTTTATTTCGCAGTAGCCCACAGAGTACTTTATTATTCCGGTCAGTGTTTTAGGAGTTCGATACTTGGCAGAAGTGTTAGTAAACATTACAACTCGCTTCAAGGATAAACTGTTGAAAGCGGCGCGGTGCAATAACGCTACCATTTGTAAAATACGGTCTGCTTTTTGAGCGCATTGTTTGCAGGACTTGCACATGTTTCTTACGTGTTCTTTTGGCCCTTTTGCTTATCCCTATCCCCTAAGCACAGATAAGGCCGGACCCTGCAGAGGCGTGTGTTTCGGTTTCACCCCGCACTGGTCATCATTCATTTATAACTCATTAGTCTCAGTGGATCCCCTTTGACCCGGGAGAAAATAGTGATTAAAGGAGCCTTCGTTGAATGGAGTCGCAAAAATGAGCAGCCGTTTTCCCGAGAGTGAAGGGGAATCAATGGGTGTATCAAGAACAAACACGGCTACAAGGTTGGGGTGCAAAACGAAAATCATGCGCGAGAGAGTTTACTAAACTGGTCACGGCAATGCTTGCTTTGAGTGTATGTGTACGGAGAAACTTTGGACACCTTTTCAGGGGAATGTCATGACCACAGGAGTCTTTATTGGAGTTCATGACCGTGGCAGGTGAGTTCAAATCACAGAATTCGGCAAGAATTGACAAGCCGGCAGGGCGGTCATGATCCTCTGGAAAATGCAAATGAACTGACACAGAGACGGCCAATGAGAGGAAGGTGTGATGCTTAATATTCTGGCAAATCGGATCACCCCAGGGGAGGGGCTTGATTGCGGGAGGGAGGGGCTGGAACACAAAGGGTTCTGGTATGCTGAGTCTGGAATGGCAATGGTCATCATGTTTGATTTGTGTCTCAAAACTTGATTCTAGGTGACAGTGGCAAGGAAAGGTCCGTATAACGAGGCATAGGCCGTGAACAAAACACATATCGTCTTTGACCATATGTTCTTCGGATGTTACATGAATTCATTCAGTCATTTATTAGCCGGTGCCCACCCGGCAACTCTGGGAAAAGGGGCAGGAACAACCCTAGACAGGGCAGCCAATCTATCGTAGAGCACACAGTCACACTAAGGGCCAATTTAGAGACACCAGGTAACCTAACACGCATGTCTATGGCCTGTGGGAGGAAACCGGAGTACCCGGAGTAAACCCACACAGACACGGAAAGGAAATGGAGACTCCACACTGAAAGGACCCAGGCCGCTCCACCCCAGGATCGAACCCGGGACCTTTTTTGCTGTGAGGCAGCAGTGCTACCCCACGACAGGAGCCCTCGTGATAACGTTGTATGAATTAAAGTAAAACAAATCGTTGTGTAAACAGCACAGTGAATGTTACATTACAAAAATGCATCAATGAACAATAGTAAATACCAGGATCATCTGGTATCACAAGTCACCTGTCACAAGTTCTAAAAAATCAGTTCGGTACAGTTCAAAAAAATCAACGGTCCATAAATAATATCAAAAAGGACCAGCTAATAGCTAATCCATTGCTTTTGTCATCACCCACACATGCTCTCACAGTCCAGGAGTGATTAGAAGAGAGGAAGGCCATTTCCTCCCCGCGGCTGCTGAAATATTAATCAAGCACACAGAGGAGCGTGCCAGAGTTCCCAGTGAGGATGTATTCTAATGGTAATACACGAGGTCGGTAGCGAGAGAGGTGCCGCCTTTCTAATAGCTTCCAAAAGATGGGGGAGGAAAGGAGGGGCGGCGCAAGCGACTGGGTCTGAAGAGACGACGTGATACATAAAGTGTAAAGTGTCTGATTATTTGGGTGAGAATATTTGTTCATGGCTCCATAACTGAGCTAATAAATCAGACATATGGGGGGTTTTGATCTTATCTATGATCTGTAGCGAAACAGGAGATCAAAACAGTAAACGAACGCAAGGTAGGTCCAAAGATCCATAGTGGAACCAAGAACAACCGTTTAATATTAAGCCCAACAAATAAATACAGCAACCCCTCGCTGTCACTGTCACTCAGGACAGAAATAGGTAAAGTACATCTGAAATATTAGCATATACATAAACAATGATGTCTTTATTATGCAGCATGTAAGGAATAAATTATGGCATAATCTCTCAGAACTGCTCCAAAGTCCAAGTTGGATGTGCTTTACGCCATTCTAGCCTATATCTGTTTTATACCGATCCTTCAGCATTACTACTATAGAAAAACTGCACTTTACCTGCCAGAAACAGCAGAAATGTCGTATTTCTCTGCTGTATTATAGCGTTATTTTGAAGTTTATAGAATGATTTTCTGAAAGATCGCTTCCCTTGGCTTGTAAACATCCTACTTTTGTAATGGAAACAGGACAAGCCGGATAAGCACGTGACCTCTACCCTGCACTATCAATTATCAATAAGTAGATACGGTGAGGATTATATTTCATATAAATGAAGTGCTTGAAATGTAAAAATGAGGCACTTCGTCCAGAAGGCACGGCAACCAAGGGTAGGTTATAATTAATAACTAGGGTTATTACCTGCCCGGTGCTCGTCTTTGTTGACCTTTTATCCCCGAAATCTGTCCTTAGTTTGAGTGAAGAGGTTTGTCTATTTACTCAGAAATGAGATCGACTTTAAGCCTACGTAAAATGACTAAAAAGTGGAATTCATTACGCCAAAGTCAAAGCCAACCTCGTACCTCATGCGGCGCCGAGGCCAAAGCGAGAAGCTTGAAAATGGGTCTATAACTGCCACGACATGCCTGACATTGTGTTGCTTGGCTTAATAAAAACCAATACAGGTGGCTAACCTTGCAGCTCCAGTCGATGCTTATTTAGAATACCATCGATTAACAGTTCTGATTATTGATCGTGACTTGCCGCTTGAGGAATCTCAATGGGTTCTGATCGGAGGATGACCCACAGCAGATTGCACTGTCCACTCATCACAACACCTGGCACGTTGAAATGCCTTGGCTGTGGGTTCTGCTTGTTGTGCCGCGTCAGACAAAACAAGGCGTCAGTGTTTAACGTATGGGCAAGACTTGTGCCCGGGGGTTTAAATCAATTCTTAAAACCATGTCATTCCAACAAAAGGTGTCTCCGAGAGTCCAACCGTCTTCATTTGCACCTCAATCTTCAGATTCCTTACAAATACAAGGGCAAAAATCCTGATATTTTCCACTAGTACAATTTAAAAGTAATGAAACCAACAATTGCGTGCACAGCAAAAAAGGCCCAACCCTTGATACTACCACCATCATGTTTCACAGACGGGATCCCATTTTTATGCTGCAATGGAATCCTTTCCTTTCTCCAGAAGTAACATTCCTTTTGGGCTCATCAGCTTGGAAAAGGTCTCTCCAGTAACAGTCCGGTTCGTCCCCATGAGATTTAGAAACCTGTAGATATTTTTGGAGACAAATGGCCTCGCGATGCATACCGTCCAATTCACCATCACCACATCTTTACACACCTTGCTCTTGGTGTGATCTTTACTGCTCAGGTGCTTCTAGGGAGGTCCAGAAAGTCTTTAGAGATGGCTTTGTAACCTTTTCCAGGCTAACAAACAGGACGAGACCTTCCCGAGGGTCTAAAAATCTCCTTGGTTTTTGCCGTGCAACCTTTTAACGACCTGCCAACGTTAGATCCTAAATAAATGTCATATTGCTGTCCTGTATTTGTACAAGTTTAGAAAAAGCCAAACTGTTTTATGGAGGCATAAGGACAGTTATGTGTAGGATACATAAAATGTCGAGCGAGCGCGTTTGAATTACCGTGTGCGTGTAACGTCCAATATGTCCACAGTTGGTTCCGTTTGGGAGAAGAAACACGGCCAGAGCTCTGAGCTGACATACTGAGCTATAGGCTCGGCTGAAACCTGGATTTAAATTACAGTGCCATCTGTTCCCACCAGGAGCCTCGTGGCCATTTTAGAAATCCTGCATAGTTAAGGTGGACTGCTATACACACCGGTCTTTCCTTTCGAAGTTTTAGGCACACGTCCGTTGCTTCATCGCTTACATCTTTAATTAAAAGCAACTTATATAATGTGGGAAATAAAACACGATCATCACATTTCACAAGATAATATGACCAAGCTGCTACCTTCAGTGCATGCAAAGTTTTCTTTTAGCTTGTAATAACCCTAAATAAGCGCGAAACGTTTTAAAGAGAGTTTTAAGCAAAAGCTCAGTTTCAGCAGTTAGGTGTGGTCACTGTTAATCTCCTCCAACGTAATCAGCAGCCAAAAGCGGCACGTGCCATTGACTGAGCGTATTTAATGCAAGCCCACAGCGAAGAGCTGAGAACGTAAAGGAGACAGCGGGTCATGTGTTTGTGTTCCTAACCTCCGTCCGTGAAGAACGTCTACCTCAGACCTAAGCCATGCCAATGAATAATGTAATGAGCAGCCGGCGTGATGTGTGCAGTCAGCATACTCGGCCACCCGCGTACACTTCGACCGGGGAGGCCGCTTCCGTAATGAGCCAACGGCGAGGAGTTATCGAGTCAGATATCTGAGATGGGCCACGCACGAGGCCAAGGTCGGCCTCCTGCACCCTACTCCCTCAATGTGACTTGGTGGTGGGCGGCACTTTGTTAACATGACTTCGAATGCACGCAGAGTTGGTCCAAAAGCTCAAATCTAGCAGATCGATTGGTTAAGGCCTGTCGTTCACCGTCCCATTTTCTCTGAATTTGATCATGAGCGATGTAACAGTGCTGTGTGACATTTCTTTCTGGGTCTCGGTTGTTCACGTTTGTGTTATTAACTTTTAAAGCACAACAGATAGTGCAAACCTGATTGCACCAATCGATTTCCAACACACTTTTGGTCTTCTTTGATATCCTACACGACCACCGTCCAGTTTATACAAAGAGAGCCACGCCCTCAACAGTGTCCGGTGACTTTTAGCTCATTCTGTACACTTAAATATATCAACACTGTGAAGTGAGTAGTGTTTGAGCACCAGCTTTTTATCTAAACTGGGCCATCCGTCCAAACTGGCTGACTAAACATAATTAGAAGAACAATGTTCGAGGAAGAACTTCATGGTGTAACAGTTATGAAGTTAATGGAGTGGGCAGGTGGCAACAATCTCAGGAGCTTTAGACAAAGCTGGCAAGGAAGCATACCCTTCTAAAGAGGTTTATGGCCGAAAGAAACGTATTATATGAATTAATTTGATTTAATAACCAAAATGTTAAAGGGGAAATGAGCTTCCATTTAGAAAACAAAAACGAATTGATCACTTTAAGCTAATTGCTTGTTGTGTGTTGTTTTGATCTAATCACTTTAATGCAAATCCATACGCATTGCCTCTGTAAACGGCCTTCTATTAATAGTCGTAGTTTTCTTGACCGGACCGGGATGACGTCTGGAATGAAATATATACGAAACATTTCATGGGTTCCTTGTTTTCGGTAACGTACAGAGAAACATTTGGTCCTCCTTGACGGATGAGGTCCGGCTCGTGACTCTGGTTAGCGCTGGTATGTGAAGGAATAATCGGTTGTTGATTTATCACTCGATGAAAGTGCGACTGTGGATAATTTCATTATATGACTGAGATACGACTGAAATTGTTAAGCAGGTATGAAAAGGTGAGACGAGTTGAAGAGTTCATGTCCAATTAATATGGCTATTTTCACGAAAATGTGCCCTTTTCTCTTGATCATAAATGATCAATCTCTGATCCCAGTGATCTATTGTCATATCCCGAGCCTGGAAATCCAGCCAAGACGGAGTGCACGGTTTGAAAAGGGCACAGCGAGGAACATTAGGCCCAATTAGAAGCTGGCATCCTGAATAATGAACGGGACGGAGGCAGAATACGGGAGCAAATAAAAGCGAATAAACGAACACGTTTGTAAGCTCTGTAGTGTGTTTGTTTAACGGCTTTGCAAAAATAAGCGTTTGTGAGAAGCCCAGCTTTAAAAAAGGAGAAATAAAATCATAATCATCATCTCATTTCTCACTTTTCCTGGTAAAAATGAATAAAAAATAATAATAACATGCACACATGACGGACTGCTTCTAAGAAAGGGGAGGAGCATCCACCAATACAAACTTCTGAGATGATCTGGCAACCGGTCAGGTGTACCCTAAGGCCTGCGTCTTGTGTCCTGAAGGAAAAGATGCTGACCTGATCTACCTGCTCTGACCGGGAACAAGCAGAGTTAAAACGTGAAATAAATTATTTTTTAATATATATATATTTAAATTTGTATATATAAATATAAATTTCTTAAATAATATTACAATTTAATCTGAAAATACGAATGAAAAATGTTTAATATAGGTACAAAAATCTAAATTAACAGTAAAAGCAATAAGAAAAAGGAATCATTTTTTATATTCATATTACTATCATAAATATACAAAAACTTCACTACTACAATATTAATAAATATCTAAATAAACGCCTTCAATTACCATGATGTGTGTAGTGTTTTTATTTATTAAAACACTGGTTAAAATTACCTGACTTTCTTTTTTTACTGGCATGAAAAACTGATTTTAAGAAGGAATTGCTGTTTCTAAATGGACCCTTTTAGCAGATCGTTCCACATTTAAGCAGCTGCAAACTGTTTAAAATTGGGGGATATTCCAAAGTGAATATGAACCGATTGAAAAAAGGGGCGTTTGATTTTACTTGATTAAACAAGAAGGTCAGAAAAGCAAACGAAAAGTGGAAGAAAGTTGTGCAGTTATGCAAATGAGATGCCAAACTCTAAGTGATATATTCATGGGGGTGTGTGGGGGAATTCAAGAGAAGCAGGTCAAAGTGGACCAGAGTGCCCCCACATTGTGTTCAGCAGGGTGTATGGTCACCCCAGACAGACTGACGGTGACGGGGCATGGACAGGATCAGATTCTGCAGCAGTTCTTGTTGGATTTTGTTCGTATTCATTTGGAAATCTCCTCTCATTTTAGCGAGCAGTGAATATCACACTGTGAATATATACACAGCGGTATAAACGTGCACGTGTTCTTTTGCAAACCCTAAGGCACCTTTGTTTTTGCTGATCTATAAAATGTAGACGATAACACGTGCGACGTATAGGAACAAACTTTTAAAGATCGCAGCGTATGCCGTGACCCTTTACCCACCGAGAAAGACACGCCAGAGCTAAGCCGTTTGAGGCTAAGGGTCTCGTCCAAACGTCCAAACGTTTGTGCTTTGCAAATGTTGTGTAACGGTCTGTCCTTCTGAGTCAACAATATATGATTGTACTTGTAGGATCTTGCAGGACCAGGCCTGCACACACGTTTGACGTTTGTGTGCGGCTCGAGCGCAGGTAGAGTTCATTTCACAAGTGTTTGCAGAGTTTCCATATTTTATAACTCCGGCAAGAAAAAAAAGGAAAAGCGCGCGTAAAAACTGGGGGGCCGAAGCGGCCATGGCTTGATGAAATGAACCTCCTTCATTTGCATTTTGCATAATTTATAATAAGCACTAAAAAAAAAAAAACTCCAGCAAGGACTGATGGCTTTCCGTCTTTCATCACTGCCCCAAATCCAGATTTGATCCCTGAGTCAGAATGCAAAAGGGCGAAGGGGAAAGGTTTGAATTGTTTAATCTTCCAGGCCCACATAAGGCGCCGCGGCGGCCATTGTGCAGGATCTGAAGTTATTCCATAGCGCCCTCTGCTGGAGCGCTTTCTCTGAACTCCATCTAAGCGGTACTGATAATGTTCTGTCCATTCAGCATAAAAAAAGGTACCCTGAAGTGCAATAAGAGCAAACTATAGACTCTCCAGTGTGTCCTTATTAAGAGCCTTATAAAGACCAAACTGTACCGGATCAATGGTGCTGTAATCACGCCTCCATGTCCCTTTAATGCAACAATTACTGGGTTAATTGAGAAAACTGCAGTACAGAGTGTCTCACTTTGACATTCAAATCATCTTTCTTCAGCCACGTCCACGTTTAATGTGACGCTCAAACCCAAACGGCGCATCGAAGGAGGCATTGTGCAGACACACGGCGAAAAGTTAAACAAGTACACTCCTCCAATTATCACACAGCAGCCCATAAATCAGAACACACTCCGTCGTTCTTCAGTCTGTGGCTCTGGCTTGACGGTTCTGTGGCTTCCCGAATGCCGGATGATGACAGACTGTTCAAGCCAGGGCACGTTCTAACTCTTTTCGCCCCTGCGAGCTGCTGGAGACGGATCTCAACATCCAGAACCAGAAGACGTCCTGGATACAACGACTCCCAAGTTCAGGCAGGACAAAACCAACCGAGGATCCTGGGAGAAAGTGCAGGAATAAGGTTCCCCTAGCCGGGGTCCGGGAACAGGGACAACTGTGGTGGAGCAGGTAGGGCAGGTGATCTCCAGAGAGTCTGTGGACCTCACCATGTTCCTCAGTACTCGATTCCTCTCACCTTCAGGAGACGTGACAGTGGTTGAACTGGATAGTTAGGAGAGAGACATGATGAGTGATTCCCTGTGCTGGATTGGTACTGGTGTACTCCATCTTACTGCCCAATCCTTCTGGGATTGGTTCCAAATTCGCTGTGGCCCTGATCAAGATGAGTCCATATTTCTTCCTTACTTCCTACTTCCTGCTTTATTTCTGTCTTACTTTCACTTTCTTTCTTTTTTTATTTATTTCTCTCTTTCTTTCTTTCTTTCTTTCTTTTTTCCTTCTTTCTTTCTTTCTTTCTTTCCTTCTTTCTTTCCTTTTTAATTCTTTCTTTCTTTTTTTCTTTCTTTCTTTTTTTCCTTCTTTCTTTCTTTCTTTTTTTCCTTCTTTCTTTATTTATTTATTTCTTTTTTTCCTTCTTTCTGTGTCTCTTCTTTTTCTCTCTTTTTTTCTCTCTCTCTCTTTCTTTTTTTTTCTTTCTTTCTGTCTTCTTTTTATTTCTTTCTTTCTCAGTTTCTTTCTTTTTCTTCTTTTTTCCTCCTGTCTTTTTCTTTCTTTCTTTCTTTCTTTCTTTCTTTCTTTCTTTCTTTCTTTCCTTCTTTCTTTCTTTCTTTCTTTCTGTCTTTCTTTCTTTCTTTCTTTCTTTCCTTCTTTCTTTCTTTCTGTCTTTCTTTCTTTCTTTCTTCCTCCTGTCTCATTCTTTCTTTGTCTCCAGATTTATTTTACAGTTGTCCGTCATTTTTTCTTCCTTCCTTCCTTCTGCCCTTATTTATTTATACTCTTGCATTTTTTTTTCTTCTTGTCTCTCAGTCTTTCATTCCTTCCATCTCTTTTTTGGCCATCTTTTTCCATCTTCTTTCTTTCTGTTTTTCTACTTTACTTAGTTATATATTTTTAATTCTTTTGCCTGTTTCTCTTTTTTCCTTCCCTTCTTTCTGTAATGACTTTTTTTGTTCCGCCTGTACGCTGTTCTTTCATTCACTTTATTAAGGTTTTCTTTCTTTCTTTCATTTTGTTCCCTTCTTTCTCTATCTATTTCTGTCTTATTATTCTTTTCTCACTTCACTGTTTCAACACACAAACAATAAAGGGAAAAAGGTCTTGCTAATAACTTCTGACTTTTGGATTCCTTAAAGACTCACCCCATCTGAAAGTTTCCAGAACGTGCACGTGGGACGGACTGGGTTTCCTTTTGGTGTGTCTGGGTGCTGTGAGCTACCCCAGCCTTTTGAATACAGATAAGCCCAACCAGCCAGGAGATGATCGTCAGACTGGGGCCATGCATAACTTTTTTTAATACACACACCAGTTCTCTTTGTGTTTTTCAATTAAACCACACCTCCTGATTCCCAGGCAGCCAGATCTAATACGGCTTTGATCTCATAACCATGGGACAGGTTCGTAAAGGAGGTTTGCTTTGCAATTCGGCAGCGATGGGGCATCTCTAAGAGGACTTAAAAGTGCTCGAGCCTGGTGGTGAAGAGGCGTCAAACACAAATAATCTCCTTCTCCAACAGACGCTTTTGAATTGAGCGTGGCCCGACAGCTTTTCTTTCATTCTTTCTTCTTCAATCCCACAAATGGCTTCCCCTTCTTCCCCCAAAAACACGATTAATCAAGGCTTTCTGTAGCACGGCGGAAAAGACACAAGCTCATCAAAAGAGTGTAATAAGTTAGAGAGTAATGAGTAGAAGCGGCAATAGCAGGTAACGCCGTACATTATTACGCCTTTGAACTAGAGACGCGTGGACTTGCAGCACAAAGTTCTCGTTTTCGGTTTTGTTCCAGGCTCCGAAAGTTTGCTAATTCCCACGGAGCCCTTTGAAGAAAAGTACAAGCGTCGTTCAGTCGTAAAACAAAAGATTATACATACACAGTGTCTTAACACGTCCTCAACAAACTTACCAGGAACCTTTCCGGGTGTCTAACTGAACCAATCTGGGTCCAATAACGTTTTTGAAACCTTGCAAAATTTCCCAAGACTGAAAAAAACATCCACATTATAATTATTGACGTTTTGTCTGAACTAAAATGCAAAGCGTCCATACAATGGCCCATGGCCCACACAATAAACCCCTGTTTAAACACACACACACACACACACACACAAACATACACACAGAGAGCTTGGTAAAGATATGTTTATGGGGACTTGTAGCTGGGGATAAGGATTACTGTAGCTTTATAAATTAAAAGGTGAACGTTTCTGACGCCCTTATACGCCAGGGCCTATAGGGTCCCCACAAGTGTGATAAACCCCTGTTTAAACACACACACACACACACATATACTGAAAATCACAGAGCTCTCTAGGACAGCGTCGGCACGACCAGACTGGCATCTGGTTCTTTAGTGCTGTGCCAGACTGGATATCGCAGTGCCACCTCTCTTAGAGTCACTCCTGTTCTTGTTCTCATTCAGCTGCTTCTCACGGTGGATAAACGAACATATAAATGTCATAATTGTACTTCTTACTTCATATGTTACTCCAAATATTTACTCTAAGGCACATTTAAAGGTTACAACCAGATCAATTTGATTAAACGAGCACTAATAACAATGTTTAAAGTTCCAATTTAAAAGCCTTCTTATGAAACGTTTGGAAAACGGAGCCACCTTACTGGGCTCGGGTCCTGTCCCGTGGAAGCACACGGGTGTGTCCTTGATGCCTCACCTGAAAGCTGACCCAATAAAGCAGTGCTTCCTGCGGAGAGCTGCTTCAGAGACGCGGAGCTATTCCTGAACTAGCTGAGGAAGAGGCACTAATCAGCACGCGTATGAAACGCGAGAACTTTTACGTTTCGTCTGTAATTTCGATGACCCCCCCCCCCCCTCCTCCTCCAAGCTAGCGTTCCTCCTCTAACATTAGGTGAAATTTCACTCTCTTCCCTTTCAGCCCCGAAATAGCGCCGTCCCAACATCCCACCAGTGAGGCTGTTTTGATTTTTCAGATGGTTGGCTTCAAAGCACGACAGCTTGTTCACCATCTTCGTGTAGCGCTTTATTTTCCCTTTCCCCCCTCCCTGCTTTTTCCGGAGCGCGCGCCGTATGGACACGCAGATGAAAGCCATGCGGCAGAGCATGAAAATGACTTAATTAGCGCTAATCGCTTTTGATGGAACACATTTCCACTATTTGCCACAATTAGGTATGGTTAATTTCTCTTACTTTTTTTTTTAACCCCCCCCCCGACAACTGTGGAACAATCTGGAGCAGGTTGGATTATTGACATATTGCGTTAGTCTCGGGGTGGAGGACTTCGATCGGCCTCTCAGTGTAAGGCTGTGGAAGACAGTTCCAAGCACCTTGATAGGGGCGGGGTAGGGGCCTAACTTTTTAGGCGTTGTCCGCAGATTTGCAGAATCACGTCGTCGAGCAACACGGACCTTTTCGTCTTCCAGCGACGCGGGCTGGAGGTGCTGTTCGCTCTCCTTTGGAAAGCAAAGGTAAATAAACACCTCACTGGCTGCACACAACCACGAAGGAATGAGCCCAGTTCAAGAAGCGCTCATTCCCATCCCAGAACAGGCAACACGGTATCAGCGTTTAAACACTTTAAAGTTACCAGGAGGACGTCCCAGCGTTTATGTCGTGCCATCGGACAGACATCGAAGTGGCTCAGCTCCGACTTTGCAAGACAAATCAATGTTCATGATTTTAATGTACATCAGTAAAAATACAGCTGGAAATTTGATCAGCTGATAAACAGGCATTTCTTTTCTTATTGTTAAGACCTGGGGCTGTTATAGAGCACGATATAACTCCAAAACGACAACCCAGACTTCTTAAACCATCGACGAGGAGCACCTGGGCCGAGGTCAGGATCCGACCAGGTAGCTTACTGTGAGGAGACAAAAGATAGGACACCGTAAGGCACGGTCATTACAGGCTTCCGACGAGCTACACACTCAGTCAATGTCGTTCCAGAAATAGTGAATCGATGATATTAACAAATCATTAATCCCCCTCTCTGTGAAAAGTGATGGTCATTCATGAGGCATCAGTGTGATTTACAACAGCTATTCCTGCTCTGTCAAGTCCATTCACTATAAGACCAGCAAATCAATGAGAACAGTTACTAGTACAGCTATTCTTCACGTTTAGTCTCAATGAAGGTTTTACAGACAGAGAGAGCAGGGACGTTTCGTACTTACTCGTTATAACTTACTGCACCTGAAGCCCCACTGTGGTGACCCGTCCCTGTCCAGGAAGGTCACACTGAGAACACGTTAAACGCCTGTGCGCTGGAATTACACGTCTAAATGTAAATATAAATGAAACCCCCTACTTTAGTTTGGGTCTATAAATACCTCAGGAGCACACAATGGAATGATCCAGAACTATGCGTTCTGTGTTGCATTTTGGCGCTGGGCTCCCAAGAAAAGTCCTGCCCAAACGTACAAACTCACCCGGTTCTGTTCCAAAAAAAAACGGACAGGACGAACAAAACGGGAGCTTCTGTCTCACCGAAAAATGCAAACATACATCTGATTTTGGAAAGAAAAAAAAGGAAGGAGCACACATAAGAGCTGAAGATTTCACTAAAATATAATTTTAGAATATTACCACATATTATGTATTATTTGTAAAACAGCCCTGTGGTTCTGAGAGGGAGAAGGGAAAATAAAACACTTTTTACTTTTGCCGTTTGTGAAAAGGCTGCCAGGGAAAAAGGCAGACTGAATAAACAGAAACAAATCCTATTATATACGTGTAATGTTATTCGCTTATTTGGACCAAAATTACTCTTAATCGGACCAAAGAACGTGTACAGTATGTAATATCCGTGAAGAAACT
>JAVSBV010000103.1:341250-361465 GCA_033117975.1 Parotocinclus spilosoma
ATATATATATATATATATTTATTTATTTATTTATTTTTTGTCAACCATTGGTGCTACGGCGGATCTGAGAAATACAAAAAAAAAGTGGGTTTTTTTTGTATTCTTTAAATATGATCGTCGGCGGATCCACGAAACACGCAATAAAAAAAGTCTGGCCTAAGAAGGAAAAAATTTTAGAAAAGCATAAAGTGTGGAAGGTATCCCGCCCGATTCTCTGTTCATCTTTTGAACCTTAAGATTACAAAATGAAATAAAACATCAAAACAGTAAAAAGATTGAAAAGGACGCAAAAATAAAAAGAAGGAAAAATCTAATTTACAAAGAAAAAAACAGATCGATCGGAAAAATTAAGAAAGACAGACACACACACAGCAAGAGGGAACTCATTTAGGAACGGAACCTTTTTTTTTCCAAAAGGTAGAAGGAAACTACAGAAGACAAAGCAAAGTAAGATCATCCAAAAAGCGAAGAAAGAGGAAGAAACAGAAGTAATGTAGTTGAAATGTGAACTTTTTTTCAACAAAGGTATCCTGTCTGATTCTCTGCTCATCTTTAGCACCAGAAAAAAACAGCAAATAGACAAAAATAAATAAGTAATAATAATCCAAATAGGTCAAATTAAAATCACAGAGAATGAACGAAAAAAAAAAAAAGATGAATAAAAATTCGGCAATGAGGATTGAGAATTGGACAAATTTCACCATTTGCACTTGCGAGACTGGAAGTAACAAATCCAGACGGCTGTAAGCAAAACAAACGTGTCCCTATTAAGTATTAACTTGGGCTGTAAAGCTGTAGAACGATTTGCCTAGGGACGTGAGTGACATTTCGTAATGACGATGATGCTGCATTTCGGTTTGACCCTCCCCCTTTTCTGTTTGCGTCCCTAATTTGGTCAGATCTTTGACGTAGAACGCGTTCGTTGCTGAAGGTCATGAGGGGCTTGCATGTTCCGAGGGCGGCAGGAACAGGGGAGGAACAGGTGCGGTCTGGAGCGGAGCCCGAAGGGTGAGCAAAGTATTTAGCACGGCTTTGGTCCTGTGCCAGCTCCATATGCAGCTCAGCATCTGGGGACGGACGAGGACTTTTTAGGATCCGTACAATGTTATCCTGTTTAGGATCCAGCACCGAATTTGGGAACATTCTGCTCATACGAACATGCTCTTGTTGGAGCTAAAAAAACACCCTCTGCTTTAACTCAGTTGTAAGTCCCTCTGGATAATCATGTCTGCTAAATACTGTAGTCACTTCTGGGTTTAACCTGGGGTGGGGGGGTGGTACAGGGCTCCGTTTTGGAAGCAGGGCTTTGAAAACGTTCCTTAAACCGCCGAATAAGCAATCCGAGCTCATGTGGACTACATTACGCAGACCCCCGACTTGGAAATCAAGGAATCCAAACCAGGGAATCAAAGCTAAACTTGGACGTCCAATGGTGCATTTCCATTCAATTTAAGAACAACCTTCTTCGCAATGGTAAGCTGGCTGAGGATGGAAAGGCGTCCGTGCAACAGATTAGCCTGTGCGGCGGTGAAACCTGAGAATGGGAGACGACAAAAATGACAACATGATCAAGGAAGAGCGTAGGAGGCTTTATGAGTCCCGGGTTTGGTGTAATATGAATTTTCGGCTTGTCGTGCCGTTTAACGACACTTATTTGAAAGGGAAGAAAAACAGGCTTAAGACTGCCTTGGACAGGATCTCTGTCTTGCTCTCACATCCCTGATCCTTCCATGGAACAAGCTGCATTAATTAACGGCGTGCCTGTACGGTGAACTTTCTGGCAGCCCTGTAGAGCTGAGTGAAAAGCTTAACGAATGGCTTTAATAGCCAAAGCCAAAGCTCATATTATCTTCTGTTTTCCTCCGGTTTTCGGAGACTGCTCAGCGTCACTAGCACTGTGCAGATATGAGCAATTTGTATATGCTCCTGTCGGGAGCCGTAACAACCACACTGGGAGAAATTACTTCACATAATTACGAAAAGAGAGAGAAGTCCTCAGGCTCCCCGGTAAGCTGTGTGTTTAGAGGGGAAGTGATTGATTTGAAGCGACTCGTTCCAAGCTTCGGCGGTCGCGGCCTGCCGTGAATTGTCACTGCGGCAATTACAAGTTGGCCACGAGCAAGTTTCCCAGCGCGGAAACTTAAGTACCGGCATCATTTAGCCGGACAATAGAAAGGGCAAAAGTGCTGCCTCTACACGAGGGAGTCTCAGTACTAATAATAATGCAAAATCGGCCAGAAAGGCTCCGGCACCGCTGACTAACCGACGTGTTTCCGTGGCGCAGACGAAAAATTTCGAGCGTGCATTCAATGAGCCACGTGTTATCCAAAAAGGTAATGAGAACGCCAAAGTCAGCTCCCTTTAAAAGGGCAACGGTTCCTCCGGCTAGTGCCCGTCGCCTCTCGGTGACAGAAATCGGGAGAGAACGTGTGGGATGATGTATGAGCTGCTTTAAGGTTGAGAGAGCCCCATCGACAGCTGCTCGCTGCCATTCACACCTGAGAGCGTCTGGGTTCTGATGAGAATTAATGTACTCTGACATCCACTGGGACTTCCCTTCCCCAACCCCCCCCCCAGCCTGGAGAGACTGGGATACAGAAGTGCGACCAAAGAGGAATAAAAGGGACTCAGTAGAGCTGGCAAAGGTGGTTTTATGGCATAAGTTCAGCTAGAGTCGATGGAGATCTTTTATTTTTATATGTGTTATGTTATTCTAGCTGCCTCTATAAAATCTGCGCCCTGATTGGCTCTTGTTGTTCATCGATGAGCACGCTTTCTTCAGAACAGTGTGCATTTTCGATTTTGCTTTTTTACTTCATACAGTTAAGGGTCGTGTTTGTTTATTCAAATGATGCTTTTCACTTTTAAGGCTAAAAATGGATCGAATAGATGTTGTTGTTTATTTCTGAGGTGATTTTGATTCAGTTCAGAGAGTCTGCATGTTACTCTGGGTACTGGTTTCCTCCCACAGTCCACAGACATGCGTGTTCGGTTAATTGGTGTCTCTAAAATAACCCGTAGTGTGTGTGCGCGCTGTGAAGGATCCGCCCCATCTAGGGTTGTTCCTGCCCTAGCGCCCAGAGTTGCTGGGTGGCAATAATGAATAATAATTTTAGGCTATATATTACTGTGCTTGATCTCATAGAGTATTTTAATATGATCAGACTGTGCTTTTATTCCCTTTTTTTTGGTTCTTTGTTTTCCTTAAACAGGCGATAAAGAAGCAGGAGATGTCTGAGCTCCACCTAGTCTCTCATGGAGTAAGTCTTAGGTCAGCATCGCAACAAAGGGCACCTAAAGGTTAACGCAGCCCGCTTTGACCCCCGAGACTCGCCAGACAGATGAGGGTAATTTCAAGAGCCGGGCTAAGGGCACGTTCGGTGCGACCATATGTACATGTTTGCCAGCATTAGGCAAATGTCTACGTTCTCCCCAGAGGTGTCTGGAAAAACTGTTACGCAGACACCCTGACAGCTGATCTACAAACGGAAAGTTCACTTCCCAAACCTCACGTCCATCGTTCAGTCCTGCGCCTTCACGTAAAACTGCATTTGCACACAAGACAAGACGGAGCGTTCGGACGCTAGAGCTCGCGTCCAGCAAGGGCAACGTTTAAAAAAAACAGACAAGATAGGAAGCCACTAGAGATGGCGAGAAGGGCTCAAGGAGGGCTAATTTGGCCGCAGACCAGAACTGGCAAGATGGTCACCCTGCCCAAGGGCAGCCGGCGGCTACCAGAGCCCCGAGACTCCCAGCGGGCCTTTCAAGGACCACAGAGGCACCGGAGGACACGCAGTGGGCCTGCTTCCAAAAAGGAAATTTTGTGGAGCACCGTTCGGGCAGGCATCTCGTCCGTTGTAAACCACGGAAAAAATTACTGACATTCCGGAGGCCTGGCTGTGCGCGCGTGACGTCAGTCCTGCCCAAACAACTATCATTAGCGCATTCAGATGGTGTGCGGTCATGTCATGCAGACCTCAAGGGCCAGGGATGCTGCCCTCCGCTGCGACTCGCAATAAGTTCTGCGGTCGTCCGATGCAAGTGGCTTCAGTCGGGCTGTGTTTGTTCGATTCAGCGCTCGTACCTACGCTCGTTTGCCACTCTTCTCTTTTCTTGGAAATGCCCATGGCTCGGGGCCTGTTCCACTTAAACCGTGCCAAAGCCAGCCTGCCCTGCTAATACCAGAAAATTATGGTGCGATTACGGACAGGCCATGCTAATGCAATGGTCTGTGGCGCATTCAGGAGTAATTAGACACGGCTTTAATAAATGTTTTAAATGTCACTCCTTTTATCGGGAAATGGAAAAGAGGGCTAAGGGCTAGAGACGGCACACTGTGCGGAGCGGGGCCTCGATAGTGCCACGATATGAGCTTACAGTGGATCTGAGAGTTCGGTTCAGAAGGTTCATCCGAAAACGCGGATTAAAATCATTTAATTGCCCGTAGTCACTTCATAGTTTAGAGAGACGCCCTAATCCAAGCAACCGTGGTTTAAGTGAGTTAAACTCAGTGACCCAACTGTGGCAGAGGTGGGATGTGAATCCTGGACCTTCTGGACCTTCTGGACTATAGTCCAGTACCTTAACGACTAGGCCTAGTGTTCTAGGTGATCAGGTCTCTATGGAGGACGAAAGGGGTCAAAAGTGGGTCACCACAGCAGGCGCTAAATTCCATAATGATGCACAGAGCCGATATTTTGGATCGAGGAGGCACGTATAAGAAAAAAAACACCCACTCTGGATAAGGTAATGGATCCATCAGCCCATTAAGCATTATAATGGAAGTGGAGATGTGAGGCACAGGACGTGGACTGAACTGCCTCCTTCAGTCAGAACAGGTCCTGTAGAAGGCACGTCCATCAGAAACGCCAAACACTGCTCGCAGCTGAGCAAACAGCCCGTATATTACCGGCACTCTATTTTCCTGCTCTATGTTGGTCAAATACCCGGCTGCATACCTCCATAGCTCCAGTCCATCCTCCACCCTCTTATTCATTTGACACCTTTACATTATCTATATTTCAACCCGAGCCGACTTAAGTGATGAAAAACCAGGCCGGCCGGTTCCGCCCCGGAGATGAATGTCTGGGCGTTTATGATGGCCACAATTCAACCGGACATTTCCGATTTGTAGTGTGGATTAGACGACTCAAAACTGCCTAGTGTGGTCAAAGCTGCAGTAGCATTTTTATGTAACGTGCCAAAAGATCGGCTTGAACTGGTTTACCTGCGTAAGGTAGAACCATATGTCAGGGTGCTAGTCAGAAATAATTGTTTGGCCAGCTTGGGTCGGTCCTTCATTGATCTAAGGGGGTTACGGTCATAATTATGATGCTGGCCCCTATATTATCAAAATGTGCTTTAATGGACGCCCCTGCTTTCATGCTGGTACTCTGAACGGGAGAGTCATCAGCCTGCTGGGTGACAAGTGTGTTATGAGTTTAGTGATGGATTTCCAGTACTGTCTCGCTGTTTTATTGAAATACAGAGAAGGGCAGGGGATGTGAGGAAAAAAAAAAAAGGAAAGTCTCAGGGGACCTTTTTTTACGTCCCCCCTTTGGATATGGAAATGAGTCCAGGCCTCGAGCGGAAGCACCTTAGCACCTGATGTAATTGAACTGACCGGCGTTTATGACGCTGAACGGGAGAAAGTGGACAAAAGCAGATTGTATACAAGTACCCTTCGGTGGTGCATAAATGGTTCGTCCCGTAATTACTACCAACCAACCTGTCATGGTCACGGGCCTCGAGTTACCAGTTACTTTTTCCACACTTGCACTTTTGTTCCAAACTTAAGCGGAGTTGTTTGTTCAGCTCCACCTGAAGATGATGAAGATGCATCTCAGGTTTGTACCGTGTGGGAAAGCAATCGGCTCCCAGGGAAAACTGGTAAACTTGTAATTAGTTTGTCTTCTGTAAGCTTTTTGTCCTGGTGAGAGTCCGGGTGGGTCCAGGGCCTGTCCCTGAATCGCTGAGGGAGGAATTCATGCATCCTGGTCATGACCTCGGTATGAGAGGAAGGCACAATCACTTCGGACCAACCCAAAAATCTTTTACAGGTATTTTTAGATCCACTTAATCCTAATTCGGGGTTGCAAGGTTGCAACACAGGGTGCAAGGCAGCACCAACCCTAGACAGGACTCCAATCCATAACACACACACACGTCTTTGTTTTTTTTGTACCCGAAGTAGACCCACACAGACATGTGGAGCACATGCAAACTGCACAAATGCTCCATGTGTGACCTAACCCAGGACCTGCTTGTTGTTGGAGTTTTAGTGTACGCTCAAAACAGACCAAAAATAAAGAAATATGTGAAGTAAAGTCGAAATTAACTACATAATAATGTCTTTGCCATTATCTCCATTAAGCGCTGTGGTGTTCTAAATGTTTTCCTTTTGGTTGGCTGTTATCACTGACCTTCCTAGCACTACAAATGCAAAATGTCTTTTTTTTAAAAACACCAGGAATTTTTTCAGTATCTCCCAAGTGATCTGCTCTAAACCAGAGCTCGTTTTGACGGCAAAGGACGAAGAGGGACGGTAGAATTGCGCTCATGTAGACAATATCAATTCGTCTTTCCATCACAGTTGGGTAGAGGATTCCAATCGGCCCCACCGTCCACTCTAAAGTTTTGTACTGTCGTTCTGAGCAGCCTGCGTAACGTTCAGTGTTTGGTCTAGCATGTTAGAAAACTGTACTCCCGGAAAAAAAAAAAAAAAAGTTAATGAAAGTTGGTTTGGAGACAATCTGCGTGTAATGTACACTGAAGAATGTACAACACCACAGTCGTTCCAACAGCCCAAGACCACCGTAATAGCCCAAGCCACAATGCTCCATTCAAATGATTTACTCCTGGGGCCAGAACGAGAGTCTACTCTGGAAAATTACCACTCCAAATAAGTGCTTCCCAATGGCAGAGAGCAGACAGAGATCCACCCATTAGAAATGGGAATATGTCTGCTTTTTGAGCACGCTCTCCTCGCCGTTATGTTGCGTCTCTTTCTTTATCATTTCTTTCTACTCTCTCTCCTGAAAAACAGTGGGGGACGGGGTGGGGGGTGGGGGGTGGGGGGACACAACGTCCTGCGGTTCACTTTGAGTTCAACCTGAGCTCTGAGGGTAGTTATTTTGCATCCATTTCTCACCAATATTCAGCGTGAGAGATGGGACTGAGGAGACTTCGCTACTCCTTATTACCCAATTAGAATGATTTACACACGGCTTCATTTGGGGCCCGTATAGAGAGAGCAAACGCTTTACGTTCTCCTGGAAACAAAGAACGCCGAGGAATAGGTTAAAGAATCGTTTTCAGTCGCAGGACAGATTTTTAATTCGTTTTAATTCGTTAACTGCTTCGCCTTTCGAGATTTTTGCATCTGATATTTTTCTGAGATTTCTTCACGGTTTAGGATCCTAGATCATTCAATTGCTGCTGGCACCTCATAGTCCGGCTTGTCTGCTGCCCGCCCGTGTGGAATTGGCATGTTCTCCGTGTGTATTTTCTCTCATTTCTATATCACTTGATCAAACTTATGTTGTCTGTCTTTGAAATCTTATTACTTACTCTCTTTCAGATTCTGCTCACAAATCTGTGATCTTTTTGTTATTTTATTCCCAGACTCACAAACAATTAACCCAACGCCCAGCAGCGGATCGGGTAAGATAACGTTTCCCCATGGACGGGGTCTAGGCGGGGTAGCCATAGTATCATAGTATGGTCTCTCGGGCCCGTCAACCAGAATAGGACAAAAATATAAAATAAATAAAATATGAAAAATAACACCATGACACGCTGTATTCATACAAGCCATTTTTTTAGACTAATTTGTAATCTGTTAACAAGTGCTTGAGTAATTATCTTATAGGCAAGCAATTAAGGATAAAAATGATTGATTTGACATTTTCCACAGTGGTGGAGAGCCAAAAAAACAAAGCGTCGCTCTGAACAACAGTTTCGAAATGTTTATTAACAGCCCAAATGATTAGCTAAGACTCTCTAAGAAGAGGTTAATTGAATTAAAGACCGACTCTCAATGCCAACGAAGGAAGCGAGAGGCTAAGAGAAGGAAAAGAGAGAAATTAATCAGTGTCCAATGCTGAGAGGCAAGCTCTGACCCCGTCTTCCTCTCATTACTCCTCCATTACCGTCGCTCCCACCCTATATCTTGTGCAGTTCGCTAATTAAAGATCGCACCTCTCAGAGAGAAGCGGCATGCGCTGATTTATTAGGGTGAGACGGAGAGCTCCTAATCACGACCGATCTCGAATCGGTTTTGTGCAAACCAGAAAGGATTCGTTCAGAGTAAAGTCAAATGAACCGGCTTGCTTTCTGACAGGGACTGGACCTCTGATTAGAGAGAGAGACCGTTTTAAAGTATTACGGGTTTAAATAAAAATAAAAAAAAAAACAGGGACAAAACTTGGGTAAGCTTTAATCACAAAAAATGTACATATTTATATTTAGAAAAGTCAAACGTATCATTTTAGTGCTTTATTACAAGTGAGAATTGTCTCAATGATCTTAATGCTTTACAGTTTTAGATCAGATATTACGAATATCAAAGGCCAAGCCAGCACTAAGCAAGCCTAGGGCGGCGGCGGAAAGGAAAATCCCTAAATGTCATCAAGAGGGACCAAGACGATGGTCGTTTGGATGATGCTCTTTTCCGGGGCGACTCACAAGCCAAATTTAATGAACTTTAGAGGAAAAATAAAAATAGGGTTCATGTGAGGGATGGAAAAACAAACATTTTTGGAACTATAAGTGTTAATTCTGGGGTTCTTAGGATTTCTATCTAGTAGAAAAAGGCGGGACAATCAAACAGCGGACCCACAAAATGTCAAGAAACAGAACAAAACTTAAATAAAAGCTCAATTTTAACTGAACTGGGCTTGTGGTTTGCTTAAATCTCATAAAACGCTTAGTTTTCTCCTCCTCTTTCACCTTAAGTAGCCATTTCTCTTCACTTTTCAGGTCAACCAACTTCTAGTGAACTCTTTCAAATTTCCGTTTACAAATTAAAATTTTCTCCCAACAAAACACACACCAGCTTCGAGCCCCAGATCGTATGAATACCTGCGCTCACTCTTCCTCCTGCTCAGTTTAAATAGAACATTAGCCAGGTTCAGCTCATCAAGACCAAGCACAGCTTGTTAATGACTGCTGGGTAATGTAGTTCTGCCTTCTTAGACCGCACAGTGCCTCTGCTGCCCTCTGGTGGTGCCTGTGGGCACCTCTGACACTCTGACGGTGCAGGAAACATGCACAAAGATCTAAAATATTGAAAGAAATGATCCGTGGAAGCACCTTATCAGTCTAGCTATGCTGTCTGTTTTACAAAAGGTTGATGCTACATGGTGAAAAAGACCGAAATTTCACGTTTATAGGACCCACAGGATGCCCCCCAGCTCATCCATGACACTTAATGATGTGCACTCCTCTCCCTTGCTTTCTACGATTGGTCCTTATAACAAATGTTTAGATTAATTTTCGCAACTAAATTAAATTCATGAGCAATTCTGCCTCAAACCTGCCATATGAAGATGTTTCCATTGGTAACGTTTTACCGAATAAAAGGATGTCTCAGTGAAAAATGCCTAACTGTATCATTATTTCTGGTCGTATTAGAGTTAGCATTGTGTGACATGAGAAGAGTAATTGTGCGATTATTGTCGTAATGGTTAAACTGAGTCCGGTTCCAGATACGGGACGCTGATTCGAATCTCTTTACAGCGCACCCGTAAAACAACGTTTTCCTCATTAATTTGTAGGTAGAAGTGCATCAAAGCATGAAATTGCCACATTGGCCACAACTCGAAACAAGCTCATTTGCAAACGAATGATCCGTGTGGCAAAGTAAAGAAAAAAAAAAATGCTGATTGGGAGCTAATAGGAAGATTATAGGCCTTTTCTTTCAAGCATACCATCGTGGAACAAAGGTACGCTGTCGAACGTAACTAGTACAAACCTATGGAATTCAAATATTGATGTGTGTTCATTAATTACTCCAGTTCTGCATCAAAGCTTCGATCATTAAAAGCAATCTGGGAGGAATCACGCTGACGTTCACGTCATATCACTGTATGATCTGGTCGTGCGTTTCTGAGACGAGCCGTGGATCAGGATTATGGTGCGTTCGACAACAATCCTTGATTCTTGTTATATACAGTGCATCCGGAACGTTTTCCACATTTTGTTACGTTACAGCCTTATTCCAAATTCTATTCAATTAATCTTTTTCCTCAAAATTCTACACAAAATACCGCATTATGACCATGTGAAAAAAGCTTTCTTGACAGTTTTGAAAATGTATTCAAATTAAAAAACAAACAAATCATATTTACATAAGTATTATGTAATATTCCCCAAAAAATGCGATTGCTATTCGGACTAAAAGTTTGATTTTATATCGTGTTTTTGAGAAGGATTCATCCATCCATTATCTCCCGCTTAATAACACAACTCTGGGCGCAAGGGCAGGAACGACCCTAGACGGGGCGCCAATCCATCGTAGGGCACACCCACACACACACACAGTCACACACTAAGGGCCACTTATCGACCCTGTTCATAATTAAAAAAAACATTTTAGGGTTATGGTTTGCGTTCAGTTATTATTTCACAGTAGAATATACGTATAAATATGATATTGTACTGTATATGTGAGCGGTAAGAAGTTTTTTAGATCAAAAAGTTTTTGTTTTATTTATTCATACCAGATATCACCGGGTCATTCTGTGAGAAGATCACGGGTTCAAACCTTGTGAACCAGGGGGATGCAGGAAATAAAAGGAGTGCTCTTCAATCCTTTTTTTCCTTCTCTTTGTTCTTCCACAATAAGGAACCATATCTTATCAGGGACAAAAGCAATGAGAGTAAACCCCTCTCACACCTGCCCCTGGACTGACCGAATGCAGAAAAATGACCAGTCTCACACAAAGCTGTGCATTATTTTTGAGTTAGGGAGGCTATTTGCAATTCAAAGTGGCTTTGTAGAGTGCTGACCACACGGAGCAGGGCTCCATAAGTGCTAGCCCATGGGGCAATGGCAATCAGACACAGGGGCAATTTGCACAGACCCTCTGATTTGAGTTTTTTGAGTTTCCCATTTTTTGAAGAAAACATTGAGCCAGAAATGCTTCGTCCTGATCTTTCTTTCGAAATGTTTGATTTTTCTGTTTATAATCATGTATTTTGGGGCTGCAATGGTGCAAAGAAGGAGACGGAATACAAATGCGAGCCTCTCGTCATCAGAGGTGGACCACTCGGGCCGGACCGATGTGATGGTGACAAAGGGGATGTTTCCAAACTTCTTCTTGGTGCACAGTGTATTGATATATATTAGTATAAGAATGAGGTGCACCTTCTTTCTGATCGAGTAGAAAACCTGCAACCGATTAAAATATTAATGGAAAATCCTTTTTTCTCCAACATACTGGCTTTTCGATAAGCTTTCCTAAATATATTTTGCGTCGTGAATCACTACTGCTGTGTGTTTTTGAAGATTATCCCAAAAAAGAGAGTTCACGAGAGCTCAGTAAGACAATAATCGATATATTATGTTAAATGTATAAATGTTAAGTGCTTTTTAGGAAATATATGTCTTAGTATTAATGTGCACTTTAGCACCTAAAAGTAAAACGATGATGTGTTATCTTTAAAGGTTTTAATTTAAATCAGTTATTATTCATAATTCAGTTCAGCATCTCACACACACTGGGACACTTTCTATAATTAAGGACAGACTTTTTTTAAATTTCTTGTTCCTCGGATGTCCCTATTTAAGAATCTACTGAGGAGGAAGGAAAAAATGTACAAATAAATCTTTATTTTTCAGCACTTTTCAATTTTTGGAATGTGGACTCAATACAAGGAAGGAGAATTAAATGAATATACATTTTTATTTTAAAATAAAATTAATTTTACAATTAAATTAAAGTGAATCTGGAAAAAAATGAATGTACAGAACAATACCATTGGCTCTCCACCGGAGGGCGGAAAAAGCTAAAAAAAAAAGTATTTATTATTATTTTCTTTTAAATTTTCAACCATTAGTACCGCGGCGGATCCGAGAAATACCAAAAAAACCCAATTTTTTTTCTTCAAATGATCGTCGACGGATCCGCGAAACAAGCAATAAATAAACAGCAACCGGAAATATTTTTCCCTTGTTCCTATCGAACCTGAATACTTTTTGATCCCTCAGCAAGAGGTACACTACCCAAAAGTAGCACCTGAGAGTCTTTTTATAGGGCAGCGCTATGGAAAAGGCACATCGTTTCCATCTGTGTAACGAGTGTACCTATTTTAAGCTTCGTTCAGGGTTGTGTTTTTATTCTGCGGTGCGTTATCAACCCGAGCCGAGCAGAAGACGCCGACCAACGGCTTCGTGTTTCACAGGCTAATTAAAGCTCTGTACCCCAGACCTTATGAGCACAGCCGCTCGAGAGGACGCCATGTTGCATAAGACGGCGTTTTCGGAATACGATAACGGCGACGTTTCCATCTCGCATCTCGCGTGTCACGAGCTCACGGCCGTGTGGCTCGTGGCTAATTATCGCAACACGCATAACATTGAGCAATTCCGCATTTCATTACGGCCTCGTATGCTTTTTTACTTAAAGTCGCCCTGATTGTGTTTGACTGCAGCAATAACCGAAGTCAGTGGAGTGCACTGAATCCGCAGTCGCCTGGAACTGAAAGCACGGCTATCCGGGCCGGCTGCAGCATCTGGCTTTCACATTCCATCTGAGGCCGCCTTTCTGAAATGTGTTGGATCTAAATGAAAACCCTTGCTTTCCCTGCTCGGAAGATGGACCTTTTCCAGGAGAGTTTCACACGCCGTAAACACTACATGAAATGTTTAAATGTATCATAACTAAAACGGGCCACTGCAGGGCATTTTGCAGATGGATCGGGCCAAACGGGCCGGAATATCCCGACAAGTATAACAAGCTGCTTCGCTTTGAATACAAATACGTTTGTTTTTATTTTCTTTATTTTAAGCCTCCGTTCACGTTTTGAACACGTACACGTACACATACACGTACACGTACGCTACGGTCGTAACGATTAAAACACAACACCGACGTCGGGGCGTCGGAACTAAAAAGTAATAAAGATGTAAATATCTATAGCCTTTCCTTTCTCGTCTCCTTATAAAAGGTCCCGAGCTATAATCTGCTGCTTCAGTAGCTGCGAATGAGACACATATAATTACATTCTCAGACCTTGTTGATGACCCACAACACAACCGGGAGGCTTCCTTATCACTTCCTAGTTCCCCGTTCTGTAGATGGGATGATTTTTGGGAGTTATTCCTACAATTTATTCATGAACTCTCACCAGACCGTATGTAAATCTGTGCTTAATACCGTGGGATGTAGTAGCGTCATTGCGCGCTTGTGTATGTTCCCAGCTGAAATCCGTGTCGTCCTTGAGATATTTTACTGTAAAATCAACGGTTTTATTGGCGCTCCGAGATTGCGCGCCGGCGCGATTTCGTAACGCGATATTATATTCATAACAGTTCCAGTTCGTGATCGGAGACGGAAAGTGCATTCGGAGCTTCGACCTTGTCTGCTTTTTCTTTCCCCAGCTAATCCTGTCAGACAATAAACGACATAACTCGATCTAATAGGATTAGCGGCTAGATGAATACAGGCTGGCCGTGCGCAGGACGGAAACGTGACGATATCGGCTTCTGTAGCGCACAACCGACCGCAGAAAGACGTTCCAAAAAAGGTGAAACGGGCCTAAAATGGGCCGGGAACGTTTCGTTTATTGCTTTTCTCGACTCGCCCGTATTTTGGGGATTATGGGTTTAAATGAAGCCAGCGAGAGAAAAGTAAGAAAGCGCAGGAAAATGTTTATACAGTTGCAAACGAGTCGGTAAATCCTTTAAAAAAACGTCTCAAATGCTTTTTATGCTCCAACCGAGTGTCAGTAACGGGTAAACACATTCCGTTCTGACTAAAACGTCGCAAACTTGTGTTTTTCCTGCATTTATTGACCGTAAACGGTGCTCCCGTGGCACGCTTGGAGTCTGGGCTAGGAGACCGGACGTGCTTGGAGCAAGGCGAGGCCTTAGGGAGGTCATCTCAGGGTCTGGGATGTTCTTCCACCACGGTAGGTTCAAGGGTTCTGAGGTGAGAGTTGTGGTGGAGCCGTGCAAACAGGAACACAACACAACACAACACAACAAGAAAGAATAAACAGTGGAAATGCCGAAAGAGGCCACGAAGGCACGGGTCATCATCTGTGCGAATGTGGGTCGTGCAAATATCACACCAAGAGCACGACTTGCTATGCAGAACGAGGTGAAATGTTTCGACTTTTCCATCTGTGACACGTGGTGGAGGGAGCATCAGGGCTTGCCAGGCCTAGGAACAGTGATGCCGAAGTTGTCCGACCGCAGGACGCAAGATGCCCCCTGGTTCAGGTGAGGGTCTGGAGCCGAATCCGGCCATCCAAAATCAGTCACGTTTCTAAAAGGGACCAAGGAGTACTCGGGTCTCCCCTGTGGAGTGATAAAAAGTTAGCCAGTTTACCAGTGGTGTTTCAGTACCAGTACCAGTTCCACCACGTTTCACATAAACACTGCTCGTTTTGTAACGCCTCCCTCGCCTCTGTACGTGTCTGCGGTTCTTCACCATAACAGTCGCACGCTTTTTGCGCCGTATTTGCCTTGGCGGAGGCGCCGCACATCCCTGAGTGGTTACGACTCTCGACTGAGTGGCCTGGAACTGCTGACAGCCAAGAATCTACAGTTCCTACGGAGATATTACCAGGACTTGGCAAAGAAGGGAGAGCCTGAGCTGTATAAAAAAAAAAACGAAACGGAGGAAGAGGGAACGTGACCGTAATTTCGACTGTCACTTTACATTAAGAGAAATATTATTCTTGTGCCAGCACACACCCATCCACTCTCTCCCTTTAATGGACCCCAGATCCCTCCAGCCCCGAAACCCTGATCTGATGGACAGATGGGTGCAGCGCAGGACCACCCAATCTGTCCGGACCTCCGAGAGAAGGTCGGAGAAGTGATCCAGTCATCACATGCATGGGAGCGGTAACAGGTTCGGGCAAATTCATGAGCTTTTCGACAATCGGGCTTTGTTTGTAAAAGGGTTAAAATTGTCATTTTGGTTTCAAAACAGGATCAAATCGTCAAAGTGCAGCATGCCTCTAAAGGTGGAGGAAGCTCTGTAATGGAGTCATGATTGATTTACTAGTTATCAGGGTTTCCCTTTTGGTCAGAACGGATCCGATTTCGTCCTTCACGCTGTCCCCAGTGTGTGCATTCCTACCCCAGCCTTCTCAATTATGTCTTTTTTACCCCACGGGTATTTTTCCTGTGAGACTTCCCTGGGCGTAACCGATGCCCGTTGACGGTGGCATTACAGATCTAGATTCCTCAAGCCTGATTTCCTGAGCCCAGAGTACCATAGCTGCCTCTCCTCCAGCCTGCTACATTAATTATGAGTTCCCACACCCAGGCCAGGGTGTCACTGACCATGAATATGTAATGCCTTCACATGAGACGAGCATAAACGACAGCCCATAGCGAACAAAAACTAAGCATCGATCACGGGGCAGGTCTGAGTATTACTGAGTATACTTCTACTTTAAGTTAATCCACGAACCTAAGTGGTAAGTAATAACGTTTTAGTGCTTAATAACATCCAGCAGTATGAATTAGTAAATAAATACGGTAAAACACCTAGGGAAAAAACAAGTGCCCAAACATCTTGCATTTCTATTATAAGATTGGGGACCAAAAGTAAGTAAAGAGTGCTGACTTTTTTTGGACCTCCACACTCGTCCCTCTGCAACAACCACATGAAGACCAAAGAGAATCAACCCATGGATTTCATGCACTCTTACCTGACCTGTAAAATCTTTATCAAGGAGTTACGGGGGCACTTGGAGACACAGAAGGTTAAGCGGCCACATGTCGGGTTTGTGTCCTAATACTTTTGTCCACATGTCGGGTTTGTGTCCCAATACTTTTGTCCACATGCCGGGTTTGTGTCCCAATACTTTTGTCCACATGTCGGGTTTGTGTCCCAATACTTTTGTCCACATGTCGGCTTTGTGTCCCAATACTTTTGTCCACATGTCGGGTCTGTGTCCTAATACTTTTGTCCACATGTTGGGTTTGTGTCCCAATACTTTTGGCCACATGTCGGGTTTGTGTCCTAATACTTTTGTCCACATGTCGGGTTTGTGTCCCAATACTTTTGTCCACATGTCGGGTTTGTGTCCCAATACTTTTGTCTTAATACTTTTGGCCACATGTTTGTTTGTGTCTCAATACTTCTGGCCACATGTTGGTTTGTGTCCTAATACTTTTGTCCACATGTCGGGTTTGTGTCCCAATAATTTTGGCCACATGTCGGCTTTGTGTCCCAATACTTTTGGTAACGTCACGTGATGCTCTTCGGAAATAATCCTCTATGACATGGGGGAACATGCTCAACAATACTCATACATTGATGCCATTATTTAGTTCATAGATTCATTATGTGTGAGTACAAAGTAAGTGGACTGTGTGCTTGTTCCTGGACTGTCGGTCTGCTGTAAACGTGAGTAAAAACGTGAGTAAACTGGGCTCACACTGGGCCGCTCCGATCAAACCAGAGCGTCTCTGGTAAACAATGCCCTCTCTGTTCAACAGGGTGGGTCTCATAACCTCCTCTCTTCTCTGCCTCTTATTGTAAAAACATCCACACGCTCCTTCTCATCAACGGATCCACCGCTGGGCAACAGGACCCTGCAGGGATCCCAGCCCCGGGCCTGCCACTTAGCATTAGACTCCGGATGCCCGGGCTTTATTAAAAACACCTTGAGAAAAAGACTTTTGAACGTCTTCAAGTCAGTTTATTGGATGATTTTTCAGTCAAAACAAACTTTTTTTAACCGAGATGTTTCATTAGGAGAGCATTTGGGTCTTTGTGCAAACCAGGGGTGTCACCAGGTCATTTGGCGAGGGTTTTTTGAATTTTTTTCGATTATACCTGACCTTATATTTAACATTTTTATTTAACAGGATCGGTGTACGTACAAACACACTCCCAGAAGCAGACATAAACTCCCTCTATTTATTAATAAAGGCTTTATTCGTTCATTCACTTTCTCATTCGCTTAATCCTGGACAGTCGTGGGAGAGTCGGTGCCCAGCTGGCAGAATAGACCCTAGACAGGGCACCGATCCTTCATCAGGACACACACTGTCCAGTTTGGTGTAATAAATGTATGTAAATTATGCGGGAAAAAAAGCATGCAAAATGCATGTTTTCTCACGCCGTTTTATTCATGTTGAGCTTGTTTCTGTTTTTAATACTACACTTACTTACGAAGCTGGGTCCTTTTTGGAGTCGTGGTCCCGGTAATGTTTCCATTTAGGAATTCTCCTTGCCGCCGTGGCCTTGGGCTTTCTCATTTTGGCCCTGGACTTATATATTAGAAGAAAAGGTAAATAGTAAAGCTGCTTTGAGGCGTTGTAAAAGTGCTTTATTGCTAAATCTGACTCGACTCGGATAGTTAAGATACTCGACCGTGAGCCAGAAGATCTGATCCCACGGGGACCTTAACTCAGCAATGCACGGATATGCGTTGTACATTTCGTTTTATTGGGCATGTGGCGAACTACGGAGGTCTCAGAGCGCCGTTATGTTTATCCGCGCGACGCTAAAAGTGAGATCCATGACACAGTGTGTGGAAATGTACATAAAATTTGTATTGAAATGTGATTTTTTTTTGTCTCCTCCGACTTGCGGAACCGTCGCCTTGGCGTCTGAAGTTCTGACTGGCCTTTGAATAGGCGTAATCACGGAGGAATCCGCGAACCTCCGATCGTTTGTCTTTTAAGAGAAACACAGTGAGTGCGGCGTAAAAATCCAGTGGCCTGCTTCGCCCACAAGGCTCAAGTATCGCTAGCGTGGAAGTAAACACTTGAGTCTTCTAAGCAGCATGTAAATGCACTTCAAACGGGTTTACACAGCCATGACAGTGCGGGGTGTTCAACGAGCAACATATGTTTCGCAGGATTGCGCGTGACATTGACATATTGAGAGCGAAGCTTGAACAGAACCCAAGTGGGACAGGCCCGGAGAGAGAAACGAAGAACGTCGTGCACCAGCCCTGGCGCTATAGATCATCAGAGACAGGGTATTTTTCCATATTGGTGAGTTGAGGGGCTCTCTGCGTGGGCGCAGATTTTCGCCTCCGAGGGGCAAAGGGGAAGGTTGTGTAAAACCAATCTAGGCGGTTGAGACTCGGGGTGGGCTTAATAAGCCTTTTTAACTCAGACCACACATGCCTTTGCACACCTACGCCCCTGCGTGCGCACTTGCACACAAACACAAAGAAGGGCTCGTGCCAGAACACACACACACATGCGTGCAGCTCTTGTTACCGGCCCGGCCCTCCCTACGAGGCGCAGCTCACGCCCGTGGCATGCTCCGTGCCTCGGCTCAGGCCTTTCTGAGGCGATGTGTCTTTGATGAGCCCCGTTAAGTAACATAATAATCAAATTGCACGTTTCAGTCTTCGCGAACGCATCGACGGCCAGACTCGGAGCCTCCGCCCGGTGGAGTTCAAACAAGCGGATCCTGTTTCTGACGAGGAGCCGGGACGAACCGCGAGATTCGCCGGAGCGCCCCTCCCAGAGCGCGGACTAAAGTGGACTTCCTGTTAACATTCCTGGCACACAACAAGCGTATCAGAGCGTTTGAGGTTTTGCCCGAGTTTACCCGGCGCTCTCCGGGAGAACAGGGGAGCGCTTTGTGTCACTCACGCAACCCAGACTCTCTGGACGCAGCGTCCACCCTCCACCCTCCGTCTGCACACATCCACCAGCCCCGCGCTTTGATCAAGCTAACCGCTAATGCATCATAACCAGACTCCCGCCACAAGGCAACACCTAAACTAACAGCGGCCAGGGATCGGGTTTCCACACATCATAGGTATGTGGATTTAAGTGATGTCTGAAGTCCAAATAAGCAGGAACTTAAGGACCTGAAGGCCCAGATGTTGTTGGACTCTGCCTAAATTACGCCCAAACACTGCAAGAACTGTTTTGGGGGGTTTTCGGGAACTTCTACTACCAAGTATTCTCGTTTTTTTAAAGCATACTTTTCAAACAGCCACAGATTTTTTCTTGCCCTCTGCAATTCAAAAAAGAAATCGACCCAAGTCAAATCTGCACCTGTAAATGCAGCGGCACCGTTTCTGCCAAGGGGAATTTACAAAATTCCGTAAACATCTGGTTAGATTACATATTCGCAAGGTTTTTTTTTAATGTTTATGTGTTTAACCAATAGCGAAACACTCCAGAAAGCTAAAAACACCGACAAAGTGGAAAAGTGGCAAAATTATGACATGTTTACGATCACTTTGAGTCCGACGCTCTTATTCAGAGCTACTTGGAAAATGTGCAAACAGTCGCAGGTGCTAAGGCCACAAAAATTCGGACACCTCTGTTAATATTTGTCGGTTCCGTTTTTCATTCATTCGACAAACGATTTGACTCTAAATTTAAATATTTATTTGTAGCACGGCCCAGAGAAATGTATTCAAAACGCAGAGCTTTTAGATTTAGATTCATAATGCATGTAATCATAATGCATGTAAAGAAAACAAAGCAAGTGCAGGAATCTATATTCTAATTGAAAGCTGGAATTTTTTGATAAAGGAGTGGCGTTTCAGTCGCACCTCCAGAGATTTCGGAGGCCTAACAGGGTAATTAGGGCCTCCCTATCGAAACAGTAAGAGTTCCTTGCCTTCCTCGAAGTCGTGACCGAAATAAAACCCAAAGCAAATGGTTGTAATGTAAATGCATTTACATTTTTTACATTTACATTTCTGTCATTAAGGAGACGCCCTTATCCAGAGCGACTTACAATTAATCCAGTCTTACAATCCAAGCAATTGTGGGTTAAGGGCCTTGCTCAAGGACCCTACTGTGGCAGAGGTGGGATTTGAACCCTGTACCTTCTGGCCCATAGTCCAGTACCTTAACCACTAGACCACCACAGTCCCCACAGTCCACAGTGCTCACACTCGCCCTCTGGCGCTGCGGCGTCCTTTTCCACTCATTATAGCAGCAACCCGGTCTTTGTGTTAGAAGAACACTGTCCGGCGCTCTTACGCTCTATGGAGTCGGACTCTAGTCGGTGGCTGGCTCGAGGTGTGCCCCGACTAGAGT
>JAVSBV010000103.1:383116-393748 GCA_033117975.1 Parotocinclus spilosoma
CTCTCTCTCTCTCTCTCTCTCTCTCTCTCTCTCTCTCTCTCTCTCTCTCTCTCTCTCTCTCGCTCTCTCTCTCTCTCTCTCTCTCTCTCTTTCTCTCTCTGTCTCTCTTTCTCTCTCTCGCTCTGATTTTATGATGTTTAGAAGTTTCTGAGTTTTCATCCTTGGAATGAATTTTTAGGAGAAACTAAAAGTATAAAAATCTCAGGACCTCTCCAGTCCAGGACACTGGAAGAGGCACAAATTACATTCCAGAATCGAACCTACACTGGTCCGAAGGGTGAACCTTAAGATAAAAAAAAGAAGATTGGCGAAGATTTTGAAGAGATCAGATACCAAAACAGCCTACATCCACCACTATTAAAGTCTTATATCTGTGGTCTGAAGTGCTATCACACAAAGAACTTCTCTTTGCTCCAGGTCTGCAGCGTTGTGTGACTTTACAGCAGTATTTTGTAAATAACAGAGTTCCAGAAAGAATTATGCATCTCAGCAGACTTTGACCGTAATGCTAACGCAGAAGCACCACCGTACGTGGCTAAAGTTGTCCCTGCTCTCTCACTTCAGGGACTTTGTAAAAGCCTTCATCCACTTTAAAAAGCCCATTGTGGTGGCCATCAATGGTCCTGCTTTGGGTTTGGGTGCCTCCATCCTACCCCTCTGTGACATCGTGTGGGCCAGCGAGCGGGCCTGGTTCCAAACCCCCTGCGCCGCGCTGCGTCTTACGCCCTCCGGCTGCTCTTCCTACACGTTCCCTCAGATCCTCGGAGTAGCCCTGGTGAGTCGATGGTTTGCTTGCTTTGGGCTCTTTAATTGCTTTTTTTAAATAGATCAGAGTCTGTTTTCAGGATTTATCCTTTAAAACTAACACAAACATTCCCGACGGGGGCGAAAATGCCCCTTGGTGCCAATCAGGCCGAGCTCAACGTACAATCAAGTCCATTCTGTCCAAGTGCACAGACCATAGATGGAACCATGCAGCCATAAAGCAAACCCTAGTTTATGATTTGTACGTTTGTATTCTTGTGGGCAGACTTACGGATTAAAGAAAAACCCAACCCGGTTAGTCGTAATCATGTCTACAATTAGAAAAGCTTAAATGAAACCAGACATCTCACATTTCGGGACCATACTAATGCTCCGTATTGGATCTGTGTTTCCTAATATTAAACCCTGTAAATTCCACCAGATCCATCGTATGTGGGCTTTGTTATAGGACACATCCCCGGGGCTTTGATGGCAAATGTGAATATGTGCATCCGGCGTCGTTTAATGGCTGCCAGTCTGAGCATGCACAGGGTTTTGATCTCATGGCAGTGCTGGGTTTTGAGTTTAGGACCTTTTGTAAGAAGACAAGATCTACTACTGTTGGGTTAAAAATGCTATAAGTGCAGGAGATCGTATTAAATGAAAGTTTGGGTAACAATAACAGGAGGGGAACTGGGTGAGCTCTTCGTTTTAAGTTCAATACTTATCAGACAGGTGAAGATCTCATAAAAGTAGGTTTTGAGGTTGGAAACTCTACAAGAGGAGTAGCTTTTGCTAATGAGAATAACAGGTCACATGAAGCCGCTAGGTTTTGAGGGCGAGAATCACTGAGAGAGCTCCTAAAACTGGTCAGGACATCGTGAGATCTCACTTGAGTCCTGTGTTTTGAGAATGAAAGCATCAGTGAGAGGAATGGAGACCCAGCAAAGAGTTTTAAGGTAGGAAGAACCCTGTTCAGATTGGGGGATTCCATTGAAATTTGGGATTTGAGTTTACAAACATTGAGAGAAGAACATCTGATGAGAGTGCCAGGTTTTAAGGTTAGAATCCCCGGAACCGATGGAGATCTTGTGGCTGTACTGAGTTGGAAACGTGAAGGTTTTACGATCATACGCATACATTTTAGAGTGCCAACTAATAAAGGCAGCAGATGAGCTGGAAGAACTAGTTTCTGAGATTGGAACAGGCCTGGATCTCAAGAAAATGCTTGGCGGCCAAGTTGGAAACTCTGCTGATAGGGGATCTTCTGAAGGGGTTGGGTTTTGAGGTGGAAACCACGACAATTGAAGGTTTTGTGAAAACTGTTGGAATTATGGAAAGATATTAGAGCATTTTTAATCTTTTTTGAAGATGTACGAGGAGATCTCGTGGTCTGACAGTCTTGCGACTGACAAAGTGCTTGGATTTGAGCGAGGAAAGCCTTTGATTGGACGAGATCTGGTGAAAGCTCGGGATTTTGATGGTGGAAGCATTGCAAGAGGAGGAGATCTAATGAAAGTACTGGGGTTTAAGGTGGAAATTTAGATTTTTTTGAAAAAAGTTTGTGATTTTGAAGACATAAACGCTACAGACTGGGGAAATCTTGTTGAAGTTGTTGGGTTTTGAATTTGGAAACGCCAAAACAAGCGGTGATCTCACAAAAATACGGGGTTTTGAGGGTGGGATCTCATTTCTCTAAACATATTTGGCCTTTGAAAGCAGATCTCAGGGAAGTACCGAATACAATACTCACTAGTTATTTAGAAACACGACCTTTACCAAACTGCCGAGTAGTTCGTTCATTTGCATTCGATCTCACAAGTTCCCTGTCCCAAAGGTCAGTGATTTCCCCCTGCTCTCTAGGCCAATGAGATGCTGTTCTGTGGGAGGAAGCTGACCGCACAGGAGGCGTGTAACCGAGGTTTGGTCTCGCAGGTCTTCTGGCCAACCACTTTTAACCAGGAAGTCATGCTACGGGTAAAGGAGATGGCAGCCTGCAGCGCTGTGGTGAGTCCTCTTGAACTTCCTATGCAACGTTTGGTGACCTTGTTGTTATTTCTGCATCCGGGATCTTTTAGTATCGACGTCACGCTCAAAGAGATGACATTTTTCATCCTTAGAAGCAAAGATACCTAGTGAGGTTAGAAACAAATGTAAGAAAATCGCAGATTTCTTGAATTATTTACATCCATTAGCAACTCATAACTCTGTCATCATATTAATATGGTTTATTGTACTGAAAAAACTCAAATATACACATTTAAACCACTGACAGAAGACGTAAATAACAGCCCAAAACAGGCAAAATACTACAACGTGAATAGGTGATCCGTTAATAAAGAGCTTGGACAAAACAAACTTGCAGAAATATTGGACAGAGAGACAAAAGAGAGGCAAAAATGATCAAATAATTCAAATTCAAGCCCAGTATTTCACTTTATAGCTTTATGGGGACTGTGGTGGCCTAGTGGTTAAGGTACTGGACTATGGACCAGAAGGTCCATGGTTCAAATCCCTCCTCTGCCACAGTTGGGCCCCTGAGCAAGGCCCTTAACCCACAATTGCTTGGATTGTACGACTGTATTAATTGTAAGTCACTCTGAATAAGGACGTCTGCTAAATAACGTAAATGTAAATGTTTATATGAAGATAAAGAAGCCCAAGATCGCTTCAAATTTGCAGACCTGGCAACCAAGACAGGAACGATGGACGTCTGGTCTTAAAATCTCGCCTGTGCTGATTTGCTTTTGAGATGTTGAGGTTTAAAGCTGCATCGTTTGCAGTTCAAATAAATGTCTCTTGTGTCTATTGTGATTATTTTGAATAAATTCCTCGGTCGTTAAAGTGAACGTGGTTCGTAAACGGTGTTCCATGCAGTTATTAGACAATATAGACAGGTTGTCAGGAGTTCCCAAGTCCCAGAACGCCCTGTGGTGTGGAGCTGTTCCACAGGTGCCTCCATATTGCAGTCGTTTTAACCACTAAAGGTTCTCAAAGTCAAAAAGAAGAAGAATTACAAACATGAGGATTGAATTGAAATGATGAACAGTGCTACTGTCTTGTTTCTAAGTGTTGCCCTGTCCCGACGTTCCGTACGCAGGTCCTGGAGGAGTCGAAGTGCATGGTGCGGAGCTTCCTGAAGTCCGTCCTGGAGGAGGTCAATGAGAAGGAATGCCAGATGCTCAAACAGCTGTGGTGCTCCACCAAAGGCCTGGAGGCGCTCTTCACCTACCTCCAGAACAAAGGTTACGACGCCTGAACTGGAGCCGTCCCCGGGGCCACGCCCGCTTCGAGCAAGCCGCGATGGCGATGCCGAATCTAAAGCCAAGAATCTGTTTTTCTAGTACTACTAATCCGTAAGAGTCCGAGTCCAGAGGACGCTTTCCGACCAGCGTTTTGTCCACACTGAAAACAACGAGATGTCTGTAAATGTTCGTTATTTATTTCAAAGCAAGCCATTTTCAGAGGTGCACACGATACGTGAATGGTGTGTTTACTTGTCTACAGTGTAGATCGTTTGTCGTAGCGTAATTTTCAGCGTGTCCTGTCTTCGCGCTCGTCTCTGAAGGGGTGATTTTCATGCCAAAGGTCTTTGGGAATTTATCGAGACAAATCTTTTTAACTTGAGACACATTCCCGTGATGTGATGTGATGTGATGTGATGTCATGTGATGTGATGTGATGTGATGTGATGTAGCACGGTCGGGTGCAATAGTCCAGGGGGTTCGTGAAGATGTCCACGTGGACTGCTTTGTGTACTCGTTACACGCCGCTTCATCCCTTCCTGTTTGATTGGTGTATAAAATCGTGTTTTCCGTTTACCCGCTAAATGCTCATAAGCACACAGAACTAACCCTCGTTAGTCTCGTTAACGTCTCGTCCTTTCCTTTGTATTCTACCGAGTCTATGCAAATCCAACCGCAGGATCATTTAGCAGATCGTCACTAATTGGAGAAGATTAAAGTTCAGTGGCATTTACGAATCGACCCTTACATACAAATAAATACAAAATAAGTAGGAGACTTCGCCCTTCAGGGACCTCTCCGTCCAGGTCAGGGTCGTAACGGGTCCGGAAGGCACGAGACCGATTAGTGAAAATGCTTCTGCTTTAAAACTTTGGGTTTTAATACCGTGTTTTTAATGCAAGCAAATCACATTACATTGATACGAAACAGCTTGGGAAAATCTTCTGATTTGTTTAGAATGGTTAGATTTGGTATGTTCCCCCTTTTCTATAGCAGTAGAAAACAGTTCCGGCATGCTTGGCTCTCTCTGCCTTCAAGTGCCCCCGTAAATGCTCCATGGAGTTCAGGGCAGATTTCAAAAACTCTTTTTTTTTTTTTCATTCACATTTTATCTATTTATAAGTACAATCATATGTAGTATCTAAGGCCAGACTTTTTTAATTGCTTGTTCCTCTAGAATCTACTGAGGAGGGAGGAAAAAAATACAAATAAATCTTTATTTTTCAGCACTTTTCAATTTCTCGGGGACTATGTGGAATCAATACAAATAAGGAGGAAGAAATAAAAATACATTTTTATTTAAAAATCAAATTTATTTAACCTACAATTAAATTAAAGTGAATCTGGAAAAAAAAGGAATGAACAGAACAATACCGTTGGCTCTCCACCGGAGGGCAGAAAAAGCTAAAAAATATATTTTTTTATTTTTATTTTTTTAATTTCAACCATTGGTGCTGCGGCGGATCCGAGAAATACAAAAAAAAACAAATTTATCCGCAAAACAAGCAATAAAAAAATTCTGGCCTAAAATATATTTATTCCAATATTTGTCATTATATTTTCCCTTTTTTAAAAAAATAATTTTCACTATTTTCTGATATATTTGAGTATATTTAAGATCGTATAACAAATCTATTATTTAGATTATTTATTACATCATGTACAGCATCCAACCTACCTTAAAAGGTCGGCGCCCTTTTTGAGTATTGGTTAGAACCCCCCCCAAAATCACCCCCCCCTCAGGTTTGTTATAATGTTTAGGGATTTTCCTTGCCACTGTCGCCCTAGGCTTGCTCGGTTAACGATTGGCCTTAATGCTCCAATGTAAAAAGCGTTATATATAAATAAATCTGACTTGACTCGACCTAAGGCCTTTTTGAGTCTTGGTCATCCCAGGGTTTTTTTTCCTCCTCACATTTTGGGAGTTTTGCCTTGCCGCTATGATCGCAGGTTTGCTCATTACCTCGATGAGGCAGAATAGATGCGTTTTTATAGCGGTCTCAGACTTTTGGGCCACGTTTCACCCCTGGACCTGGTCATACGAGAAAGAGAGGTGGCCATGCTGGGGTGGTGTCTACATACTTTTGGACCATGTCATGTATTTATGTGGCCTTAGCTTATTTTTTGTTTTGGATGCTTTCTGGATCATTTAAACAACACTGCTTCTCCTTGAGTGACGGCGAAATAAAAGGGCTTAGGCGCGCAACGGGACGAGCTCGCTTTTAAAACGATTGAGAACGTTTAGCACGTGCTTGAAATCCGTCCGATCGTTTGATAGCGAGGAGGGAAAAATGTCACGTCTCGGCTCCATAAGTACACACCGGGCTCCTCTTCATGTGGATTCAGACCTGCCTAAAATTAGCCCCGCTTTGAAAAGCGTCGACGCCTCTTTGCCTGAAGGGTCCGTCGTGTCGTTTGCGAGCTTTTTCTCTCCTCAAACTGCTGTGGTGTGTCAGGAAATAGTGAATGAGCCTCATTCTCTCAGTGAAAGGAATCGATTTTGGAAGGAGGCGGTGCAGCTCCGGCTTTATCTGGCAGCTGGGATGAAGAATCTGGCTTTGGCAGTTTGAGGTTAACACAGCACTGAAGCGGGACTCGCACCATTGTCTGTCGGTTCAACTCAAAGGACTACTTATTTTTTTCTTCTTCTTTTTACCGGATCACTGTTTCTTGTGTATTTTTGTAGCCGTCTCGTGGACGTCCTGCACACGTTACCGTTGCACAGCATGATTACATTCACGCACCATCTTAGATGTAAAGATTTAGTTGGACATACAGTACCTTGTGACTTAGAGACGGACGTTGCTCCTTAATATCGTTAGATTTCAGGGTATTTTTTGTTGCTGTGTGGTTTTTCTTGCCTGAAAATGTCTCGCCGTCACTCCCACTCGTCCCCCTGTCCCCCTGTCCCACTGTCCCTGGACAGGTGTGTTACGTACGCTATTGTTTCGGATTCGATTTTTAAGCAGAAACACACTTTTCAATTTCATTAAACTAACCTTAAAGAAGGTAATTAGAAAGTCGATTTTATCCCTGCTCGTCTTTGTCAGGGTGAAAAATGGTGCCCATGCCAGCTAGGCCTGGTATGAGCTGGTGGTGCCACCTGAGCAGCTTTATTCATGTTACAATATTTTATTAGTCATTGTCAGGGTTTTTTGTTCAACATTACGAATAGTCTGAGTTTTTACCCCCTCGATAGGACCCCGGTCTCCTACAGGGCCAGCAGGGGTCACCGTTCCACATAATCGCCCAGGTCACGCGCCTATGAAGGTTGGCACTGCCAATAGGCACCTCCGAGCCTCAAATCCAGCGCCTTTTTTTTGTGCATGGAAGCAGAGACCCAGGTTTCAGTCCTGGACTGGCAACTGCGCGTGTGGATTTGGCATGTTCTTCCTATATCTGCATGGATTTCGTCCCACATCAGAAGGCGGGTCAATCTGCTTTTTGAAAGTGCCCCAGTTTTCAGGTTTGCGTCCCACTTTTCGTGTTGTCCCGCCAGATGGGGCGACAACCCCCGACTTGGATTCTTTTTACAGACGTATGCAAAAGTTTAGGCACCCCTGGTTAAACCAGAGGTTGTGTCGATTGTGCACATGAACGCATCGTCTGCAGGGGGCAAAAAATGCACGTACTTACGATTTATAAACAATTCTGGTTTCGTAGCAGAACGTTAGACATAATAACTGAACATACTTCACCTCTGGTCTAATTTCTGGTCTGTTTTCTGTAAAAGTCTCCAAAACCTTCCAAATTCACACCTGTGCGTTAACTGTCGAGGTAACGATCACCATCTCACTGGTCCTTTACCTAATATCATAATCCACCAGACTCAAAGACACTTTATTAGAACAGCACCAGTTTAAAGTTCCAGTATCATCTCTTGGGTCGATCCATCGCCAAACATCAAGTTCATCCCATCATCTACCCCGCCTTCCCCACGCTTGCTTTTCTTGTCCTGCTTGCAGTTCTGTCACAAACACTGTCATGTTTCCTGAAGCAGTTGCATTTTTTGCACACCAGAGGGTGCAGTCAGAACTCCACCTCCCATAGACCCCGAGTGTCATAAGTACGCTTTATTGTGAGTTATTTTTGATCAGAAATCAATTTAAAAATGTTTGTTTTTTTAGGGTGGACAGTGGGTAGTCCCAGGGTTCGGTCCCAGGTGGAACTCTCTGGCTCAGAGTGCATATATGACTATTTATTTCGACGTGAGCCGTCGCTGAACGCTTTAGACACTGAAGGGCAACATGAAATTTAAAAAGCGCATTTTATTTACACGTTTAAACCTCTGCTTCTGGTCCTCCTTCATAAACCTTGTTCAAGAAAACGTGCGCCGTTTTGCCTCGTTTACATTTTGGATAAGAAATTGTACGATTTTTTAGCTACGATCTCTTTTGTTTTCCATCCCGATTCTTTCCTTTTTAAACCTGAAGACGACAGGGAACAACTCCATCCTTTGCCACGCCCTGCGTTGGATTTCCTTCCCTTTTCTTGGTTTAAATCGCTGTCTTGTCGGGCTCACATTGTCTTCTAATGAGCCACGTCTAAAAGCTCGTTTTATAGATTTCTGTTTGTTTTAGAAACAAAATTAGCAGGCCATTCCATATTTTTTTCACAATTACCCATCACTGTGTGACTCCATCTTTTCCTGTGCTTAATTAAAATGCTATATCAAGTCAGAATGTTCAGCTATTAAACAATAATTTTGTTTTTCTGTGTGGTGTATAGCTTATAAACTGTGATTAAGAAGAGTGTCTCTGTGGCACGGCCCATTCCTTTCTGATGTAACGTTTTACCAGTCTGTTTAAGGACAGTGTTTGTCGTTTGTACCGTTCGTATTTAAGCCCCATAAGGGACAGTTAGACTTTTATTTGAAACAGGGCACAGTTAAAGGAGATGGATTTCCTATTCAAACCATTTTATTAGAAAATCAGATGAACAGAAGATTTTAGAATTTCTTTATAATTGATTACTGGATGGACCTTTTTGTTTTTCTCCTCAGCGTTAAACTACTGGTTCGAGTGCAGGACGTCACTTCAGACTCGACCCTGCGCTGTAACGGTCCCCCTGATGTTCCCGTCCCGTGCCGTTTGAATATATGGATATTTCTGGGTGCCTTAGAAGTCGTAAGTGTTCGATCGCAGAGTTGAGCACGGTCTAATAAATGACACAAACGGACGTTGCGTTTCTTTTTTATTGCTTTTCCTGTTTATCGGCTTGGTGGCCGGACGTGGCGAAGCAAACGACCTTTTTGCAGAGGCGTCCTATGCATATCCTATGCTCCACAGTCAAAAGTTTGTGGACGCCCAAATCAGTTACAGACAAAAACAGCCTTTGCTTCAATTTTGGAACATGACTGTGAGGAGCGGATTGTGATGCCATTTTAAATACAGTCTGTGTCTGATGGAGGTCAGGGATCTGTGCCGGTTCTCAATCAGGGCTTGCAGTTCTTTATGGACCCTTTCAATGCGTGACAAGCGACTGGAGCTGGGGTGTCCACAGACTTTTGCCTACACAGTGTAAAAAAAAAGTTTGAAAATAACCATTCCGAGTCCTGATTTCCCTACGAAAGGGTAAAGAAAACAAACAGAGGATGTGAAGCGGGTCCTCCCCGTGTCTGCGTGGGTTTACTCCGGGTACTCCACATTTCGAAGACATGCATTCTAGGTTAATTGGTGTCTCTAAAGTAGCTCAGTGTGTGAATGTTTCCTATGATGGATTGGCGCCCCGTCTAGGGTCATTCCTGCCCGCACGCCCAAAGTAGCCGGCCCACGACCCCGTGTGGATTAAGCGGGAGATAATAAATAAATGAATGAAATATAAAGCAAAAAAAAAATCGAATTTAATTTATTTTCTTTTGTCAATGAAAACCTAAAGTTAGTGCCACACAGTAATGAACTGGCAACCCGTCCTGCCCTAGACCCTCAGGAATTCATTCTTATGTCGATTTTTTTCAAACTATTTCTCCCCTGCCCGTATTTGAAACGTGAGACGAGATCATAAATCGATTACCGAGGTAGAACCAAGGTGATGTTATTCGGTTTATTAAAGTGACCTTTAAAATCAAGCAAGTCCGTTAAAACCAAGACTCACAACAAATCACACAGACGAAGCATGATGTTTCTGTACATTATTCCCGTGGGTTCAGCTATAATCCAGTATAAAAATCCATCATAAGTCCATAATAAATATATCACATCCTTTAGAGGACAGGAAATACCCATACGGTCAGAATCCTCAAAATACGGATCACATGTTAAACCACTGTTCAGTTACGTCTGGGCTTTAGGTCCGTCCTTGAGCCGCTGTCTCATCTCCTCGGCGTGCGCTCTGCTGCGCTCTCTCTTTGCCTGATACTGAGAAACGATTCGATTAATGCAGTAAGATTTAAAACATTTAATACATCCCTCAATTCCCGTGCTCTCCCTTTCACCTCAGCCTGTGTGTTTACACTAATAAGTCAAGTCAGATTTATTTCCATAGTGCTTTTTATACCGGAGCATCATCTCAAAGCAGCTTTATAATATTATATTTTATTATATTAAAAGGCCAATCCCAAATGGAGCAAGCCTAGGGCGACAGTGGCAAGGAAAAATCCCTGAAAGTAGAAGGAAGAAACCTTGGGAGGAACCAAGACTCAAAA
>JAVSBV010000103.1:393848-404849 GCA_033117975.1 Parotocinclus spilosoma
CAGTTCTGACCAACAGTAAGGCAGCTCTGACCCACAGTATGCCAGTTCTGACCCACAGTAAGGCAGCTCTGACCCACAGTATGCCAGTTCTGACCAACAGTAAGGCAGCTCTGACCCACAGTATGCCAGTTCTGACCCACAGTAAGGCAGCTCTGACCCACGGTATGCCAGTTACGCCTTGTAGCATATCAGCTCTGTACCATAGTATGGCAGCTTGACCCACAGCATGCCAGATCTGACCAACAATATGGCATTTGTATCCCACAGTATGCCAGTTATGACTCGCAGAATACCAGTTCTCATCCATGGCATGCTAGGGTTTACCCACAGTAAGACAGTATTTAAGATCTGACCCACAAATACCAGTTCTGACCCACAGTACGCCAGTTCTGATCCATAATATCGCGGTTCTGACCCATAATGTTGATCCTTTGCTATAGAGTATGCCAATTCTGATTTAAAGTATGGTAATTCTGGCTCATGGTATGCCAGTTCTGACCCACATCATGGCAGCTCGGTCTGATGGTATGCCAGTTATGGCTTGGAGAATACCAGTTCTGATCCACAGAACGCTTATTCCAACCCACAGTCTGCCAGTTCTGGCTTGCGGTCTGCCAGTTTTGACCCACAGTATGCCAGTTCTTACTCACAGCATGGCAGTTTGGTCAGACAGTGTCACGGTTTTGAATTCTGACCAACAGAGGCGCAATTATGACCCGTAGCGTGGCGGAACGACCAACGCCATTTCTGCCACAGTACAAAAAATGCAAAAACTTCCGCTGTGCCAATTAGAATAAAAAAATTACAAATCAAATAGTGTCATAAACTGCTTATTACAGACTAAAATTACATTAAGTGGTGAAATAGCTTGTCATGCAGAGCAGAAGATCGTTATGCTGATTAGTGTCGTTATACTGGATAAGTGCTTATTATGACCGTATTATTGGTAGTATAGATTAAACCAGAGTGTGTTGCTGTAAAGGGAACTTTCTTTTTTTTTTTTTTTTACCAATGCTTTAGGTTATAAGTTCAAAATCACCGGCCAAGTTGCATACTTGTATTTTGTTGCACGTCAAGTGAAATAAAATCCTCAGCCAAATAAATAAATGTAATTTTAAACTGGTTTGGTTTCATGCCCCAACGTGACACGCAAGTTCTAAGAACTGGACCGACGACCTCGGTGAGACTTCTTGAATATCCCACTAGAAGTTCTGCCAAAGATAACATGACCAGACAGCAAACCGAGCAGGAAAGATCTTGGAAAACGTCCGTCAGCCTTTAGTGCTCCTGACAGATCAGAACCGCGTTCGTGCTTTTCACACAGTGATTCCTGCACAGGATGCAAGCGATTCCGGCTCGACCAGCATTACGAGTATTCGCGTTAAGGTTTGATACCGAGACGGCTTACGTCACTAATCCGTGCTAAGTTTGCCTTAGGTCATTGTACGTTTCGTGACGAGGTCGCATCCGTAATCAGGTGCTCCGGCCAAATGGATCGGGTTAAACCCCAGCCTGACCCGGGACCTGCACGAGGACGCGGTTTTGATTGAAACGTCTCCGATGTCCCGCTGCCAGTTCTGCCAAAGATAACAACGGTACGTTCAGACGCCGCGCAGACCGGGGAAGTTCTCGGAATCGTGCGCCGTTGTTTAGTGCATCTGATTACAAACACTCGCATCCTGCCAGGGCTGTGGGATCCTCACTTCAATTCAATTGTCACCCCACAAAGCCCACAAGGTACTTTCAGTGTGGTCAAACATGCTAGTAAATCAGGTTTCAAGCAACAAGGTGGCGCGGATACGCTCCGGGAGGAACGCAGGCGCTTAGAAAAAAGGCCCTGCTGATGAGAGCGTTAACTCGCTGCGCTCTGGCTGATCGAGCCTGTCGCCTGCGTCTGACGGAAAACCACAGAAACCATTTATTGTAAGCGTTCGGACACGAACACGTGTTTGAACGCTGCTGTGAAAGCGTACATCCTGGAGTTTGGTAAGTGACTTCACCGCACATGGAGTTTCTGAGGTCGGGGCTTTGTTGCTCGTTTCTGGTGAATTCGGCTCGATCAAGGACTTGGTGTGCCGTTACCTTACGTTCACACACACAAACAAACCTGATGACACCTGCGCTGCGGGCAAAATATTTACCTGGAACTCGATGAAAACTCTGAAGCCTGAAAACACACAACACACACCAAGGGATCGTCACCTTAACCCTCAATGTAATGCACAAACATTTATACAAAGGTCATCTCCAAAAGCGGCTCTTATTTTCATAAACGATAATAAAAAATAATATCGCTGACATGTGCAGTTTAACTTCAGTCCAAGCAAAGTCCGTTTTCTTTAACGGGAGACTTTATACAGGCTGTACACATCTAATTGAAACTAGTAAGAGCGAGGCTTTGCGACACCTGCTGACAGGAAAGAGAATTGCAGTAACAAAGGTAACGTTTTTGCTTTTCTTTTTTAGTTCGTAAATCACGTTTTCTATTCATTCTAAGATCCGAAAATAAGAATGACTATGCATTACAGGGCTGTAATCAATGGTTTACTTTGTTTTTTTTTTTTATTAAAAACATGTGCAAAAGATCTTAATTACGGTAACGCCGGGTCGGGATCCTGTGCAGGGTTTAGCGCCGCGCCAATCGAAGAAAGAGAACGTGCATCTTTATTTGTTTGAAAGGCCAGCTGAGTACACGGTCACTGGAGGAAGGGAGCGGGAAGCCGAGCCAGGGAACTGTGGGGAGTGCGGTCTGCCCGAGGGGAGACACAATGGCCGAGGAATTCACGCCACACTGTGGTGAGGGGTTGGAACAAGTGGGTGGGGATTTCAGATTCTTAAAAAGAAATGAAATGGGTGATGAAGACGGAAAAGCAAGTAAAGCACGGGTCAAAGGGGTTCCTTTCTTATTTCTGTCTTGTGCACGGTCAAAGAAAAGGAACATTTAAAAGAAAATTTTACCCAAAATACGGCCAGCCAGGTGACCCAACGAACCCATGCCACCTTCTTTCTATTGCCAAGCTCCAGTTTGTGCCCGGTTTGCGCGTGCTCTCCGTGTCTTCTCAAGGAGCTACAGTTTCCTGGTCCCTCTGTGATGTAGTGCCCCCTGGCTAGGGATGGTTTCTGTCCTGTGCCCTGTGCTGCCGGTTATTTTTTGCAGATTTGTCCCCTGCGGATGTAATTTCCCATTCGTCCTCAGACCAAACGTGGATTGATTTGGAACTGGGCACTGGAACGCACACAGTTCAACCGGTTTGGGATGGCTTGCAAAGTGGGACAAGGTTGGGAATTCTGCTTGGCCGGATAGATCGGATTAGACCACATTCTGATCCCCATGTAATCAATTTCAGACCAGACATCGTTTTTTCAAATTCTGTGTTCAAGACCCATATGTGCCTGGTTTTATACGATTTTACACGATAGCTGAAGGATTGGTGAACTGATACAGAGATTATTTGAATTTGAGATCACTGTCACTTGGGCCATCTGGAAAAAAAAAAGTCTTTCTGTAATGCTGTCATCTCTGGTTTTTATTCGCTCTTCTTTACTGACCCATTCAAGTCCTCATAATCCATTTTCCACATCACAGCGCTGCAGGAATAACCGTTGCTTTAGACCAAACGCTTTTACGAGCTAGAATTTAATATCCAAATTATCTCCCTGGCCCTGGCTGGTTCTGTAAAATCGTGGCACGTTTGGATAAAAGATATAGAGAAAAAATCAGTAACGCCTCCAGACTTGGTCCTATAACCACAGGAAAACGGAAGGAAGTGCCAACCATGTCCACATAGCGCCTGCTTTTTCTAGGACAGAAACTCCCTGGAGATGGGAGGATGGTCAGGAAGACTAGCAATTAATGGTAGAGAGAGCAAACGGGCGTGCTAAAATACACTCCCACATGAGCCCCGCGTGTCGTCCTGGTACCGGCCGGCACCGGAAGTGGGGAGGCCATGAAAAGCAGCGAGCAAAAACGAGCTCACTTGATGAATGAGTGCGAAATTGAATTACAATCCCCTAAATATTGGGAGCGTTCCTCCGCTCCTAATGCGTCGCAATATATTTCCATTTACAGACGCGCGATGAAATAAAACGTTGTTTTATATCAATTGCGCCTCGGCCCGGGGAGAGAGGAATTTGCAGCGTGCAAGTACGCCGTCAGGAACGGCTCTAGACGGAGCTCAACTTTCTTTCAGCGCTGATATTAAGTGCTCCCTCGTGGCTCATGTTTCTTTTCTTTCTCCAGGTACCTTAGCGTTTGCTATAGAACGTAGGGTTGAGCAGATTTTGTAACCCTTCCGTACGTAAAAGGTGCCCGGGAGGCGTTACGAGGTCCCGGATTTTCAGAAGTCTCAACACCCGTGGCTTCTGACATCATGTTAGAGAAGATTTCTGGAAGATGAGGAAACGAGGAATACGTTCTGCAGTCCTGCAGTTTTTCTAATCGATTTCCTCATGCATGGAAAACCCACATTCTGTCTGGGCTGCTCTTTCATTGTGGTTTTGCCACAGGGCGCGATCGCTCGCGACCACGCTGCGGATAGCTGGATGGCCAAGAACGTTTATGAACTTCCCCGATGACATCAGTCAAACAGCCCAAACAGGCTGGACATTCAGGGACGCTGAAGCACAAAAGGATTCGAGCGGGAACTGGAATAGAAAGTTCGGCATTGTTAATAGGGCTAGAGCCAAACGCAGACTGCTTCATATTTGAGATTTAGATCTAGAAAAGGGTCAGAAAGAATGATTTTAGCCCCTTGGATCAACCCCGTAGAGAGGAAAAATCAAAAAGGAGACCTCCTGGAGGAAAATCGGACCTGCCATCAAAGGTTAATTGGGTGAGTTAACGAGGGAGTGAGATAACGAGGTAAGACAGGTAAGGTATTTTAGTAGAGATCCGAGAACTGAGAGGCCTGCAGAAACTGTGAGAGGCGAGTTCTCACACTCTGTTAGGGTTCCTACCTTCCCCCCGGTGCGTTCGGTCGTCCTCACCGGTCGCCATTACAGAGTTATCGGTGGGTCGGCTTTATATCCATTATAGTAATTATGTCCAGATCCCAAACAGCTGCTTCACATCCTATAAGGGCGTGGTTATAGTGCTTTTTGGTGAAAGGTCAACGTGCCCCGGCCTGGCTTCTTCGCTTCCAAGCTCACGCTCGCCCTCTGGTGCTTCGGCGTCCTCTGCACTCTTTAGAGCAGCCACCCGGTAGTGCGTTAGATGTATACGCGTTCCAGCATGGCGTCCCGGCACTTTTGCGCTCTCTTGAGTCTGACTTTAGTCGGCTGCTGACTCGAGATATGCCCCGGCTAGAGTAGCCACCGGGTAAACACGCACTCTATAAGACGTGTCCCAGTTTGGCTTTCATTGAATTGCATGCACATTCGAGCTCACACTCGCTCCCTGGCGTTTGAACTACCTCCGTGCCTCGCCATTTTAGAGACGTCCCAAAACCGTGCTTTCTGTACGTCTGCCCCGACTGGAGCTTTGGCGCCCTCTCACAACCAGTTCGCGCGTTGCTCCCATTCGGGAAGCAACCTCGGCGCGTCCCTTTATCCTTTCGGTTTTATTGTGTTAGGAGCCTTACGCTCCGCTCTTCATTTCTGCCAAAGCCGTGACCGAGTTAGGACTGAGTATGACTGGGTATGAGATGTTTCCGTAACCTGCCCGTGGCCCACCTTCCTCTCATCAAGTCTCCCTGGGATGAGCCAGTGACATTTCCAGAGTGCAGAGTGCTCCACAGTTGGGAGAAAAGGGAGCTTACTGCCTCCTATCAGTTCTGACAGGAGTGTTCCAGTGTGCACCTCAGCCTTTGGCAGCTGGAATATGACGCCTTGAATCAACACTTGCACCACAGCTCTGAGATGTATAATAACCTCCCCTTACACTTCAGCATTAGCAGCATCTGGGAAGCCAAGCTGGCCCGTCAACCGCCTGAAGAAGCTTGATCAGGAAAGGTCATTTTGGAAGAACAAGATACTTTTTCAATAGACGAACAGGGTGAAAAGGCCGAGATTCCTTAAAGCTTACAACGATTGGAATGAAGATCAGCAGGAAAATGTTATGGAGGGACAAATCCGAGTTTGAAATGCAATCAGCAATGTGCTGTCCTAAGACTTTTGGACAGTAATGTATATTAGGGTTGTGTATTGGTTGAGACAAAAGCCAGACTGAGGGATCAACCTGACTGGTTGCAAAATGGTGGCCCACATCATAGTAAAAACAGTCAATAGTGAAAAAACATTTGACGAGTTTTATAGGCGAACGCCAACATGCGAGGGGACTTTCCCCAAACAAAGTGTATTGATGACGGGTTTACAAACAGCGGTGGGTCACCAGTCACCAGTTTGAACACTCTTCACACAGCACCTAATCCCAGAAACTGCCTAGTCGAACCGGTAAACATTTTGGTCCCGCATCTGTTTCCGTTCTCAGGGCGACATGTGCGATTAATAATGGTCTTCTCTCGAGACGTCGCCGACCGGGCACCTTTCACCATGCATTCTGCACTCTTCAGATCACCAAGAGGCATCCTGCGACCTTCAAACCCAAACGACTCCATGAGTCTCTTAATCATATGCTTTCTCGTGAGGAGATCTTATGAGATTTATAGCTGGAAACGGTCTGATCGTCCCGACCCCGCGCTGTCGGGACACTGATGATGCCGCAGTTTTATTACTCGTGCTGTTTTAACACTTCCCAACTTGTCTTTTAAAGCTGACCCCTTATACTCCCACTTCCTTTGCTCTCTCTGTCTTTTTCCTGCCGGTGTCTCCCATAGCTTTCTGCATCTCAGCTTGGCTGCTCTTAGCTTATGTGTTCTGCTATGACTACGGGCTTGAATAGAGCAGGGAAAGTTAAAAAGACCCCTTTTAGTGCAGCCAGATTGTTTTCCTTTAGTGGAGTGGGGTTTGGGGTTTGGGGTTTGCTCTCAGCTTTAGATTCTGTCACGAAAGCAAAAGAGAGAGAGAGAGAGAGAGAGAGAGAAATAAAGAGAGAGATTGAAGTGTAGCCTTGTGATGAGTGTGTGTGTTTGTGTGTGTGTGTGTGTGTGTGTATGGGCAAGGCTGCAGCGAGAGTGTTGACAGTGTGGGTGGGTGAGAGTGATCTGGAATAGAGCAGGAACTGGCAGGTCACGCAGGCCACAGCTTTGCTTCCTCACCAGGCAAAAAGCTCTGCGATTAAACACACATTGTCTTTCTATCATTGTGGGGACTTTCCACTCACACAAAATTCCTGTCGGTAATTCATTCCACGCCAAATCCTAACCTTAATCTCAGGAAGCTAAGCAAATCTTTTTTGCTTTTGGACCTTTTGGTGGTTTTGTTTGCCTTTTTATTTTAAAATAAGAAACAATGCTGGTTCCCGGAAGGTCAAAACCACCAAATCTTTCTACCCTTACCTTCATGTTTGGTTCGGTCCTAACAATGATATATAAACCAGAACAATCCGCAGGTACGGCTGGTGACTCCCAGGGACTGAACAGTTTGGCATGTTCTTCCCTGTGTATGGTTTAGGGTTACACTGGTGTTCACCAAACTCCCCAAAGCGTCTCTGGAAGAGGGGCCATGATGACAAGCTCCACCAGATGTCGCTGTGGAACAGTTTACGACACGATCAACAACTCAGTGAAATAATGAAGGTTTTCCTTTTCATTTTGACGCTTTATTACTTTATTAACAATTAATCACCGCTCTTCACTGCCCCCCAATTATCTTCTAAATGTCTCTTTATTGTAAATTCAGCCTTGAAAGCCTTTGTGAAACCTTCATTGGCGACTCATATGCTGCACATTTAGTTTTTTTGCATCTCCAGACTTTCAAAGATGCCAACATTAGATACCCTCACCCTTTCACACGTGCTGGTCTGTACAGTTCTACAATGCATTTGAAATGTAATGTCCAGTTGCATGTTCTTTAGTGTTAAAAAAAAAAAACACATATGACGCCATCTGGTGGCTAGCCTTTGTAAGGGCGGCGACGAATATAATGAATCAGAAATTTAACATAAATGAACACGACGAACCCAGAAATGGCAAATGATTCACCCTTTTAGTATAAAAAAACTACTATAAAATATAGTATATCAGGTTTATATTTCTAAAAACAGCCAACAAGCAATTCAAACTATTCCAAGCATTGTTTCAGTGTCATTACATTTGTCTTTAGAAAGACAAATAGCGTTTTTTACCCCTGGTTTTAGTGATGCTATCTAAGGTTTAGATAAATGAAGTCATTTAATTCTTAAGTAGACATTCCCATTCAGACCAAGAAATTATCAATTAAAGATATGGCAGAAGTACCAAACTGTGGCAGCTTGGCAGAGGTGGGATTTGAACCCAAAACCTTCTGGTCCAGAGTCCAGTAGCTAGGCAAACACAGTCCCATAAGTCTACAGACTCGAGTTTACATAGTGTTTATAAATAAGTAACAATAAAGTCAATCTGCATCCATGTTCAGTCGTTCCTCGTAGGGATTCCCACCGTACATGTCCTCTTTGTTTTGAGAGAGAACAATCAAAGGGCAGAAAGTATTTTGGAGGGCAAAAGCAAACTTGTCAGATCAGATCAAAGCTGATTCATGGCAGTGCAGCTTTGTTAAACAGCCACTCTGGTTCCAGATCATGCTTGGATGTTCATCAAAGTGAGATTGTGACACTATTCTCCTTTGATTACTCACACTGTGTACATTTTGTGGCCGCCCACGAGCGCCTTCGGATTTTTGTTACAGTCTGCTGACAGGCACCGCAACGACGTCACCGCACTAAGAGCTCTCCTTTAATTGAATTTAATTTAAGACATCTGCAATTTTCAGGTTGGAACGATTGATCTAAATCCTTTAAGTGTGTTAATCAATGTTTCTTCTAATTGCAAAGCAGGAGTGTGTGTGTGCCTGTTTAAGTATATAACCTACTTATATGTGTGTTCGAGGGGCCAAATGGAGGTGAAGCGGGTCCACTGAGATTTTCGTCGAATTTAAGGTATTTGGAATTGAGAATATCGCTTGAAAAGTTGTAGGTTTTTTTACTTTTAGAGTATAAAATTTGTTAATTCCTTTCGCGGCCTCTTTGATTAAATACTTAGCAGCGTATCTGTACTAAATACTATATGCAAATAAAGAGAAAAACCCTCTACGGTTGGGAAGGAGAGTAGATTGGAGCAAAGGAACAGAAACACACATCATATCGCTGAAATTTCCCGTAGACGAAGGTTAGATCAAATAGAAAAAGATTAGACTTTGACTTAACTTTCTAATTTTTTTTCTCCCAAGCAAAAACATTATTTTGTCTCATCTCCCATTTCCCCTAAAGTTCCCCTCAAAATCCACATTGCAGATTCTGATTCTCATATTTATTTTCCCCCTGAAAAAGCTGAATTTCGGATAAATCTGAGATCCGAAAAGGCAAAACGTGACGGATCTTTGGACGGGGTGACCTCACCCTGTTTTTTAGACCCCCTAGTTTAGTGCTAACAAAAAGCTTTCATGGAGGCGTCTTTGTAGCTCATTCCAAGGTCCAGCTTCCTGCTCAAATGTTCTCTATAACACCGAGGTCTTCAAATTGAGAACAAGCGGTCACCTGAACTGCCAATCAAGGCTGCAGCTCTGCCAGGAGTGTTCTGTATGCCAGCCAAGGCTTCGAGGTGCCAATGCCAACAGTGGAGACCTCCACCGGGTACACTGGCTGTGTGGCATCGTTGCATTTGGAAAGTGTAAAGTGTTTATTTTGATATGAGACACAATGGGATTGGGTAGCGCTCACACACACACTTGTGAAGTGTTTCCCATGCCTCTCCGCTATACCACACATTAACACCACCAAACAGTCCCTCACTCATTGTTCTTGAGCTTGTGTGTTTTGGACAGGACTGAAAGCTTTTCTTCACTTTGTGGAAACTTCAAAAGTTGAAACGTTTTTTTTTTTTACACCTCAAATCTAAAAATCAGGGACGCTGAAGGGGGCAACGAGCGTCACTCGGCCGAACGAGTTTTCAATGGGCGATGTCAAGACGTCCGTATTTTCCCCAGCAACTGACCGTGAGTGAGAGAGTACGAACTGGGGTTTGGGAGTCTGGGATAGGGCGAGCTTCTTCCGAAAGGGGCAAGCAGCCAGCATGAACAGCCGACTCCAGTAGGTCGGCACAGGAAGACAGAAAGAAAGCAAGGTGGAGAGAGAGAGAGTGTGGGTGAGTGTGGGCCCGGAGCCTGATTTGTGTGCCTGCTTTTTGTGTTGTGGTTTGTGTTCTGGCTCCATGGAGCCCTTCCAGCACCAGCACACATTCCTTTTCCATTATTCCTCCCTCCTCGAAGCGCACATATCCCAGAGTGCTGCACTCATCTGATCAGGGTTAGTCATAGCGAGGGGTTCAGTCACACGACATCGCTGGAAATGTATTGTTATGCTCATTGACACCGCAGAGCGTTCAATCTTCTTGCCCACAATATGTGCTCGAACGCACACACCAATTTCTAACAGGCGTCTCAATTATGTATTGACTCCACTACACTCCAAAAGTCTGTATTTAGCGTTTCTTCTTTCTCTCTCCAGGTATGGCCAGCTCTCTCCACCAAGAGGTGACAAAGGCCGGTGTATGACCTCTGCTCGACCTTGCTCGACCTCTGCAGACCCGATTGTGTGTGTAGACCGCCCAGCTAGGCCAGAAGCACCGTCTGGGCTCAAAGCCTTGCGTTAAATTAAAACAAATCTGTGTGGCAGTGGAAACGGACCTGGGCCCTCTAACATCCGAGGTCATAAGAATGATCATAGGAAATAAGAATCTGTCTTATTTACATCTAATTCAGGTCTGAATGACGGAAAACTAGTACAAACAAACCCTTGGGATATTTGCTGACAGAAATGAGAAACGCAGTCTTGAAGGCAGACAACAACATGGTAACGTTCCGCTTTTTCTGTGTTTAGAAAAGTAAAGTACTGTACAGTCGAATCCGGTTAATGGGACCAGCCGCTTATTCGGACCAAATCCTAAAGTACCGAAACAGATCCTATTATAT
>JAVSBV010000103.1:433036-447767 GCA_033117975.1 Parotocinclus spilosoma
GTGTGTGTGGTTGGGGGTGAGGAAGTTAAGGGGGGGTTAGGGGGAGTATGCCATACCTGTGTGCTGTCAGGATTGGGAACTGTTCATTTTTTCTGATCTCAAATTAAGAAGGTGTCTCGTTTGAACATCTGATCATGGGCAAAAACACACACACACACACACACACACACACACGCACACACACACGCACGCACACAGAGTGACATAGAGCTAGAAGTTGGATAATTGGAGGGAAGAGTGACTAGCTACTCGTGAGATGCAATTGCTTTGAAAGAGAGAGCATTTGATGAGTCACCGTTTTTCGCTCGCTTTATTAGGAACACAGCACTGTTACCCGATTCTTCATGGCATGGATTAGAAAAGGCTACAATCCCAGCACTTCCATACTGCCCTTCTGTCGTTCGACCACATCACACGGGTCTGTAATTGGACGCAGATCCAGTGACGGGAAAGTCCGATGGGGTGGCGTCTATAAGCGGGCGGCGATATCTTAATTGTCGTTTTAACGGTGTGCGAGCTGACATGATTAAGTACGTCGCTCCCGTGACAAAAAAACACCCAAAACACGTCTCGGGTTCACGTACTTACTGCGTCGTGCAGCCAGATGGGACAGACCGAGCGTTCTGTCTAAAAGCGCAAAACTGAAGGTTAACAAAAAGAGTGAATAAAGCGCGTCGGGAGACAAACTACAGAGACGGCCAACCTCCCACTCTGCGTCGTTAGATTTAATTGCTAGATCAATCCTCAAACCGTCGGAAAGGGCGGCTCGACGACTAACTTGTTTCACCGCCTACAAACTAATAATGACAGGCTTAAACCGGCCGAGGTACCAGCAAAACACAACCAGCAAACCTTAGAGGATTCGTTGTGTTAAAACTAAGACTAAACAAAGGCTGGGGAAAAGTGCATAGAGGTTGTTAATTGGTATTAATGAGGCCCAACTGACAAGAAAACCTTGCCCACACCGTTACAACACTGTCGACTCAAGGTGGGTTGTGTCCGTGGATTCATGCTATTGGTGCCGAATTCTGCCCGTCTTTGTGCTTCGACCAGGCCTCAGTCAGGTCTTTAACTTTCTGGACTCTGTGCCTCGACGATGGTAGTTGTAGCCCATTTGCCTCAAGGTTGAATGAATGGTGCATTCTGAGATTTTTTTTTTATGTCAGTCTCGGGCTATCGACCTGTTTTAGACTTTTTTAGACTCTCGCTGAATGTTTTTTTCTTGATTGCACTGTTCTGGATAAACTACGTGTAAAAATAGTAGTTTATTCTGTTTTTATTCCGCCCAGCAACGAACAAACCGTGTTTCAGTTTGGATTCAAAATGCATTTGTGTTTGCGGTAACACGGACGCTTGGACACTGATATCTCGTTTGTTAGCCCCGTGCCGGCTCTGGTCGTGGGCCGCCAGATCATACACATCCAATTACTAAAGGCCCAAGTCGATTAGTTGAATTTGATTAAGTCAGCAGCGCTTAGTAGGCTGCGTAATCCACACCAGCTCTGTCTGCTGCACCCGGATACAGGCATGTCCTACACATGATGCTCTGTGCTGCTGGGGGAAAAAAGAAAACGGAAACAGTCGTAAATTGTTACTCTGGGACGAGCTTACACAATCAGGCGTTTGCTTCTGTTCCAAAATCCCCTCTCTCCCAGTTCCTCCAAGCTCAGGGTCCAAACGAAACCCCCATTAAATGGTAGCACTGGTCACCAGTCTCTATCTCTTGGTCATCCTGTCTTTCTCGCAGACTCCTCTCTCTCTCTCTCTCTCTCTCTCTCTCTTAAAGAGGCTAAAAGCATTTTAGCCGGCTTAATCCTGTTAGGTGAGTTCCAACGCTCAGACCACTTTGCTGCCGGATCACCCTCTCTTTTCTCTGTCCATCTGTCTTGGCCTTACAACCAGAAAACCAACAAAGAAAACCTCACAACCACAGGCACAGTCCCAGACACGACCTGAGGAGCACCGGGTCAAGCTGATGACACAGAAAACAGTCCGTGGCCGGACCTGCTAGCCTTTCTGAATCAGTACCACACACTCGCTGTGAACATTTTATTTTCTCTGCCCATGCTTTTGCCGTGAGCAGTTCTCTGTGTGACCAGTAGGGGGCACTTCATGGACTAATTCTTAGGTTTTTTAAAACTCTAAATTGGGGTGAGGATTGCAGGGAGTTCAAACTATGACTATAAGACGACAATTATACCGAAGGGTGTACTGGAGCAGCCAGTCCTTCTGCTGACGTGACAAATCTGCAGCATTTAGCACACAACAGGTACAAAACGATAGGATTTTAATCAAAGCGACATAGAACTGAGACAAAATACAATATGAGCTAAGCTACCGTGCTGACAACAGACTAATTTAACCATCTGCAGTCTAACCAACACGCCCAAAATGAAGATTAGGACCGACTCCGGGAGTCAGCTGTCGTAGACAGGCTCAAACCAGTAAAGGTACCAACACAAAAAAACTCTCAGCAATCCTTCTGGAGTAATTCTGCCAAAAAAAGTGCCTTATCAAATCCCAGCAAATATCGAGATATCATTCTTTATCCAAAACGCACAATACTAATGTGCCTTTTTGTTTGTCCTACTGTCTCTTTAACGCACGCCTCGTCCAGTTACTCACTTCAATTAGCAAGATGAAAGACCTCCATCAGCACTGTCCCACAAACACCTGATTAACATCAAAGCTGATTGAATGACTAATAGTTAGGCGGTCATTACGTCTGAAACAGTGAATAATTGTGAAGTTTAATATCAGTCCTGCAGTGGAACGGTGTGTTTATGTTTGTGTTTCTGTTTCTCTGTGTGTGTGTGTGTGTGTGTGTGTGTGTGTGTTGTTTATGCGGCTCCTGAGGGAGGACTGTGATTGAGTTCTGTGCTATAAAGCTGTCCGTACCCGAGACGCCACGTCTGCGAGGCGAAACGCTGAGACGCGGGAAACGAATGATTATCTGTCACGAGGCAATGGGCTGCTTTTATCATGTGCTATATCTTCCTCTGTTAACATGCTGAGTAAAATATGGCCTAGCGTTTTTACAGTCCCGCTCCCCATCCGAGGCCCTCGGTCAGTTCGGTTCGCCCTAAAATATCGTAGTTAATCCTGATAAATGGCGTCTGCGCTTAACGTCGCACGCCTGGGTAAAGTTTCTAAATGAATTAAGCCGCGCTGCATTACGGAAACGCTGTAAATTTTTTGGTAGCCGTTTTATGTGTGACATCGAAACTTCAGGAGTCGCCTTTTGTCCCCTAACGGAATGCGCCCGGGACTGCTGGGCTCGACTCTGATTGGCCGGCCAGTGACAGAGCGAGTCTGATTTATGGAGGAGTCGTAAGATCAGGGCAAGGGTCGGGCAAGGTCAGGACTGGGAGGGAGAGTTTTATGTCACTGACTGGACAGAGCTGTGGGTCGGTGTGGCATGTGTGTGTTTGCCTTGAGCCGAGAGGAGCGATTAAAGACCAGTGGGGTCAGGGGTCTTGCTGAGATGGACCTCCTTTGACCTGGTTTGTGTGTGTGTGTGTGTGTGTGTGTGTGTTCAGTGACTGTATTCCCACACAAATACACAGCCTTGTTGTGATAAGCCTATTTGGTTTCACTGAGCTTTCCAGTGCCTATACAGAAGATCGCTGAATAGGAAAATAACTACAGTATTCAAAATGTCTGGCTGCTTTGATAAGCGATTGGCATTGCCTTAAGGAATTTGGCATGTTCTCTAGTCCAGAGGTGTGCAGATCTTGTATGAGAGCCCACAAGGATCAAATCAACGATCAACCAAAACACATTATAACTACAAATCGTAGCCAGGGTCCAATACGCTTGCCAACCGGTTCAGGTGGCACGCTAAGGCTAAGGGATTGTCCCTGGCACCCACATCAAGGGTATAAGGGATTAGTTTGCTAGCCCGCCATCGTGGCGACCCATGTTCAAGTCCTGGGGGTGCCTCCGGGCCAGGTCAGGTGCCACAGGTGCACTCGGACATGTCCGAGGAAGGGAATGTGAAAACCCTGCGTAGGATGGACTTGCACCCCGTTCAAGGTACGTGCTCGCCTTGCACCCTGTGAACTCCAGGAACAATTGCACAGCCCACACCCCCGTCCCAAGGTCCTGCCCTACACCTAAAGTCCGTCTCAGGCACTCCTTCAACATCTTTGCAACCCCAGCCATGGGAGAAGAGTCTGTTTTGCGATTTTCGCAAAAACATTCTGGTGGTTTTAGTTGCCCAATCTTTTGATTTCCATTCAGTGCCGTTTTCCGTTTGCACACCAGACGGGTGTGACTGCATTTCCCACGAAAAAACACGCGAGAGAAAATGAGAGCTGGACGTGGATGAGAGAGCAATGCAAAAAGGGAGTCGCTCCACAAGGGGGCAGCAAGTGGGACAAGAGAGGCTGCTGAACTTGAGCAGAATGGAGACTGCCTCATCGGGTAAAAGATAGAGCAGACAGAGTGTGTAATCAGACAGGAGGGGCTGTGTGTGTGTGTGTGTGTGTGTGTGTGTGTGTGCATTTCAAGGTGCGCTTGTGTGTGACTTTGAAGATGAACGCAGACGTCCTGCGAGGCAGACACTCGACTGCACACGCACACCTGGGCCCCTCAGATCTCTCCGTGTTTGTCTTCCGAATGTGAGAATGTCGCTCTTAACACCTACACGAGCGCCGTCGTATGTCGCTTATCAATCCAAACGCTCCTTTTGTCGTGGCCACACTCGCGTTCACGTTTGCCTTCGCTTCCAAATGTTGGCAAACAGATGGCTGCCGATAGTTTAAAACTATAATTAGTCGCAAAACAAATGTGCCACTTTGTCAGGAATAAGTGTCGTGTGCTTCCCAAGCAAGCGTTTCTCTCTCTGAGTTTGGATACGGAAATTGAGAGTCACCCCAACGATTACAGGACGAGACGAAATGTAGCAGACCTGTTTGCTCCTGTGCCTTGGGCCAAGTGAACTCGGTCCACAAACGAGGAGAAAAATGTAACTCCAGAAACTTCAATCAGCACAATAATAAGCCTTCTGCTGAATCAGGCTTCACACCCAGACATTATGGGCTGCATCTGAGGGAGTAAAGTCCGGTTAGGGGATTATCCTGCATTGCTGCAACAGTGACACTAAAGCCAGCTCTGGCGTCCGGTCTGGTGTCCCCATGGTCTTCAGAGAAGACCATTTTGGTTTATGCTGGTCTGGTCCTGGTTTAATTTATTTGTAGCTTATTTATAATTTATTTTTCGTTATAATTTGAGGCAGTGCTGCTGTTGGGTTGCTTTCTTTCGTACCATTGTTTAGACCCTCCTGTTTTTCGAGAGACTTTTTATTGGTTGTCCTCCTTCCCCTCTTAGTCCGTTCCTCTTTATGTTCTCTCTCTTTCAGCTTCTTTCGTGCTCTCCTTCTTTTTTCTTATTTTCTATTCTATGCCCACTTTAGGCCGTCCTTGTCACATTTGCATATCCTCTTAGCTGTTGGCTGCGTGCTGATGGACTGGAGCTCATGTTTATTAAATGCCCGCTGATGATAGCCGACTCTTCAATTTCTTTCTCTGCCGGGATATTAGAGGCCATTTCTGTCCGCCATCATTCTTCACGGCTCCGTTTCGCCCTCGATGCTGTCGCCCGGTCCTCTTGCTCTGAGGGCCCCGCTCTGAATGGAAATGAGGGGACTCCATAATGAGTTCCACTCAGCCAGGGTTCCTGACCCTGCTGGCAGGAGAGTGCATGAGGACGGGAAAGAAAGGAAGGGAAAGAAAGGACAGAGGAAGACTAGATCGGAAGGTCTGTGTTTTACTCTCTCCTCTAGGGACCGATGGGGCCCGACTTCAGGTTAAACTGGACGTTCTTCTGGTGTACAACTTAGCCCTATGCTTTCATTAGAGAGTTAGAGAACTGATCAGTCCCGGCATCGTTTCAAACTTTCTAAAACAGATTTATTTATGTTGTGCTATTTACAGTCGAGCACTGTCTCAAAGCAACTTGACTGAGCAAGCCTAGGGTGACAGTGGCAAGGGAAAACTCCCTAAACTTCATTAGGCAGAAACCTTGGAAGGTACAAGACTGAACAAGGGACCGGACCTCCTTGGCTGGCCTAGATGATGTAGCTAAGAATTAATAAATCGGTCCAACTGTCTACATCGATTTGTGAGCATAAAATCAATTCAAATCAAATACGAAACAGGTACAGCCATTACAAATCAATTCAAGCGACAGTATACTTCCCTGGTGTGTGTGTGTGTGTGTGTGTGTGTGTGAGTGTGAGTGAGAGGGCTAAAGTGGGCTCACTATCAAAGACTTCTAGTGTGTTAAAGACGTTCAAGAAGCTCTCGGTTTCTTTATGTGTGAGCGTTTGTGTTCCTATGTTGACAATGTTGAGATCAGACACTTCTAGGTATCCACACCTGAACCCGATACACAATTTCAGCATAACGTGCAACCGCCGCACTACACAAAAATACACAAGAATGTTTTGAAATCATTGCTGCTTACTTGAAATAAACTAAAATGTGTCGTAACAGAATCGAAACATATCAGAATCAGAGTGTAAAGAATCGGAATCGTTTCCGATTATATCGTCAGAAAGGGAGAGATTCACAGCCCTGCTGTAAATAAAACTTGTAAAAAAAAGTTTTTAGGGAGTTTTTCCTTTCCACTGTCACCCTAGGCTTGCTCGATTTGGGATTTTAAGATAACAAAGTTGCAAAGCCGCTTTGAGTAAAAAAAAACTCTATAGAAATAAATATGACCTGACCAAAACATATTTATTCTTTAAGCATACTACCATCAGTCGGTATGGATACTGTGAGTATCAAAAAAAGCTTAAAAACGCATTAGGCGTAGCCACAAAGCCACAGCTCCAAACCAGAAAGAATTCCACTCTGGTGAAACGGGAATGTTTGTTTTGGGCTCTAACATTTCTGATGAACCATAAGCCACGTTTGGAAGTAGGTTTTTATTACTGACATGATGGATCAATGGAGTTGGTATTTGTATTCAGCATTTGCATGAGTCAGAGCAGGTGATATTTACCCAGAGCTGCTCGGGTTTAAACTGGAAATCTCTCTACTCCTACATTCATCACATACTCCTCTGGACGTGTGTTTATTTCTTCTCGTCCCATGTTCCAACGCTCCGACTCGTCGGAGGCGCCATGGTTCTGGGTGGGCAGGGGTTATGCGTCAGGGCTGTTCGTACACACGTATGCATTCACACAAACATTACAGCAGGAGGGATGTGTATACGTTCGTGCGCCGTGGGGGGCACAAAATGCCTCTCCGGGCCCGAAGCCCAGGAATGCGCCCGGTGGAGTGGATAATGGTTGACTCCACGTGACCTGTGACCCATGACGGCCGTACAAGTACTCGTCTGTTTCTGCTCACACTGATTACAGGGTCAGGAATCACTCTGGCAGCCATAACACACCCACCCACACACACACAGACACGAGGAGAAAGGGGACACACTCATGGGCCGGTGTGGTAAACACTGTACTGTGTCAGGGTCCTTACGGAAATATATATTGAAACCCTAGAAAGAAAAGCTAGCTGTGGGTGTGCATGGCTGATAGGAATAGACATAAAGCCCCTTTGTTATTGTACCCTTTATTTTCCATTGGCTCCGTGCCTTTTCCCATTCTTTATTCCTCTAGCCGGAGAACCTTTCCTTCCATTCTCGTTATCTGTGAAAAAGATAAAGACAAGATCGAGAGCTATAGGGTGCTAGGGAAGAGCAGAGGGAGCGAGAAATGGAAATGGAGGGAGAGTTCCCTATACAGCACAGCGCCTGGCATTTGACTAAGCCCTGCAGAGAGGGTTAGTGATAGAGATAGCGCTGACCCATGTTAAAGAGGTGCCGGGTGAGGCATGCATAATGGATGCACCACCGTGAGAGAGTGAGAGAGACGAGCGCAATCAGAAATGCATCGTTGATAGGCACTGACTTTGCAGACACAGGCCTTTGTGCGATTCCGAAGCAACAACATCAAAGACAGAGCTCAGAAAATGACAGACAAAGATACAGATATACACACTCATACATAAACCAGTGTGGAACACCATGCATCTACACTCACCGCTGACACTCTGCTCACTTATTGTATATTTACCTTCTGAGGATGTTTGGGTTTGAGTGGTTAGGTTACTTTAGTGTACTTCAGGAGTCTCTCCAGAAAGCTGGTGTGACTCTTCGCTTTCGCACCAACCTGCACCTGATTGCTCTTGGATCATTGAACTTGAGAATAATTGCCCCCTGCCCTTATCCAGAATGACTTACAACTGATCCAATCTTACAATCCAAGCAGTTGTGGGTTAAGAGTCTTGCTCAAGGGCCCAACTGTGCAGCTTGGCAGAGGTGGGATTTGAACACTGGACCTTCTAGTCTACAGTCCAGTACCGTAACCGCTAGGCTACCACGGTACCGCAAGGGGGCCTATTATGTAAAATTCCCTTTTTTCACAAACTGAAAATGTGGTTCGAGTTTTAAACATAATAAGAATTATAAATCACGGTGCAAAAGTCTTAGGCCACCACTTGATTTATTGATTTAACAGCACTATAATAATAATACCATACATGGATGGGTGTTGCTGTGGCCACCCTCTGGAACACTCTTCCGTTGTCTGTTAGAATTTAAATCTCTTTTTAAAAATTTACTATTTTCCTACTATTTACTATTTAATGTTTGAGGTGTCGGCTTATCTTGAACTGTATGTCTCTTATGTTGTGTAATTTGCGTTTATTTTTGTTTTACTTGTTGTAAAGTTTGGGAAAGGCGCTATATAAATGAAACTTATTGTTGTTGTACATCATATTGTCAATAAATGGACACCCAAATTGCAAACTTGGATTTGTCACTGCGTAATCGTTATGAGCTTTGGCACGTTTCAGCCTTTTCACTCTTAATCCTTCGGAAAAAAAGTGCTATCTTGGCGGCTACCCTTCCAAAAAGGGCATTCTTTCAGCCTGTAGAAGGGTCAGCTGCATACAGATTTGCAGTGTTTTCTGGTTGAATTGTATTAAATAGTGAATAAATAATTATATTTGATTAATTTGCCAAAACAAAATCTATATCTAATCTAATGGTGGCCTCAGACTTTTGCACATTTATGTTCTTCCATTCATTTGATCTGCAAATTGGTTTTCTGGATTCTGTTTGGCTAGTGCCCGATCCCGTAGCTTTATGCTGAAGCTAAACGCTAAGCACTGAACGGCTCTGTTGTTGGCACAGTTTTCTTTTTCATGGCAATGTCCCAGGTAGGTTCAGCAAAAACTGTCCCAGAAGTGTGTGCAAGTGTGTGAATAGTGCATGCTACACAGTAAAACTCAACCGTAGAATCGGTCCAGACTTTGTAACGTGTAAGTGTAATGTGCAGTCGGTGTTGCCAGATCTTCCAAGAGAAACAAGCCCAAACCAGGTGACCTAGTTCAATATAAGAGAGAGGCAGTTGTGTGTATGGAATTATTTTGCATTTCATAAGCCATTTAAGAAATACAATGGCTTTACTGTAATTTTACATAATTTACTTTTAACACTAAAGATGCTGAACGAAAATAAGAGGCCAACAAAAAATGAGAAATAAATAAATGTATAAAAGGAAAGTAAAAATGTTGCATAGTCGAGTCAAAATTCCCTTCGAATTTCTTTCTTTCGCCTTGGTACCTAAGACCAATATAACATGTTACAGTACACCGTGTAAAATTTGTGCAATCACAATTTTTTTAATTAATTGCTGTAAAAACAGTATTTCAGTATATTATTCAACATATGAACATTAAATAATACAGGTTGACGATCTTAATTATGGGTTTCGATTCAGTTTGGCTTGTGTAGAGCTTTTCACAATAGAAAGCGATACACCAGAGTCTGGTGTCGGCGTAGACGCGGTGTCAAAAGAAGCCTAACTGGAACCAAGATTGCAGAAAACGGGAAGCTTTCATTCTAGACTTGAAGCCGGAGTTAAAGCGAACCCGAAGCTCAGATGTCAAGCCTGACCATTTCCCAGCCTGATCAGTTACAGATTCTCCGACTCTTGCCTGTTCTTGTGTTCCTCTTGCATTTATTTCACCTCTGAAGCAGCTGCTGCTTGTCAGTAATGACAGGTTTGTGCTTGTGAGGGACTCTTTAGACCTTGCGTGCCGCACTGTTTGAAGAATCCGGTTAGGTGAGACTCCGGGGGCACGACAGAGGCAGGGTTAAGATCATCTACCGCTTGACCTTTGATCCGCATGTATACCACCTGCTCCTTTCGGTACAGGTGGAGCTTGGGGAAGGAAACGGGGTCGTAGGTCACCCCAAGTGTGGCAAGGTCGACAGACGGGCTGTCTGAGAGCGAGAGGGGTTAGACGTAAGATGTAAACATTTATTCTTTCATGTTGTAAATGCACAAAAATAAAGCTGTATTGGTTTGAATGTTTACAGGTAAGAATAGGTGTGTGTTTACACAAATTCCTCCACAATGACAGAATTATCTGACATTTATACCTTTGTGGTAAATTTTTCTGGTAATTGCCAACGATCCTTCTCACAATGATACATAGATAGTGTGTGTGTGTGTGTGTGTGTGTGTGTGTGTGTAGGGGGCCGTGAGGTTAGAAGTGTCAGATGTGAGAGAAGTGGGGGTGGGTACAGAGTCTGATGTGTTATTTAAAGAGTGGCCTCTGACCTCACCCTGGATGACTGCGCAAGAGGGACAGGGATGAATGGTCCCTCAGGGGGCATGGGCAAATGGTGTGTGTGAGGAGTGTGTGTATGTCTGTAGCAAAGGAGGATCGGACGACGCCGTAGAAGCGATGTGTCTGGATTATGGAAGAGTAATGACTGGTTGAGGGAAAGAATGCCGCCCCGTTATACTCCGGTGCCTCAGCAAGCAGAGAGACAACGTAGAAATAACAAGGGGTTAAAGAGATCCACCCTTTTGCAGATCCAGCTTCTTAGTTCTGAGGAAGGAATTGGAAGGTGCAGGTAGAGGCAAAACGCACGGAATTCGACTGCTTGTTCGAACAGTTTCTGACATCGAAGAGTCCGTTTAAACTGTTTTTGGTCCCCGAATTTAGGCAAAAAGTCTGACCACGAACATCGGCACCCTGAATAGAACGCTTAATGGTAAATAGGGTCCGATCTTCCGGTCACGATGCACTTAATCCAATCCAGTTGGTGGCTAACAATATGTACCAACACAGTGCCATTCGTCATAATTATCAAAGGAAGAAGAAGAAGAACTAGTGGTGTGCTCACAGGCATATTATGTATATTAAAATATATTTTATTATAATTATATTATTATATTGTATATAATGTAAATTTTCACTTATTTCATATATATATATATATTGGTTATTATTATTATATTACATTCAATTCCGTTGCTAGATTAATGCTTTTAATCATTAAGTACTTATGAAGACAGGCGTACATAAACACAATTAATTTCTGAATGCAATTTTGAATGCAAATTTCTGAAACCAATTAAGTTCAGATTCAGACGTTCCTCTGTATTTAAATTAAGCGGATTTGGAAAGCAAAGTGTTAAAAGAAATGATCCATATATTATAATGGAAAATCGTATACCAGATGTGAGGATACTTCGCCGTACATGTACTGTGGGAATGTGGTAGCCTGACAGGTAAGGTTTTGGACTGTGGACCTGATGGTCCAGGGTTCAAATCCCACCTCTGCCAAGCTGCCACAGTTGGATCCTTAAGCAAGGGCCTTAACCCACGATTGCTTAAATTGTATGAGTTGTAAGTCGCTCTGGATAAGGGCGTCTGCTAAATGCCGTGAATTTTAATGTACAATACAAAAAACACTGGTACCAACCTTCACATGGAATGGTTACCACACACACACACACACACACACGTCATGCATGATCAGGCACAGCACTTGACTCGTACCAGGTGCAAAAACAGATGCATTCTTGAATCTTGACAAAGGTGCGACCTGCTAGGTTACAAGACTGGATAAGTCTCTGCTCATTCTCTGTTCTTAAGATTACTGAAGCGAGAACAACCTCGGGCACCGATGAGACCGGCCTGGCGGTGCACTTACTTTAACATCCCAAAGGAAAAAACAAAACGGTCAAAACAGACGTGCAAGAGAGACACAAATACATTTGAACCGCGTTGCAGGAGAGATGGTAAACACTGAAATTGCGATGCTCCTGCACCAAGAGCAATTTCTCAGCCCGGGCTCCTCTGTTACGACTGGGTCCGGCATTCCGGGATGTTTTCCTGCATATTCCTGGAAATGCACACTTCCTGAGCATGGGGGTGGGGTGTGGTGGGGGGATTTAAAGATCTTGCAGGGACAGAAAGCATGGCGTAGAAGAGAGGGCCCTCCATTGTCACGGCTCGGTCGGAGGAATCTGGGCCAGCGGAGGGTGAAAGAGCTTCCAATTAGATGATGTGCTTGAGCAAGCTGGAGGCGAGGCACTCAAACCGTCGCCACCCCGCTGTAATTAGTGACTGCGGATCAAAGGTCAAACACAGCTCTCCTGTCTGCCGCAGCGGGGGGGTGAGGGGGTGGAGGGTCAGACAAGATCAGGGTCGGCTAAGCGCTTTCAAAAACACAGAGTAGACCAGGCGGAGACGGGGGCCATGGGGGCTCATGCGACGCAGCTGAATGCGCCTACAGACCGAGTGTCTGGCAGCGGAAACCTGAGAGCTCATAAAACACGGCAGGGCGTGTTGATTTTGTGGCGCTTCTTTGCGTGGCCCGGTGTGTGCAGTTGCAGATTAACGTGATGTACGGGCTGTGTGCGCTTAAGGAGAATGACAAATTTGAAACATCAGTAACAGAGTGATAGTTTAAGCTCATTCCAAACATTGTGAGTGGACTCACGGAAAGGACGTGTAAAACAAAACGGGACGGATGACGAGCTAGGGCGAGAGGGAGGAGCTCTGGATGAGGAGGGAGAGAGATGTGAGTGAGAGAATCAGAGATAAAGACGTGTGGAACTGTCTTTACATTTTTAAGTCCAAATGGCATGCGCTTTACTGCTCAGCCGCACCGGTTCGTATCCCACCTCTGGTGATGTGGCTTCAGTTGCATCTCAAGTTGGCAAGGATCCCCGTCAAAACTGGGTATCGTACCGACTTCTGGGCTAGGAATTAGAGAGGGAGCCTTTGTGAGTTTGATCATCGTGTTGCAGGGCTTTAGGGTTAACATGCCAGACCAGGGGTGCCCCCATGGTGTTAACAGGCCAAAAATAAATCAAACAAAGCTTGCTTGTATTAGGGAGAAATATTGTTTTGCCCGGTTACTGGTTCTGCTGTACAGTTGAATACCAGTGGTCTTGGTTGCTGCAGTCATTTGTGAGTGCCATGTTTAGTAGCGGCGCTGTACCAGAGCGTAACTGATTCGGTGATTACAGACTCTATTACCGCTCTGCAAAACTGCTTCTGCAGCCCCGGTGGGAGATCAGACGTCCTTAATTATCGTAGAAAGTACATCTTCTGCTGGGCCCTAAGAAACATTCACTCCTACCAAAACTTCTTTCGGGCTTGTTTCTATGGGTCTGGTTGCTTATTTCTGTTGTGGAATCTGGCAACCCTGGCCTCCTTGGGGTACTCTGAAACACGTGCAGTGAGAAATGCTTCCGGAAGTTCAGCACTTCAATATTTACTTATTAAGGTTTGGAGTTTAGGTCGCGTGTTTCTGTGAGATTCATGGCTGGTTATAAATTAGAAATAGATCAGATTTTCCGCTTTAAAAGCACTAATTAGAAGGGGTGTCTACATACTTTTGGCCATACTGCACCCTACTTGTACTTGTATGATGTATTAATGCTGATGTCTACAGTTTGTTCATGTGAAGCAAAGGCCTTTCACATTTTATAACTCACCCAAACAGGATTTTCCGTCACGGCAAATTGTGTATCATCAAATAAACTGAATTAACGCTCTAATTTAAGTGACAGAAAGTATTTAGCCACTTGATTTGAACTATTAAGGATTCTCTACACAAGTTCATTACGTATTCAGATTGGCTTGATGGACCTGTCCACTTAATTTCACGCTGCTGTTTTTCCGAGGCGGACTTGTTAAATGTTTAAAGGTTCCAGGGAAAGAGATCAGGTCTAGTTCCTTGACTTTATTATCGATTCCCTGTTTTCTTTCTTGGCTTTACACCTGAACGTGTTTCAGCATCAGGAGGATAGGACGCTGTTCTACAGCGACTGGGTGCTGTAAAGGACGCGTCGCGGTGTGTGTTCCCGAGAGCGAGGGCCAGCAATGGCGGACGTCTGCAGGGTTTGTGCTTTCATAGCAGTTCTGTTCGAGCGGAGGTGCGCATGCATTTGTGTGTGCATTCGCTCTTCTCTCTTTCCCTCAGGGAGAGCTCCAGTCAGGCGACCGTGTTCAGCTCATTAATCATCCGTGTACCCATGATCCTCTGGGCTGTGCGCTCTGCTCCTGGCCAGCCACCGCCGCGTGACCACCACTCAACCCTATCTTTGTCAATTTGTCAGCGCTGAAACAAGCGGGATTAAGGAATATGACTTTGGCTGCGTGTGTGTAGTGAATCATTTGTTTAATGAGGATTCTAATTTCCAGCGTTCAGCAGATGTTCCTGAGATTCTGTTTGCCTGATGTGGGTGGAACCACCGAGCAGAAATCTTTATCATGTACTTGATGGCTGAAAACATAATCCATGTTTATTTTGAAAGCGAAATATGCAGGACGTTTGTGTGTGTGTGTGTGTGTGTGTGTGTGTGTGTGTGTGTGTGTGTGTGTGTGTGTGTGTGTGTGTGTGTGTG
>JAVSBV010000103.1:476630-495710 GCA_033117975.1 Parotocinclus spilosoma
GAGATTTCCTACGATTTTCAACAAATCAAAATTGAAAACATAAATCCGATTTTCTCGGGGGGGGGGGAGTGCTTACACGCATAATTTCCACTTTTCGGGAAAACGGGGGGGGGGTTGTTTAGTTATGGAGTTACGCTTTAACATAATCTGACTATGCACGAACATATTTAATATTGACATTTTAATCAGCACTTTAATCAATCCGGTCGAACTGTTCCGTTTTGGAGCCTCTATAGATTCACACACAGCCTCTTGTTTCTGCAAAACCTTGTTACTTTGAGCACTGACCTATCATTATTGCTCGGCAAATTCGATTTGGCTTCGAACAAACACAGGAGCGTCCTGACGCTCTCGCTCGTTAGAAACATTAGCTGTAATCAGTTTGGGGTTTTTCCGATTCATTGACGGCGTCAGATCTGCATGCTAATTGGGAATGAGCCGATCTCCGTAGCGCCTGTGTACCACCGGGTCTTGAGTAACGCTTGTGGGTCGTAAATAACATCTGACAAGAAATCTATAGGAATGGATTAGTGTGGGAGCTCTCCTACAAACACTGTCACTTCAGCTTAATGTTCCTCCTAGCTGTTTTCAGCGTTTTGTCTCGTTACTCGTTCCGTCCAGGTCAGTCAGAGATCAGAAAGTGACTCATAGATGCACTAGTCCAGCATCTAAAGCACGCCGTCAGCACTGCTGTAATACTACTTCTGAAATCTGTATCGTTTTGCTTCGATTTAATCCTAATTTAATTTGGAGACGCCAGTTAACCTAGCACGCATGTCTTTGGACTGTCGGAGGAAACCGGAGTACCTGGAGTAAACCCACGCAGACACAGGAGGACATGCAGACTCCACACAGAAAGGACCCAGGCCGCTCCACCCTGGGATCGAACCCGGGACCTTCTTGTTGTGAGGCAGCGGTGCCACCCACCGAGCCACCGTGCCACCCCAAGTTCCTTTTACCAGCTTATTATTCTTATGCCAAGACATCAGTAGCTTCTGAGAGGCACCAAAAAAAGTCTTTGTTTTTAAGGCACTAAATGGATCTGATCTCTTACATGGGAGATTTGCTCCAAGATTGTCCTTCCTTATAAGAGCCTTGAGGTCATCAGATCCGGTCTCGGCTAAAACTCGAAAGGTGGTCTCACCAGGTGTTTGCCATTACATCTCTTTTAAATAAATATTTATTTACTTAAATACTACCTTTTAAATAATACAAGTTCCTTACCATTAATTTACCCAGATCATCTGTGCTACTTTAGTCCTTTTAAGCACCAGATTTATTTCATTCGCTTTTCCTAAGTTGCTTCTTCCTTTTAAAATGCGGCACAGACCAATCGGGGCACAAGAGGAACTGGAGAAAGACAGACAAGCTCTGGGAAAAGGTCATCTGCTTAATAATGGAAATGTGGCATTACGACCACGCAGATACTGGCACGGGAATCACTTCATTTCTGTGTTGCCCCGCAGAGAAGCCTTTGGCCATGGCACGCTTTACGAGCGCCACGCTATGCCTAACGTACACACGGAGATTTGAGGTATCCAGACAGCACGGCTCAGCTTTTACGCCAAGTTCGTGCTCTGTGTTTTGGGAGGAATAAACTCAAACGCTTCTTCGCCGCCCAAATTCATCTGTCACTAAGCGAAATAGCTAAAAGCGCAAAAATGCTGAATGATGTTTTCCCCTTGTAGGTTTTGTTTAGTCCCTTATTATCTGATCCTTTTATTATTTCTCTGGAGTCAGAAAAGAGAACCTGTTCTGTTCTTAAAGCGCATTTAGAACTAATCGTTGTGGCTCCTTTTGTTTGTTCGGGGGGGGACGGACTCGATATTCATCTTAAGTGGTCCGTTTTCTTTGCGTCTTTTATAAACCATGGACAATTTACCGAACAAATAACAAAACAAAACTATGTTTTTTTAAAAAAATTCCTTTCAAGGCTCTAGATGCGATTCTTATTTCTGTCAGCAGGTGTCGCCAAGGTTTGCTTGTACTAGTTTTCTGTCATTCGGATGTCAATCAGATGCGTTTAAGTCGCACATCTGTACATCTTTTTATTTCTTATTATCATTCTTAAAGCTGAACGGACGCCGATCCGTTCTGTACGGTCTTTTATTGAGCCGGCGCTCAAATTTTGGTTCGATTAAAGTACACACAGGCGTTTTTGGGCCAGAGCTTTATTGTTCAAATCGAGTTTGTCGTCGTGTAAAAGATTTTCTATTCTTAGCAATGCGAAGAAAAAGTTTTCTCCTTCAACCCCGGAACAATTTTATATTAGGACGCTGTATGTGGATTTCAGCATGGTGCTTTCCGTGAATATATAGAAACACACACACACACACACACACACACACACACACACACAGATATATGGAGGGTCATTCTTGCCACCCCTCTGTTCTACAGCAAGTCATTAAAGCTCTGAAGCCTAGCGTAGTGCTAATTGCCTTTATTTGGCTCTGTCACTGCTAATCAAATTAAATTGCCTATTAAGAGAAAATTAAACCGTACAGCTGGCTACCCCTCGAATGACTTATTGTGCCTTGTTGAACCCTAAGCTGCCAGGCTGCTTGTGCAAGTGTGTGTGTGTGTGTGTGTGGGTGGGGTTGAGATACAGATGGCTGCTGAACAGGTGTGACTTGGACATCCAGAGCAAACGGGGTCAAGCAGAAAAAGCTGTGACATTTCGTCCAGGTTTTACTCAGTCCAGCACTAAAAGTGCTTTTTATTTTCCTGAGTGTATCTGTTCCCGTGCACGCGGGTCGCGGCTAGAAAGGCAGGAAGGACGCTTTTTTTGCGGCGTGGTGACGAGGAGCGTCCTTCAGGTTAAGACAAACTATCGTTTACTTGACTCGGTGACTCTGTGCTCTAGCCGTATGAGATCCGCGTGTTATGAATTACTGTTTAATAGCATGGCTAATGTGTAGGTGGACGGAGCCTTCAGAGAGGCTAATGCTAATTACAGCCTTTGAGATATCGTTCAGTCCTCGCGGAGGCCGTGACCTCCTTCCGTATTCAGTGGGAGTCTGTGTTTTAATAGCTTTTCAGCTCGTGTAGCAGCGGCGGTCCCTTTACATGTCCTCTGGTACTCTTTGGCTTCATATCTAAAGCCTGCCGACTCAAACCTTGAATAAGAAACAACCAACGCTGGCATTTGGGTACCTTTCAAAGGGAAAGGGGACAAAATGGCACGAGAAAAGGCATCAGACTAATGCTAGGGTGCCGCATGCATTCGTTCGGGACTTTCCTTGTTGACATCATTTAAAAACAAACGAGACGAGGGTGTCCTTTAGTGGAAAGGTTCTACTCATATAAGCGTATGTAAGCAGATTTCGTTTTTATCCGTATCTTCCTGGACAGGGTCGCGGGAAAGCCGGTGCCTAGCCGGCAGCACAGGGAACAAGGCAGGAACAACTCTAGAGAGGTTGCCAGATACATATTGCACTTTAAAACTGTAGGAGTTCCCAGAGTAAACCCACAAGGACACGTAAAGAACATGCAGGAGGATGGGGTAGACCGTGGACGCTGGAGCTCTGAAGTGACCATGTCCATGAGGGGGCAAAAAGATGACCATGGTGTAGCCATGTCATTAGTGGTTGAGGAACTGGACCGTGGACCAGAAGACCCAGGGTTCAAATCCCACCTCTGCCAGGCTGCCACTTCTGGCTCCAGGGTACAAAAGCCACCAGATATTAAATCCCAGTTTTGCCACGGTGCCAATGTTGGGTTTTTGTTTGTATTGTAAGAGTAGAAGAGTAAAAATGATTTACCAAACGTCCATTGCTGTTGAAAAGACGACCAAGATCAGCAGAACGTTGTTAAGAATGCAGCCAGTTTTGACGTTCAGCCCGTTAATGAGGTTTTGGTTCTGATCCACCCCTCTGGTGGTTCCCAATTTCAAGCACAAAAGCTAAGCATGAGCGCTTCTTGCCCAGCAGCTGTCTGCGCACACGTACGCGTCCTCGCCCGGCAAGAATGAGCTTGGTCTAACAGGCCGGGGAGAGCATTAAGAGACACATCCGTGCCCTCTTCCTTCTGTAATTAGGAGCAAATAGCAAGAGAGAGAATCACGGCTACCCACCGGGCAGAGAAATGGAAATATCAAGGCTTTTTTTTTCTCCTCCAGTAAATCTCAGACTGTTCCGAACTGTTCAAAACAGGGTGGCTTTGATTGCTGTGCCTTAAAAGCGCTCTAAATAGGCTCTGCTCAGTCTTCGTCTGCCTCTGACTGGTTTTGAAGCTGGTAAAGTTGATGTCCCCTTTATTTCGAACAGTGGGTGGCTGTTAGACAAGGGTGCAAGCGTCTGCTGAACATTTGCCCATGCATGGAGAAGCAGGCGTGTTTTCCTTCATCACTTCCCGCGCTCCCAGCACGACACCGACATCTGAAGAGACGGAATGAACCGGGCTGGAAATACAGCTGTAAATGTCTCCCTTCACGTCGCGCTGACTTTATGTTTTAGTAAAGATTGTGCATTTGTGTGTGAGAACATGAATGTCGTGAAAGGGTTATGGAAGTGGCTCCTGGTTTGCATTTCCACCTCACCCATGCTACCCTGACTATTCTGAAGAATGACCTACCTGGCAACAGCTAAATCAGAATACTGATGTTCCCAAGAACTGAATTTGATCCCCTGACCGGGCTTAAGAGTCCTTGCGACCGACTGGCGTCCCGTCTAGGATGTCCAGGATAGACTCTGGACCCCCCATGACCGCTATAAGTGGAGTCAAAATGGGAGCACCTCAAAGGCTCGGAGATAAGAACCAACTGCTGAGAACAGAAGGAACCGGGTTTGAACATGAAAGCCAGTTGGTTCAGGGTCATGTCTGATACAGTTGTGTTTGGTCCAGGATGCTCTTTCACCTGTTACAATTAGACCTGCAGAATGTTCTCCACCTTCGATGCGAATTAGTCATGCTGCAATATCGACGCATGGAACTGGGTGACTCATGGAATTACCATCTTCTGCTTCTTCCTCCTATCTTCCTACCCACCGAAGAGCAACTTCCGAAGTGATTCACGTTCGTTTTTGGTGGAGCGCATCAATAGGTTGGCGTCGCCGTATCTGAGCCTCTTGGATTAGATGCTGTAAGTCTATTTCACACAAACAGGCTAACATCTAAGACCATGTTGCCTTTACACGGTTATTTATCTGGTTGAACCCTTTTGCACTTGAAAGACCAGCGACACACGGTGTATAATAATCCCACTGCAGGTGGATGGGATTAAGCAGCCCCTGTGGCTCAGCGGTAAGAACCGGCAGTTTCTAAGAACCTGGGTGCAATGGAAAGATCTAACTTCTAATGTAGAGAGCCCTGTGATACACCGGCGTGCCCCCTTTTACCAGTACGTGATAACTTTTGTTAAGGCTCTTCAGTTTGGGACCTTGGCTGAATCTGCAAAGCGTTTGTTTGTCTCCATGAAGTGACGTGTCAAGACCCAACATGAATGCAGGAATTCTCTTTTCCTCTCTCTCTCTTTTGCTATAATGGTTTGTTCACTGGAGCAAGCAACCTCCTCCTGGTTGGGCTTTTTTAGCTTATGGTCTCCCCCTAAGCCAGTCTTAAGAAGGGCCGGTGCTTACGGGTAATATCTTGTACTTGTGTGACAGACTCTGAGTGGGTTATTGCACTATCAACGGGTTTATTAGGGGGTAGAAGGAACGATAAAGTGAATAGCAGAGAGGAAGAGAGTGGTAGAGTTCACCCCGCTGTTTTGTTTAACTACCCTGAACAATATGCTGCTTTACTTCTGTTTATGTGGATTTATGGGCAATAAGGAAGTGCTCCTGTCAGCAGCAAGGCACAGGTACCGACAGGCGAGATGGGAATAACAGGAGAGTGAGAGTGGTTTCAAGATTTCCGGAGAGGCCGCAGTCGTGCTGCAGCTCATCTGCGCGGGTTCTTGCTGTCCTGGAAAGCAAAAACGAAAGGATAGATAGAGGTTGCGATGGCAGGACGCGCCGTAGGGATTGGATAGTCTGTTGGCTAGTTGGCACCGGGGACCAGGACTGCCCTGCTGCCCTGGCTTGGGCGCACAGTGCCTGGGTACCGAGCAGGGGGGCCTGGGGCACTGGGACAGATTTGATTATGGAGTGCCAGCTCTGGGCTCAGCAGGAAGTGGCGGGAGAATACTGGCAGACCAGCGACAGCCATATGGAGTGCAGGTTGGCACTTTGGCCGCGGCTCTGGCGTGCACCTGCAGTAGAGGCGAGCTCATGCCAGGATGAGCCCCTCCCCTCTTACAGGCTCCATTTTAAGCAGTTTTCACACACCCCCACCCCCAGTATCCATTATGGACCTCACAGCCAGGGGAGAGGAACACAAACACAGCAAGAAGTCCCTCTCTCACTTCCCTTATCTCTGTCCCTCTCCCTCTTTCCGCACCAGGTCTCTCGCCCCCCGACTCGTTCGCTTTGCTCTTGTCACACTCATTCTTCCTAACCCTGCAGCATTTTCCTCTCTTCAGATGGGGATTAGTCATGCTGCACTATTGATGCAAACGGGTGACTCAGGGAATTAGCTGGAAACGAGAAACAAAGCCTGACTGCGTAGAATGCCTGCACTCTCTCACTTTTTTCTTTCTCTCTCTTTTTCCTTCCTCCTCGCCGAAGAGCAATTTCCTAAGTGAATCACGTACTTTTCGAGGAAATGCATCGGTGTCGGCGGCGTGACAGGCTTCTGTGCAAATAAACTGTTTGCCGTGGACAGCCGGGATTGGATTAGATCGTCGTTTCCCTCTTTTACATAAACAGGTTGGCGTCTAAGAACAGCCCCTTTCAGAGCCAAACCGGGTAAACACCCGGCTACCGCTATTGCTAAAATTTTATCTCTGACTGTTGTCGCTTTTCAGTCCAGTGGTGGGACGCCAGAGATGGAAAGGGGCTAAAGAAAAGGGGCGAACATACCCAACAGCACCAGTAACCACACATGACCGAGCATCCAAAATCCACAGGCAGAGACGGCTTGAAATTCGCACCAAAAGAGCTTTTTTTTATCATCGTTTTGGTTTGATTTCATTTTAATCCAGCTTTATGCTGATTAGGGTCAGCTTGGGGCCTATACGACCTCACACGGGGCACCAAATAAAAGCTCAGGGCTTAGAAGGGGGTACTGTTTGCTGTGTATGCACGTCTCCTCCCTTAGTCAACGATATGGCTTTGTGACAACTGACCTGGCTGAAAAGCACCGCCTCGGGCCTATTTAGGGACTTAAAACAATAAACTACGTTCAAAAAACATGCGCGCTGCTGGAAATGTGTTTAGCGTGTGACTCTTTTGTGCCATGTCAGCTTTTGCCCGTCTGTTAAACGAACAGAACGCTGTGTCTTAGCGTTTCTGTGAGCATCATCCACGTGGGTGTAAGTGCGCATACGTTTATGAAGGAGCACCTACTTCGGCGGGTGTGCGCGCTCCGGAGGAGCAGTTCAGAGGTCATGGAGGCTGTCAGCAGAGCAGCCCTCTGAGGGGCTGCAATATTAACGAGGAAGCTAAGTGCAGCCGACATCGCGGGCACACTTGCAGGGCGCACTGAGAACACGAGGTGACTGCTATTGAACCCTGGCTGTGCCCGAGACGAAAATAAGCACTTGCTCGGTTTTTACAAACACCCACGGTTTCTGGCGAGCGTGACGGGTGAGACGAAAAGAAATAAAGAAATAAGTGAATGATCTTTCTGAAGGCGTTTGTTAAAGCTTTGGCCAAAGACAGCAGAAAAACAAGGGAGGCAGTGTTTAATTGGATTGAACTGCCTTGCTATTAATGAGCTGTTAATTGGCTTTTGTGCGCTGCTCCTCCACTTTTCTTCTCACTGTGCCACGTTGAGTTTGTGCTACAAACAGAGGCGACGAGGTGCAACGGTGTGTTGGCGTTGGGAAAGTGAATACGGCTACCGATTAAATGACACCGGATCAGGGTGCACGGGTACGACGTAAGCGATCAGATCTTCTCGTGGCAAACCGGCTTATGCCAAACATTAGGAGTGTGACTCGGAACCAAACGATGGGGACCGTGGAATCTCTCGATCTTAACGCGATTACCGCTAATCCGACGACGTCTGAACGTTTGAGCTGTTGCTCGTTAGCCGTGCCTCCTCGTTTTCTCCAGCAGCCCTCTACAGAGAATTAAGCCCTCTCCCGGGTGTATCAGTAGACACAGGGTGGCACTGCTGAGCCTTGTCCAGATGGTACATAGGCAGAGCCAGGAGACAGTATGACATTGCTGTGGTTCACTGACGCCAAGACGGAGAAGGAGGTGCAAGTTCGGGTTCAGCTGGTTTAAAGCCTCCGATTGGCCGAGCCACCTGTCCGTCTGCTGGTTGCGAGTGCCAGGCATGCTGTGAAGCAGGCAGCGCGCTGCCGGCGCCAATCGAATGAGCAGATGTTGTCGTAAGGCTAGCTGCTGGGCATTCTGGACTGTGTATGTTGGCCGCATGGCCTGCTGCGTGTGGGATGAGCCAAAGGCCAGTGGCCCTCATCATGCCCCTGTCAATCCGGCTTTGTTCTGACTGATGTGTGCCCTTCCTGGAGGATCTGGGCTGGGAGAAGAATGAGGAAAACCCAATTCCATCCTGCTAGCCGTATTAAGTCTACCAATACAGATCTATGAGACAGGCTGAAATCATCTCAGGATTTAGTTCTACAGGGCTTTTTATAGCGTAAAAATGGCATCAGAGCAGCTTTACAAATATCTAGGCCTATAGACCAAATCGAGCAAGCCTAGGATGGCGATGGAACGGGAAAACTCCCAAGAAAACTTGGGGAACTCGGGAGAAAGGGAAGTGACCTGCTTGGGCAGTGTAGAGGTTTTCAGTAAGACTAAAACAATGACACCTAATTAATAGGATTGTAGAATTTCAGCGCATATGTCGTTTCTGATTTCTTTTTTTCAAACTCTCTCCCGGTCCAGCTCTAACATCATGTCACCACGTTTGTATATCATTATAATCCTGCCATACAGATCCTGCGTTGGCCTTTTTCCCCTAGCAATTAATCCGAGTGTGATTCTCGGCTCTTTTCTCTCTCGGTCTCTCTCGAGTTGTCATGACTGGCAGCGTTTTTTGTTGGCCTTGATGTGCTCTTGTCAGTCTCTCGCTCTCAACAGAGTGCCTTTATGACACCGGCTCTGCGTGAGGGAGCTCGTGGTTCGATGCAGATGGCAAAGGTTAAAAGCAGTAAAAGAGAAATTCAGGCAGTAAAATTTGCAAGAGTTGATGTCTCCCCACAGATCCCCCCCCCCCCCCCCCATAAGTCGAGACCTCACACTCGTCTCTTTCTCTCCTCCTCACACGCCATCTGTGCTCGTACACCAGAGCGAACGAGCTTCCTCAGGTGCATCTGTGTGTGATGCTGCTTCGGGAGAGCTCTGCATCCACTAGTCGAGTAGACCATGACATATTATGTTTATACAGAATAAGCTCTCTATTCACAAACCAGACGTTTTTTAAGAGCAAACACTCTTCTGTATTTGGTTAGCAATAGATATCGGGGTCTTCTATCCGCTCTCTCTCTCTCGAGTTCAGGTGAATGCACTGAGCAGCTATCGAGGGCTGAATGCCTGGCTTAATCACTGTTATTCATTAACCCCCGGGCCTACAGGGGGATACCAGTGTGCGGCGCCGTGTGCCGGGTGTCAGGGGTCAGTCTGAACAGCCCATCATTAGCATTATGCTTAAGCGGCGCATTGAGAAGTGTACGACAGGACAGAGAGCTCACAGCCACAGAAAGATACAATAAGCCTAGTTCTGATGATAAGAACATTATGTCCTGTGGTGGGACGAGAACCATTAGGGCTGCACACTTCATTCCGGCGCTGGAAAACACGATGTTCGTTTATACGTTCTGTGCCATTCCGTTCTGAACATTTGTCACAGAGGGCAGTACTATTTGCTCATTCTTTTTCATTCCGAGCCATTGCCGGAACTCCCCGGTGATCCCTTTTGCACTTTTTATGCATCTTGAATCTGCATACTGACCCTGACCTTAATTATAACCATAATTATTGCGGTGTCGATCATAATATTGAAGTCAACTCATAACACTGGGACCCCCCTTCCCCTTCTTATTTGCTTTAATTTGGGAAAGGTTGAGTGATTGATTTGCATTTACAATTCAAGCAATCATGGGTTGAGGGACTTGCTTAAGGACCCAACTGTGGCAGCTTGACACAGGTGGGATTCGAACCCAGTACCGTAGCGGGACCGAGACGAACAAAACATTTGCTGACTTAAATCTTAAATCCTGGCAGCAGGGGCGTATGCTCGTGTTTAAACTCGACTTAAAGGCTGAAACATTTCAGTTTTCTGTCTGCGATTCCCTTTACTGTCAGCAGGTGTCGCAAGGGCTACTAGTTTTCTGTCATTCAGACGTGAATTTGGTCTAAATAAGAGTTTTTTTTATTTCCTATTATAATTCTTTATAGGGATCAAATGAACGTTGGTGCACTTTTTTGACCTGTCAAAACCGAGCTGCCCGTAAGCGAAGTGTAGCTTCCAAACTTTTCTTCTTCCCAAATGTTGTAGTTTAGGCTTTAGTAAAGATAGGCGCCGACTCGTCATGTCGTTCTAAAACGCGAACACGTCCCTAAACAGAACTGGGTTACAAGTGCTATCTAAAATAAGCCCTAAAGTTAAATGTAGAGAATGGGAGCGCCTGACCTTAAAGGCAGTAAATTTTACTTAATCTTATAAATCGGTGAAATATTTCAAAATATTCTATTTGTTTCTAGCATTGTTAATTGTGATACGTTGATCCAGTTCTTTCATTGTCCGTGTCTGGCCAAAACAAGAAGCAGGTCCTGTCTTAGCACACCGCACTGCAGGATGTGTTTACTTCATTTAGTCTCTGCTCTTGTCTTTCATCTCGGCTAGTGAGGCGTCATAAAGCGGGACGGATCTCATATCACCAGGGTCATTCCGTTTTTTCAAAGGCGAAAGCTGGCGATTGTTAAAGGCTAGAGCTTAACTCCGTGCTTGAAAACCCACGTTTTATTGCGGCAGGGACGGGCAGCAAAGGAGCGAGGCCGTGTAACGTTCAAGGGGAATTTCTTTTACGTATCAGGTACCTTTGAGTCCTGAAGGGCTTTGGGCAAGAAGAAAGGAGCCTCGCTGAATTTCATTTTACGAGCGCACACCTTACGTACTGCAATTACTTTTCTCTTTTCTTTCCCCATCACCCTGGTCGGCCTCCGCTCCTCCTCTGCTCTGGCCTCCGTGCAGAATTACGGGCTGAGTACAGAGCGGCTAATTATGCTGAGAGAACAAGATGGAGCCTTGCGATAAGCAAAGCAAAGACACGACGATCATCCCGATGCCTGGAGTCACATAGCAGCGCAGGTATTAATATAAGGGGGCAGTAAATGCTCATGGCTCACCCCGTCTTTTTGGCCTTTCTGACCTAAGCTTGGCTGGAAATGACTTAATTTGAAGAACAAGTTTCCGTTTTTGAACCGTCTGCTTAGTTACGTGGTCTCATATTTATGCACCCGAGAGAATGTGTGTTCGCCCATGTGCTGACGGGACGCCATGGTGCTCCGCCTAGCCGAAACAATAAATGATGATACATTAAGAGCATCAGAAGACTCGAATAAAGGGGCTTTAAATGCGTCCCCCTGTTTTGGCAGCCAAGAAAGGGCGAATGGAGCGAGGGAGGGGGCAGGGAGAGTGAGCACAACATGTCAGTGCTGGTTAAACACAGCGTCAGGGAGAGCCTGGGGTGGGGGGGGTGGGGGGTTTGGTCAGATCTTGGGTGGTTTTGTTAAACACGATAAATAACACAGAAGACGGCAGCTAAATGGAAATCAATGTGATTAGTCCATTAGTGTGGGCTTGAACTCGCTGGGGTTTTTAACATCTCTTTCTCTGCGCTGCCATCCTCCATTAAGAGCTTATCAACCGAGAGGCCACTTTGGCGCTCTGTCTGCCGTTGTTTCCTCTCGCTCGTGTTAGTTTAGCTGAACCTATAATGTTTTGCAGCTGATCTTCATTCGTACTCAGCGTCTGCTGCCACTCATGCCAGTCCATCACTGCCCCGGTGCCACTTCTCCGTGGTCGCGACGTCCTGGTAAAACCTTCCATCGCGTTTGTCGCCGGCTGCAACGACACCAGAAGGGAAGGCAAAAAAACAAATTTTCAATGACATGTTGCTCTTCATGGATTCATTTGCGTTAAGGATGTTTTTAGCTCACTGTAGTTTGGTGTCCCTTTAGCACCGAGGACCTGCCAAAAGTGGCACTGGCATCAATTACTCTTTACCGTCTTACCGTTTTTGCTTGCTGCATTGCTTGTCTGAGTTTGATTTAAAGAGAAGGCACTGGTACTGGGGAGTGCACTGTGCCCACTGTGTACCAGGACGGCTTTCAGGCCCAAAAATCATGAATCCAAATGTGAGAGCAGAACGTTTTACACGATTTACACGTCTGGTTTGTGCATTGTAGCATCTTCAACTACCTTGTCTAGGTTCCATGTCTTTTGTGGCTTTAGTAATGGCAAACTGTCATCGTGTGGCACTTGTCTCATGGCTAAAAGCAGATTGGGGTATTGAGTAGATTTCTTTATTTTAGTAAAGAAGCCAGATAGTTTGAAAAAACATAATCTTCCATCTGTTCTCACCATATGATCACGACTGACACTGACATTGACTTTTGAGTCTCTCTGAGCCAGGATCTCAGGATGACTGCAAAATCTTGGTCATGATTTTCCATCCAAAGTCGTTTGAAAAGCAGCATGTTTTGCGGCTGTTGCCTCACTAAGGACTTTTTTCGGCTTTATTAAACCTTCCTGCAGCTTTAATCCTGTTAATGAGTACTGTATATTCTCTGTGCTTTGCCTAAAGGGCACGTGGATCAGTGTTCATCCGAACCACATCTGTAAATGTGAGCAGCTTTTGTAGCGCATCGACAGGCATCGAAATTGTCTAAAGCCCAAAATCACCCCAGAGAAGCAGAATTCTCCATATCCAGTGTTGTTTCGCTGAGGATTGTAATGTTAAGTGGGATGTTGTAATTAGACAAATAATTGCATTGGCCAAGGCTACTGGCTGGCCCCAGCGTGCCATCTGTTCTCGGGGTGTTGTGTGGGAGCGCTATTAGGGTTTTACTCACGCTACAGTACAAAACCAGTACAACAGTAGTATTTGGATACTGGATAATACCAGTGGTTCTGGATTGGTCATGAATATTTGTAGTAGCTTTTCGAGTTCGGATGCCAGTTTGGGTGGAAAAGAAGCTGCAAATTGACAAATTATTGATATTTAATCAGGATGATTGATATTTAATTAGAGAAGGAGAGTGGCACAGTATCGTATTTACTTTGGGTTTATTGTACTTGCATTTATATGGAATCGTTTTTGTTTTTTCCTCTGGGACTTATTCCCATGCAAATCAGGTCCCTAAGCTTGCCTATTAGACCTCCACACCACCTGGGGGCACTTCAGAACCCCTCTGCGACAAACCAAAATCGGAAAATTTTACGTTATCTCAATGCTTAATTGTGCCATGTTGTATCATTTATTCAAATTCACCACCTTCAGCACCACCAAACACTGTCCTGCATCATCCTTCAGGAGCTTCAGTAGAACTACCGTTCTGAAGCAGCGGTCCTGATGAAGCCTTAAGACGGCACTCCCATGGCACTCATGCCGCTCTGGAGATTTGCACTGATTACGAGAGTCATTGTTTCTTGGTTATGGTGCATTGTTTTGTCTCTCAGGGCGAAACTGAAAAATTGCCAGGACGTGCTCAGAGACTGTTCTGTGCCACTTGTATTGATCACTCCCTAATGCCAAAGCTTGTACGTGGGAAGGGTAGATACGTTTTGTTGCTGGGCAACAAAAGACACTGAATATGAATTACCCAGGCGTTGGAGCCTCTGTAAGGTCATGGTTCATGAGGGCTTTTGGGTTCACCTGTAAAAATCTGCAAGGTATCCTTTTTCCGACTCATTAAAAAAAGATAAATAATAACTACAGGCCGTTCAGATGGAGCAGAGGTCATTTACTAGCCCACCGCCGCCGTGACCCGGTCCTAGTAGTGCCTTCCAGTTAGGGTGCAACACACTGACATATCCTGGAATAAACCTCCTTATCAGGATAGCCATCAAAGCCTGGACCAAATCAAAAAAATCCAAATCAAAGAGCATCTTGTGATGTTCCTGAATGCTTGACTCTCTTTTTCGTCAAGTGCCCCCATAAGGGTGAAGTCAGATGACTGTGGTCCATGATATTCAGCTCCCTTTGATCCTCTTTACACTCTTTGAGCCATTTTACATCCTTACAGTTGCAGCCGGAGGCGCTGCAGCAATAAAATCAGCTATCTGATGTTGGAATGCGTTTGCTGCTGGAACTCCTTGAAGCGTTTATATGAAGCTGCAATCTGTGGTGCCGCTAAACTAAGTCTGATGTGCTTGTAAGCTGCTGCAAACGTAGCACTGTACCATGAGGTATAGTGTGTATAACATGTACAGTAGTGAGCAAAAGTGTTAGGCCACCTTTAGATTAGATGTGGCTGTTTATTTGCAATGGTATAATAACCATATATAGTTCTTTATCAGTCTCTTTATTAGAACACAACCTGAAAATACGGGCCTTTCATTAGGCTACTTCATTGGAATGCCAGGTAGATCGTTATAAAGTCTGAACATGCTTGATCAGGAATGGTCTTTGTGGAAGGGGAGCAGAAAAGAAACGACTTTTTCTGCAGAGGAACGGGGCGAGAACATACTAAAGCTCACAAAGGATAAGGGATAAGGATCAGTGGGGAAGACTTTGGTATTTTTGGACTTTTGTAGGTTAGTGCTGTAGGTTAGAGTGAATACAGAGGTGGTGGGGCAAACCAAGGAGTACTACTCGCAATAGGACAAGCATATAGATTTATAAACATTGGAATAAACAAGGATAGGAAGTGAGCCAGCCACAGTCTCAAAAAGTCTCTAACCACATCAATCGAGTTAGAAGGACCTGTAGTCGAAACGGAGGCTAACGAGCAAGCGAGTACAGGAGAGACAGGATGGTCTAGTGGTCTTAAACTCCCACCTCTGCTGGTGTGTCCACAGCGTTAATTGACTGTTCAAAGTCTGGTGTTCAAATGTTTTGGTTCTATTGAACAGACGTTGATTAAATGGTCGTTAAAAGAAGTTTAGAGAGAAAGAGAGAATTGTTCTTAGAATAATTAACAGGCTTCACTTGATGGTAGCAGGTTGAACATCTCGGTGGTGTTTCACCAAATCTGAAAATCATTTGACAAAGGAGGAAATACAAAAGAATACAAAAGACACAGAGCATCAGAGAGCGAGAAATGCCGACTGAACTTGTGGTTCCAGAGTCTTTTGGGCTGTAGCGCTCAGAAGTCGACAGCCGTCCGCTCAATCGTCCAATACCAAAGTGAATTTCTGATCTGACTGTCGCTATTGAAAGCGTGATTGAAGCTCGGACCGACGGTCTCTCGGTACCTCCCTCGGTCTGTCCTCCTCTCTCCGAGCCCTCATCACTCACACTGTAAAACATCCATTAGGACCCTCAGGGGCCGGGCCGCTAACGACGGGAGCAGACGGTTTTTGAGGTTGAACGTTCCATCTTGACGATTAGCATACGAGGTGAGAACACCGGGGGCTAATTACCCCGAGTTATTGTATTATCTACAGGGCTTCGGCACGACGCTAACCGGCTCCATCAGAACAGCTGGAGCAGGCCTGCCTTTGCTTTTTGAAGATGGCAGCTCAGTTCTGAGAGCCTGCTTAATGACAGGTGATGATGAGCTCCGGTGGTCGACTGACGTTCGTAGTTAGGACGCGCGTTAGGCGTTTGAAACGATGAGCAGGAGGACGAGGTGTGTTGTTTTGCGTTTTGCAGTCACACGGGGAGCTAATGGGGGACGGGGAGCACGAGGGGAGGAGGGCGAGAGGGACTGAGCGAGAGGCTATAAGTACTTTGCTTTCGGTTGGTTTGGAAAATCAATGGTGTGTGGCAGCGTGATCGATGAAAGGGCTTAGGAGAAGGGAGTGGGCTAATGGGGAGGTCAGTCGCTCCAGCTCTGCCTCGGCTCTTCCGGCTATTACCACTACATCTGTTAATAGTCCTCTCCCCCTTCTCCTCCCAAGGGGTGCTGCGGAGGAGAGACAGACAATATTGTACGTATTGTTCTTACCCGGGCCTTTGCACCTTTGCAGAACCTGTCCTGTCCAGGATGGGATCTGGACCCAGGTGGGATTTTCATTACATTAGATTAATAAAAAAGGATGCATTATTGTTCTGCTGGGTTTGGATTGGTCGAGCATGCCCTCAATGGGACGATAGCACTGGCAGAGGTCGCTGTTGCCCCTACAATCATCCTCTCCTCCCTCAGACAGCCGTTTGAAGCTGCACGGGCCATGCGAGAAATGGAATTTCCTTCCTGAACTCATTTTATTTCGTTTTCCATCAGTAAGGCGAACTGTGGACTGTGGTTAGGGTACTGGACTCTGGACCAGAAGGTCCAGGGTTCAAATCCCACCTCTGCCAAGCTGCCACAGTTGGACCCTTGAGCAAGGCCCTTAACCCACTATTGCTTGAATTGTAAGATTGTATAAGTTGTAAGTCGCTCTGGATAAGGGCGTCTGCTAAATGTCGTAAATGTAAATGTCGTCTTGGGTGAGTCACTCTAGAATGTGGACATCGTTCTGCATTTGAACCAGGAAAACTTCCTCGGGTTTGAAGGGGATATTTATGGCTGCATTCCTCCGACTGATCTTCCGGTTGGATGCTCGACGCTCATTTCTAAATGATTACTGCGACGTTTGGCTCTGCCGTGTGGCTCTGCTTTTGACGTTTAGCAGCCGGGCCACATAAGAACAACCCAACGCGTGTGGCATAAACAGACCAGCGTTTCCTAGCACTGCTTCTTTAACAGTCCTGTACTTGGCTTGCTTCCTTAACGATGTTTTAACGTGCTGAAGAATTACGTTTCGGGCTGGATTTCATGCAAACACTGTGCTAGCCAAGACCGTCTGACTTGGCATTAGCTAGTAAATGTTGACAGTTATCTAAGTAACTGCCTACAAAAGCAAAACGTTCCACTGAAGGCAGTGTTGCTTGGTGTAGTTAACTGTCGTTAATAACCCATAAGGTAGAGTTTTTCACATGCCCTTGCACAACAGCTGTAACGCTTATACAAGCTGCAAATTATATAACATTATTCGCCAATAAAAGCTCTATGGAGTGCTGTGGAGAATGGCATCATCGAACGATGAAGTTTCTACTTCACATGATGGATTTACTTACTTAAATCACCTCTAAAGCAGTCAAAAGACAGCCAAGTTTCAGGCAATGACACTGCATGTTATCGACACATAATGGTCGCTATATGGTGCCAAACAGAAACACGCGCTAGTGAAACAGTGAAGCCAAAGGTTCAGACATCAGTTGAAGAGATATTTTCTCCAGACACTATGTATGACAGGATAATTAAGCAGGTGCACCGACTTTACGAACACAGAAACCATCCAGTTGAGAGAGATGGGTCCAGAGTAGTGATCTTTCTGTGATTCTTGCATATTACAGAGGCAAGAATATTTTATATATGATATAATACAATATACAGAGGCTTTTATTTATAAAATTCTGTTTTTAATACATTGTGCAATAAAAACTGATTTCTCCATATATTGTGCAAAACAAAGTGTCATTTTAGGAAAGCTATACGTGACTATACGTGCTAACTGCTTATCCTAAACATTGTGTAAAGAAAAGGGCATGTTGTGAGAAACATTAAAACCTATAATACTCAAAGCCTCAATCACTCAAATACATGAGAGATGGACGAGAGTCCCACACATTGACTGTTCAGTAGGGTGTATGGTCACCCAAGAGTGCCAAAACACACCGACAATGATGGGACATGGACAGGATCAGATTATCATGTGAGCATCTAATTCATGTGAGCAGTGGATGGATGGTGAGATGGATGGATGGATGGATGGATGGATAGACGGACGGTTGTGATATGGTATTTTTGGACATACGTGGCCCTGATTCATCTGATTACAAATATGAGAAACCAATCACTGATGCCAAGAAGATAAGGACTGTCAGCTTCGAGAGAAAAAGGAACTAGTAATAAAATCACATGCTTCTGATTGAGCCATGGCCAGAGTGACATCACACATTCAGGTGACTATCAGCCTGAGAGAAAACGAGCTGGTTTCTTATTGAGATTACTGTTTGTTATTGAGATTAAGAACTGGAGACAAGCTGCTGTGTAATACTGTGTAAGCCAGCATTAGGTCAGATATACCATTGATTTAGCGATGCCATATTGATAATAAATGTCTCCAAGATTAGAATGAACAACAGTGGCAAAAAGAATTACAAAGTGAAGAATCCAAAGAGAAGAAAGTTTGAAATGTGATATTAATCATTATACTGTTACTAAAACAACAAAACTAATGGTGGCTAGGGATGCACCAATACCGATACCAGTACTGGGTCTGATACTCTGTTCAAGTACTTGCAGAATTACTCTAATACTCTGATGTAACATTAAGCAGGTGGGTGAAGAAGCAATGTGAGGAGTTTGGGAAATATTTCGGCAAATGTTTAGCACAGAATATTAAATGATGCCTGCACATGACTGTCACAGAATGATGACATCTTAAGAAAATGAAATGTTATGAAAGTCACTGTAAGAATTGTAATTTTATACTAAAGTTATTATACACGTATCTGTACTCGTATAATAAGTAATCAAATGCAAGTATTTGTAATTGGTATGACAAAAAGGGGTATCGGTGCATCCTTAATGGTGACCCAAGACTTTTTCCACAGGGCTGTACGTACTAGGGGTGCTGAAAAAAAATCAATTCTTTAAAGGATCGCGATTCCTAGTCCTGGCAATTCTGAATCGATGCAAAATGCAAATCCCAAAATCGATTTTAAAATGCGTTTAAGTTTTATTTTTTTTGCCGCTCCTACTCCCGAGCGTACTGCAGCAAGCTTGTTAGCCAGCTCCCGTTTTCTGAATGGAGTCCGCTAGCATGGAGCAGAGGGAGAGCGGGATTCGACCCGCCCCGTCCTCGTTAAAAGCCAGTGTTTGGGCACACTTTGGATTCTACAATGTCCCG